>CM012438.1:1662061-2162061 GCA_003999625.1 Oryzias javanicus
GGAACCAACTGAAATCTACCATTAGAAAACTTCCCCACTTCAGCTAGCTTAGCTTGTAAGCTAAACAGCAAGAAACAGACAGATCTGAGCCTCTAAAACCAGAAACTAGAGCTTCCTGCTATCACTTCGATTGATGACATTGAACTGCTCTTCAGACATTGATTTTTTTTTAATTATAGTTATATATTTTGAAGTACCCTAAAAATGGCTGCTCCCTCTAGTGGTGAGCTCCAAAAACCCCCCGGTCCAATCTTCAGAACAGAACCAGTTCCAGAATGGATCTCACACGTCGTGAATGTATTAGAACAAACTATAATTAGAATATTTTATTTAAACGTTCATTCAAATGCATTAATATTTGACAAGTTCCAGGATTTTCCTCCAGAGTGAACCAGCCCCGTCATTGATTAGCGCTCTTGCTTCTAGAATTTGACATTTTCCATCATTTTGGAATTTTCTTTTAAGTTCTGATCTTTAAAAAAAAGTATGTGACACATTTATTCTAATGCAATATTCACATTTAATTTGTGTGAAGCATTTCATCGTTGGAATCTTCCAAAGTTTTTTGTTGTTTAGTTCTCTAGTCACTTTACTTCATTTTGTCACTTTGTTTTTTATACTAAATACGAGTCACTTTAAAAATATGTTGTGCAATCTCAACTTTGTTCTCTTTGTAAATATGTAAATTGCCTCACTTTCCTCATTTTTTTATCTGCAATGCTGCTGTAGCCCTGAAATTTCCCCACTGTGGGACGAATAAAGGACTATCTTATCTTATCTTATCTTGTCTTATATTATCTTACCTTCTATAGTTACAGGCTGCTCTTCTAGTATCTACATTGATGTTTTGTTGTAAAATAAAATATGTATTTTTATTATGTTTACTTTTGTTAAAATTTTAGAAAGAATAAAGGAAATTATTGTGATAGATCAAAAAAAGAAGCAATTCAAAGTGTACTGTAGCACGTCCAGAGTTTTCCTTGTTGTCTTGAGTGTTATCTCTGATCTGATGTATGAGTAGATCCAGTTTATGTAAATGTGATTTTAGGATATTTTCCGCAGCAGGATTTTATCTCTGTAAGAATAACCTGCTACCTTTAGTTCTAGTTTCTTTCTTCATTTGATTTATGTATGTTTTTGTTCACGTTCTGTTTAGAATTTATTCTTTATGTTCCTGTTTATCTCTCAGTCTCTGTCACTCCAGCTTTTCGTGGACAATCGTCTTAACTGTTTCTGCTTCAGGTTGGCTGTGATGCAGTGGTGGAGCGGTCGCCCTGTGGTTGTAACATCAAAGACTGTAAGACTCTGAACATTCTGATGCTTTCGGTCTAGCAAGCGTCCAGCCATCATCAGTGAGCAAAAGGCACTTGTGTCTATGTAAGTACACACAAATTAACATTTTACTGTCACGGTGCCTCTGTCAGCCTCCTCCCCCTCCCTTCTCTTCTCCACCGGATTGCTGATCATCCCCAGCTGCGACCACTCACCTCATCACTACGTCTGCCTTTTAAGGAGCTCCAGGATCATCATTCCTCGCCAGTCCGTTGCCCCTGATGGTGCATAATTGGTCGCCACGTATAATCTAGTCTTGCCCTGTTTATGTCCGAACTCAGTCTAATATTTTGTCTATTCACCCTCAGGAATCTGTCACCACGAGTGGTCGCTCCTCTCTTCAGCGGTCACACCACGAGCCTCTGCCTTCACTCTGCCGTTCCTCACCAAAGACGACATCCCTTCTGTTTGTGGATCCTGCCAGTGACGCCACCAGTCTCAGCCCCTCGCCTGGTCACCTCTCCACCTCTGATCAACGCTTTCCTACCTTCCTTCATCTCATCCTTTATCTTCTTCACGCTCGTCTCTCGCGTGTCTTTTCCGGGTTCCAGCGTCTGGGTCGCTAATAGTGTTCTGTAGCCATGACATTTTACTTTTACTTTATTTCAGTCCAGCACTGTTTGTTTTGGGAGTGTAAAGTCATGGCCAAAAGTTTTGAGAATGACACAAACATTACATTTCCACCAGGTCTGTTCCTTCAGGATTCTTCGGTGTTTACCAGATGTTTCCATGGTATAATGACAAACATTTAGAAGCATTTCACAAGTATCAAAAGCTTTTATTGAGAATTATGTTAGCTGGTCCTTTTGTGGCAGAACTGAAATGCAGTGGAAATGTGGTTTCAGTGATAGAGTTAATTGTCAGGCAAATACAAACTATGGAGATAATTGCAGTTGAGTGGATCACTCCTCGTAACATTCTGGAGTATAAACTAATAGTTGTGTCATTCTCAAAACTTCTGGCCATAACTGTACATCTATGTCAAGCCCACACTAGGCTTGCAGACTACATAGATGTGTAGAGGAAAACAAAAGGGACTGGAGATAAAGAATAACTTGGATTACATAAAAGCATGTCCATATAATAAACATTCATGTATATTTGAAAACAGAAAAACAATTCGACAGTCGCTTGGGAGCTGTGAGAGATTTATTTTATTTTTATTTATTTAGCACAAATCAGACAAACAGTTTGTAACAATAAATGCAAAGGAGAACAAAGGATAAAACTGTACATAGATTAAAGAAATAAAATGAATGTGCAGGGAGTGGAAGAAGCCAGAAGGCTTTTAAAGACTACCCCAGATAAAAGATGAAAAAGTATGAATAGAAGATATATATACGTTACATACATACACATATATATAAATCAGTGAAGCAAAACATACTTTTGAACTGATTCTACATGATTGTGATTCTGAATTAAAAAATGAAAAAATGAAATTATTCCACATATCTTGCTAGAAGTCTGTTTTTCAGTCTTGTTTTGTAGACTGGTAAGGAGATGTTTTTATTCAGCAGGTCTTTGTGTGCATTCCACAACTTAGGTCCATTAAATCTCATTGAAAATTGTTCAGGGTTGCATTTGAAGAGAGGCAGATGTAATGTGGGAGCTTGTCTGGTTGGATAATGGATAATAAAAGCAAAGTAATTGTTTACATGGGAGGGCCGGTTGTTATTGTAGAGAGCCTTAAATACAAACTTACAGGTCAATAATGCGTTGATATCTTAGATGTTGAGTAGCTTCAGATTATTAAATAATGGAGCGGTAGATGAGTTCCAATTGCAAGAACTAATGATTCTTACCATACTTTTTTGTACGAGAAATATTTTATGTAGAAGAGATCTATAGGTACACCCCTGAATACATGCGAACAATATTACAATATGATAAATATGAATAGACAAGACTGTAGTAAAGAGTTAAGACATTTTGGATGAACCAGGTGATGTATTTTAGAAATAATTCCAATAAACTTAGTTATTTTTTTACATACATATCCAATCTGTTTGTTCCAGCCTGGTTTTTCAACTATCCATACACCCAAAAAACATACTTTTGAAACTTTGTTGTTTTTTTCTTGTAAACTTTTACAAGGTCATTTTTGTATTTTTTCCCCTGCAAACTGTCAGGGCCTGCTGTCCACCTCAGGCGCTAATCCACCACACCTGCTCATCCCATCAGACGACCAGTTAAAAGGACATCCACGCCCACCAGCCAACGTCGGTTCGTCTGCTCCACTCCGGTAGAGTATACCGACTCTGAGTTGTTATCTAGCCACGTCGTAAGTCTACGCCTAAGCCTTTACTCCTAGTTCCTGTCTCTAACCTTTGCTCTCCTGTCAAGGATCACCCGGACTCCCTCCTGTCACGCCTTGGACAACCATCTGCCATCCAGGATCTCAAATAAAACTCCTTTCTCTCAATCCGTCGTTCTGCGTTTGGGTCCTCCACCACAAGTTCCCAACAGCAAACAGTATGAAGCTTGACTTGTTTATATTTAAATTCAAATTATTTTTTTATAGCCCCTTTCCTATAAACAGCTCAAAGTGCTGTACATAAAACAAATACAAGATATACTATACACCACACCCCACACAGGCAATGATATAAGATAATCCCCTCATAATAATAGAAACTGAAACAAACAGATAAAATGGAAAAGCAAGCAGAGCACGGAGGGAGAAACCTAAAGGCGCTGTCCACCCTGTCCCCCTATTGGCCGGGGTGTCAGCATCCAAGCAACAACAGCACTTCCCGCTCATCTCCAGCAACCTCCAGCCCGAAGCCCCCAGACCCCCGGGCCCAGTGCACCCAACTGGGCACACAAGGTCAGGTAGCTCAGAGGACACAGTGAAAAAGAGGGCAGAGGACAAGCAGGACCATGACTCCATGAGCCTGAACACAAACACCCCAGCCGAGAGTGAGAAGCTCATATAAAACTATAAAAAAGTATAAAAACTGCTATAATGTAATGTTATCAAATAGAATAAGTTAATGCATAAGTAAAACTTGAGTAACATGCATAAAACAAATAAATTCATGGTAAGTTATAATAAAATATATGTGTAAAATGCTAAATCCCAAACACTATCAACTTAAAAGCTGAATTAAATAAATGTGTCTGCAATTTCTTTTTAAAAACCTCAAGAGTGGATGAAGCCCTCACGTATTTAGAGATAACTTATTTGTTCTAAACCACTCAAAATAAATCTGAAGATCAGTATTTAAACTTTCAAGAAGAGTATTATCATTATTTGAAATAAAAATATTTGTGTCATCGGCAAAGAGTAACGGAGAAGATGATGTAGAGATATTAGCAAGATCATTTATGTGAATAATGAAGAGAAGCGGACCCAAAATTTACCCCTGGGGAACACCGTACTTTATGAGTCATGTTAAACTCAGAGTGATATATTGATACATATTATTTTCTATTTCTCCAAGTGAGAATGAGAAGATGAAGTGCAGTTCTCCATCAGTCCACCGGGGGAGCTGCAGCACAATAACTGTCCACTTGATGCTGAGAGAGACAGTGGAGCTGATCTCAGATCAGTTCATGCTGCAGCTCTGACACTCATCTCCACTTCCTCTGATTCCTCCATCACTCTGCTCTCTACCTCCAGGAACAACATCTCTGCAGACCAGATGATGATGATGATGATGATCCTCTCTGATCCAGAAGGAGGAACATCAGTCAGACCACCACCACCTGCAGAGAGAAAAGAGAAGTCCAGAGATGAAGGAGTGTCTCAATCTGATCCTGGTGTGTCAGTCAGTGATGCAGCACAGCAGCAGAAAGAGCAGCAGGAGCTTCAGTCCTGTTCAGAGCAGCAGCTTCCTGTTGGAGCTTCTGCTGCTCTGATTGGCTGACTGTTGTCCTGAAGCCTGTCATCATTCTCCTCAGAGCTTCACTGAGAAGCTGCAGCTTCACAGGAAACTCTGCATCTTTGCTCTCAGACTAACTTTAGGAGCAAACATCTGGAAGCAGCTGGACTGACTCCAATCCTCTACTGACCTCAGAATCTGCAGTTTGAAGTTTGGACTCTCCACCAGATCCTGGAGTTGATGAACATCTGAATCCTGAAGGCTGTTGTATTCCAGGTCCAGTTCTGTCAGGTGGGATGGGTTGGACTTAAGAGCTGAGACCAGAGCAGTACAGCTGGTCTTTGACAAACTGCACTTCCACAACCTAAAATAAAATTGAATTGAATTGAATTGAACCTGAATCCAGAAGAAAGAGTTTAATTTAAAGACAAAGTTCCTGTTTTTCATCCTTCAGTTCTTCTGAAGAGTTCAGAGCTGAAGAAGATCAGAAAGTTTGAAAAAAGTTATAAAAATGTGAAGAAACAGCAGCAGATCAGAGAGTCCAGCAGAACCAGAGAAAATTCATCAAATACAGCTGCTTCAGTAAAGAAGTCCAGATGTGTGAAAGTCAAACATGCTTCTTCTGCACTTGCTTTAAAGGAGCCTGTTGGACCAAAGCAAAGACACAAAGAAGAACTGCATTTTAATAATACATTTATTTTAATACATTTTATTTATATAGCGCTTTTAAAAGATACTCAAAGACGCTTGATTTTATTTTCTTTTCTTTAAAATTACAATTACAAGCATCACGTCACAATTAGAATGAGTCTGAAGCGGCTCTCATCAGATTCCTGGAGCGGCTACCATCAGAGCTCCTAGTTTAATTTATGCTAGCTTTCCACAACGGGGATGGGACGTAGAGCTGCTGAAGATCTTTTCTGCTCAGTTAAAGTTCACAAAATCACTGAAAACAGATAAAAAATAAATCCATTTCTATGTATCTTACATTAAAGTAAAACTAATAACTGATGCATTCATTGATGACGTTGCTTCCAATTTGCTATTGCTCATAACGTGTCTGATCTACGAAAATAAAAGTTGTAAAAGTTTGGGAACCCTGAAGAATTTATAGTATTCACTGTCCCCTTTAGAAAAGCTAAGAATAATATCTTCTGTTTGGTAAGTAATTAAGAAATAACAGTCAACTGGAACAGTGGAAGTTAAAGCATCTGGATGACCCAGAAAAATCTTGTTCATCCAGACAGAGCAGCTCGCAGGATTGTGAGAAAGAGTCCAAACCCTCATTTAACTGCACCATCCCTCCAGAAAGACCTGCAGACTCTGGAGTTGTTCTACACTGTTGTACTGTCAAGAGATACTTGTACTAATATGGTCTTCATGGAAGAGTCATCAGAAGAAAACATCTTCTACGTCTCACCACAAAATTCAATGTTTGAAGTTCACAAATGAACATAGAAACAAGTCTGAGGCATTTTAGAAACAAGTTCTGTTAAGGAGGTTAAAACTGAACTTTTTACCACAATGAGCAAAGGTACGTTTGGAGAAGAAAGGGTCCAGAGTTTAATGAAAATAACCTTTGTCCAACTGTTAAGCATGGGGGTGGATCAATCATGCTTTGGGCTTGTATTGCAGCCAGCAGCACAGGAAACATTTCACGAGTAGAAGGAAGAATGGATTCCACTAAATGTCAGTAAATGTTGAACACTAACTTGATGCCATCAGTGAAAAAGTTGAAGAGAGGATGACTTCTACAAATAATGATCTAAACACACCTCAAAATCCACGCCGTCTTACATTAAGAGAAATGTAAAAGGTTTGCAGTGGCCTTCCCAATCACAAGATTGACCTCAACATCATTGAACATCTATGGATAGACCTGAAAAGAGTAACAGACATCCCAGAAGTCTCTAAGAACTGAAGACTTTTGTAAAGAAGAATGAATGAAGATACATCAAACAAGTTTTTTTTTTACTCTTAATCAACTACATGTTTGATTGAATATATGTACTCTATACTTGTAAGAGAAACATTTTTATTTAAAAGTAAAGTTATGAGTTTGAATCATTTATTCTATCCTTCAGTCCAAATGTGATCTGACATTAATCTGATCCTAAATGATTCTTTCAATCTTGTAAAACGTGAAGGTTTAAATTGCAGAAACAACCAAGTTCCTGTTTTTGCTGAATCTCCTGACAGAAAACTGCTCACTTCTGTGATGATTTGTGATGTCTACTTATGAGTTTCTTTTGTTACACACATGCAAATGTCTGTCTGATGTTTAGCATTAGAACCAAAGTGATTATCAGTAGAAAAAACAATGAATGTTTAAAGTAAAATAATTTATAATAAATAAATCTGAGTGTTGATGATTTCACTAACCGAAACAGTTTATATTAATAGATTTTTTTTCTTTTTCATTAGTGATTCATTACTTTACAGAAAGAGTTATAAAATACACAGATCCTTTTCACGGTGACTTCAGACAAAATGGCTACAGGGCTGGAAACAGGAATCTTTACTTCCTGTGGTTTAGAACGGAAAAGTTGACAGCTGAAAGCTGCTTGACACAATTTTATGCAAATAATAAAAGGTAATCTTACCAATTTCAAAAGAAAATGTACAATAATTATTTTATGAATGTTCTGCCTAACTGTATTTTCATTTTCTCTCTCAGATCGTTCTCAAATCAAAATACAAATGTTTGATATCCTCCAATAATGGATGTTTTAATTAAATTATCAACCTTTCATTTGAGTAGATATTATTCTAATGGTTTTATTGGGCTTTGGGTTTTTGTTTTACGTGTGATAAAAATTCATGTTGGTCACATTTAATACCTTCAGCAAAAACACATCGCTGCATGTCTGCATGGATTTGAATCTCTTCCCAGGATAAATGTACCTGGTCTACAGTATATTTTAATGGATCATTGTAAAAAGGAATGGTTTGGTTCAGTGAATCAGCTTTCCCGTTCTAAAACAATATGAGCCAGAAGCGACTCATCACACATCCAGCAATGTGTGACTTCACATGAAAAGAGTCTATTTCCTTTATTTAGCTCCAGTCATTTCTGATCAGATTCACTTCAAACTACATTAACTGTCAAGACACCATTACCCATAATGCATTGTTTGTTATCATCGAGGTGACTCAGTCAGCGCAGTAGCTAGTTTCTAGCTACGGTTGACTAGTTTGGCGCTTTGCACCTGCCTCTTTCAAACGATACGTTCACGACGGCGCACATATGACGACAGCGCAAAAACTAACCAGCATGCACCGCGCTGCAGGTGATCTGTTCTGTGTCCGCCTTGGTCATCAGAAACACGCCTACTTGACCTTTGGTCAGCCAACTTTCATTTGGAGTGCATCTTCTCAAGAACAGACTTCCTCTCCCAACAGCAGAGGGGCAATAAAGTTTCCTCAAAACCGCTATTTCTCACTCGGATGTAAGGTCATTAAACTCTTGGTGACTCGGCCAAAACTCTTGGAATTCTGCATTTCAAACTCTGGTTAATTTCGACATGTCACCTTCAAAGGATGACTGGATCTCCTGCAAACATCTTTGCAGGTCATTTGTTCCCAGCAGGACGACCCCCCCGTGGAGTCTGTAAGAACTCATGAGAGACACTCAAAATTCCTTTGTGTGAAACATGTGACCTTTATCATGTTTTAAAAGACAGAACTTTTGTTAATTGGATCTAACATGTAAAACATCTCTTCACAGCTCCAGGAGAAATGCCCTGTTTAGTAAATGTGTATAATCTAACTTTTATTCCTGACAGAAGCAGATTCATAACTATTTTGAGGTAAAAATCCATGAAATAATCATGTGTAACCATCAAGGCTTGGAGAATTGATTTTCTTTGTTTATGTAGATTTGGGAAGTGTTTTATTTATCCACATATAGGATTCATACACATATAGGTTTGTCCAGACTTTGTTTGATAGAAACCTACCTTCTTGTTAATTCAACAATAATGAAAAACACATCCAGAGACCAGGATAAAGTTACACCCTGATATTTGCATACCCAGAGTTCATTGGGACATGCAAACTGTCTCTAAGTGTAAAACATTTGAATTCCCCAATTTTGAGGATCGCTTATCCTCAACTCAGTAACGAAACACCTTTTATGCACCACACACATTTAATGCATCCACACACTTAGCATTCTTCACATCAATATTTGATCTTTTATTCTCATTTATCTATTTCTAGTTATTAGTTGAAAGCTGTCTCCTATGTTCCACATATGCTGATTGCTTTTCATGCTTTTCCATCCAGTATTTCTGCTTGTTTAACCTCATGTTATTCAATAAATATTTAAAATGACATCGTTGTTCAGATATCTTTACTTCTTCTTCGTGGTAAAGTCAATTCAAAGGGTATGACCAACCTAAGGTTGAGAGACTGATTATTGATCACTTTATTGATTAGAGGTAGCAGCTGATCATTCATGAGTAATATTTCCTTCAATATGAAGGTGGTGCCTCGAGGATAATATTAGTAAATTTCCAGTTTAATAAAATTTATCATTATTAACCAACTTTGGGAAAGCATATTTCATATGCCCCTCCCCTTTCACACTACATTGCGGTCACAGACGTTCCAGATGCAGAAACCAGGAATTCTAGTGTGTGTGTGTTTGCATAGACTTTTCATTGCAAGTAGCTGCTTGAACACAAGTGGACACGGCCGATGTGGAAGCACAATAAGACTCAACACTCCCCTACCTGCATCTGCTGCTTGTGAGCGTCTTTTTAGCAGTGCTGGCCTCATTTTCAGGCCAAAAACAGCTGGAATAAGTTCCAAGAGCTTTGAGATCCAGCTTTTGTTAAAGCTGAACAAAAAACTGAGAGGTGAATCACATCCCAGTAAACTCTGAACTTTAATACACTAAGTCTTACTACTTAGGAGCTTTTCTTAAATCTGGAGTGAAGAGGATGAAGAAGATTAAACATCTCTAGATCTTTGTGGAAAAAGAAAGAAATATCCTGAAGGAAGCTGAAATTAGAAATGAAGAAGATGAAAAGAAACATTCAAACATGAGATCTTCTGCCAGGGTAAATGGACTAAAGCTCAGAAGAAGAAAACAGCCTTCAGCATGAAGATAGTCAGCATGCAGCAGAACATCATGTCTGCAGTTTAGTGTCAGCACAACTTTCTCATCATATTGAACTGAACACAACTGGAACATGGAGTCTGACCTCAGAGTCTGCAGTCTGCAGTCTGGACTCTCCAGAAAACCACACAGATCAAGAACTCCTGAATCCTGCAGATTGTTCCTGCTCAGGTCCAGTTCTGTCAGATTGGACGGGTTCTTCTTCAGAGCTGAGGACAGAGATTTACAGCTGATCTCTGATAAACTGCAGTCCATCAAACTGAAATCAGACAGAAAAGTGGGTTAAGGAGCAGTGATGGCAGCTGGAGTTCCAGGAATTTGTTAATATCAGTTGGATGGAACCAGTTCTGATGAGAGACTGATGGATTACAGTTTCAGTTAAATTTTGGACAGAAAGATCATGAGGATCTGTAAATGAAGATGAATCACAACTTGAGAGAGACTTTTAAGCAAGTTCTTTTGAATTTTTCCCAAAAGATGTGATGATAATTAATTAAAATGCACTAAATTTGAAATTACTTTAAAATGAATTCAAAAAAGACAAGAAGTTCAAATGTAATTTTTTTAATGTAAATTTGTAATTGCCAATCACATTTTCTATTTTCATGGCAGAAATGGATATTGAAATGAAAATTTTAAAATGAAAATTGTAATAGAAAAAATTGTTTTGTTTTAAAAGTGTCAAATTAACCTGTTTTTGGTAAATGGCGAAAGATTATCATATTAAAAGATTGCTACTTTGTGAGAATTTTAAGGCACACATGGGACAGGTGCTTACACACCGGCCCTGTGCAGGTGGTATCCACACCGGAGCAGCGCGGTCATGCACGTAGCTGCAGGGAGGAGAATCTTCTATTGTATTTTGACTGTTCATTAGCGCTCCTCCACCACATATAATAGGGAGAACATCGGAGCTAAAAGTCAAGTTTTGCTCCATGTTTTTTGTTTTCTTAACTCTGTCCTTTAAATGTCTGTGTGGGTGTCATATTTACCCGACCGGGCACAAACCTAAATTAATTATTTTTCTGTCTTGATCATGTTTGGCCCTTCTTTGCTTAGAAACAGAGGTTACCCTCAAGCAGCTCCAAATTCAGAGTCCCCTGCGACTGTTTATGAAAATGTGTTGAAGATTCAGCGTGCTCTCAATGCGTGCCGGATTTGTACAAAGCTCGCAGCCCGAATTAAAAACTTCCTTAGCAGTGCGCACTCATGTGAGCTCCGTACTAGAGGATGACACGGGAGTGGATTTTCACTCTTGTCCCGTCCCGCTCCCAGACCAAAGTTAAAAAAATAATCCTGTCCTGTCCCACTCCCGGTAACCTGACTCCCGCTCCTGTCCCACTCCTGTTCAAAACATTACATTTAATTGTATCTGCTCCCAGCATGCTTCAGAGCAGTAGCTGAGTCCACATTTCTACATTTTCAATTACTGGAGTGTAGTGTTCAGTTAGCCTCCAGGTCACCGGTTCGATTCCCCGTTGACCTTCCTGCATGGAGTTCATTATCTCCCGTCCATGCATGGGTTAACTGGACAGAAGGAACTCTGGTTTCTCTCACAGTCCAAAGATGCAGTGGCACCTCCAGAAATGTTTCATGAGGGTAGCCACTGGGGGGCCACTTTAAATCTTGGGGTATTCCAAAACAATTAACTATATTTTCAAAATTGATTCTACTAAATCTAATAAAACAGCCTGTAGAAAACTACAGAGAACCGTAAGAACAGTAAGTGTCTGCTACTTTGATGTATTGTGTCTATATTTCATGCTACTGATGTGCACAGATGATTAAAAGTACAGTTAACTATTTGAGTTGCACAAAAATGTTGTTTTATATTCCAATTAGGCAGGAATCTCCATGGATTATGATGTTTGCAGACGATATTGTAGTTTATAGAACAGGCGGAGGAGGAGCTAGAGAAGTGGAGGAGGAGCTAGAGAGTTGGAGGAGGAGCTAGAGAGGTGGAGGAGGAGCTAGAAAGGGGGAGGAGGATCTAGAGAGGTGGAGGAGGAGCAAGAGAAATGGAGGAGGAGCTAAAGATGTGGAGGAGGAGCTAGAGAGGTGGAGGTTTGTCCTGAAAAGGAGAGGAATGAAGGTTAGCCGCAGTAAGACAGAGTACGTGTGGGAATGAGAGGAACCCAAGTGGAAGAGTGAGGTTACAGGGAGAAGAGATAAAGAAGGGGGAGGAGTTTAAGTATTTAGGGTCAACAGTACAGAGTAATGGAGAGTGTGGAAAAGAAGTGAAGAGGTGAGTGCAAGCAGGTTGGAATGGGTGGAGAAAAGTGTCAGGTGTGATGTGTGATAGAAGAGTTTCAGCACAAATGAAAGGAAAGATGTACAAGACTGTGGTGAGAGCAGCCATGTTGTTGGACTAGAAACAGTGAAGAAAAGACAGGAAGAAGAGCTTAAAAAAATAAATAAATAACATTCTGCGGCAAAAAGTTATAAATCTTCCACCAGGGTAAATGGACTAAAGCTCAGAAGAAGAAAACAGCCTTCAGCATGAAGATAGTCAGCATGCAGCAGATATAACATCATGTCGCCTGCAGTTTAGTGTCAGCACAACTTTCTCATCATATTGAACTGAACACAAACTGCGAACATGGAGTCTGACCTCAGTGTCTGCAGTCTGCGCAGTCTGGACTCTCCAGAAAACCACACAGATCAAGAACTCCTGAATCCTGCAGGTTCTGGTTCCAGCTCAAGTCTAGTTCTGTCAGATTGGACGGGTTCTTCTTTAGAGCTGAGGACAGAGATTTACAAGCTGATTCCTGATTTTAAACTGCAGTCCATCAAACCTGAAATCAGACAGAAAAGTGTTAAGGAGCAGTGATGCAGCAGCTGGAGTTCCAGGAATTTTGTTAATATCAGTTGGATGGAATCAGTTCTGATGAGAGACTGATGGATTACAGTTTCAATTAAATTTTGGACAGAAAGATCGTGAGGATCTGTAAATGAAGATGAATCACAACTTGAGGGAGACTGTTAAGCAAGTTCTTTTGGATATTTCCCAAAAAACATGATGGTAAATTAATATTCAATAGATTTTAAATTTTACACGAATAAATGGTAATCTTACCGATTTTAAAAGGAAAAATGTACAATAAATATTTTATCAATGTCCTGCCAAACTGTATTTTCTTTTCCTCTTTCAGATCATTCTCAAATCTAAATACAAATGTTTGATATCCTCCAGTATCGGATGTTTTGTTTAAATTATCAAACCTTAATTTGAGTAGATATTATTCTAATGCGTTCATGTTGCTGTTGGATGATGTTATTACACGTATTTAAGTGCGATGCAGCACAAAAGCTGATAGAAATTCATGTTTCCACATTTAATACCTTTCAGCAAAGACACATCTCTGCATGTCTGCACGGATTTTAATCTCTTCCCAGGAATAAATTACTTGTTCTACAGTAAATTTCAGGAATAATTGTAAAAAACAGGAATGGTTGGTTCAGTGAAAATATTCAGAGCAGAAGTCGAGCCATATATTTTCAACTTTCAAAATAAGAGCGGCCAAATAAAAAAAGAATCTCCAGGTAAACATATTTTATTACAATATGTGAAAATAACACTTTCATATTTTGTCAAGAGTTTCAGCTAATTAGATCATGTTTTATTTCTATTTTCCCGGATAATCAGACACAGTTTTTTTTTTATTGTTCTTTATTTCAAACACAAAAACAAAATGAAAATAAAATGATAATTGGAAAATACAAATATAAGAATTTAAAAGTACAAAAATACTAAATAAGCATAAGAATCTAAAAATACAAATATAAGAATTGAAAAAAATGCAAATATACAAGTGAAGCAAACAATGTGCTTGAAAAGAGGGGTAGACGGTAATTCTTATAGAAAAATTTCTTGGTCCATCCCTTCTACAACATTTTTTTGTTACCTGGTCTATTTACAGTTTTTTTTCCTTTTTCAAAACACTTCAAATTTCTTTTGGTTAAAATGTATGTACAATGACATTTGTGCATGTTTATACTGATCATGTCAATCCTTGTAAAGATTCAGCAGTGACAGCTTGTATGTTTTTTTAAATATACATAAACTTTTGCTTTGTTTTAAACCTTCATTCAACCCATTCCATAAATCCACACCACAAAATGATAGACACATTTTCATTTTTGTTGTACGAGTACGTGTTTGTATGTGTCCCATAATCCACACCATAAACTATTCGAATAGCTTTTTTTTTGTAATATGTACAGAGATTGTAAATTCGTTTTGTAAGTATGACCCCAAACTTCAGCACAGTACTGTAGATATGGTAATATTATTGATGAGTATATTAGTAAGCGTGCTTTATAAGTGAGTGTATGACGTGTTTTTCCCAACACTGCTATGCCTTTGGCAATTTTGGTTCTGACTTTTTATTTGTGGCTTCCAGCTATATTTTGTGGTCCATGATGACTCAGAGGAACTCGATTTCAGTTACTCTCTCTATCACGTGATTGTCTATAACAACTTTGATTTCTAAATCTGCAGGGATATGACAATTTCCAAAAATCACGTATTTTGTTTTGTTGACATTGAGTGAGAGTTTATTTGTATCTAACCATTGTTTTAGTTTCCTTAATTCTCTGTTTATAGTTTTTAAGACTTCTTTGAGATTTTTTCCTGTGCTCACTATACTTGTGTCATCAGCATGTAAGATGTATTTAAATTTGCTTGATACAATATGAATGTCATTTATGTATAATATAAAAAGCTTTGGATCTAATATCGATCCTTGAGGAACTCCGCAGTTTAAACTTAGCAGGGATGATGTAAAATTATCCAGTTGTACAAACTGCTGCCTGTTTTTAATGTAACTGTAACCAATTTAATGCCAGTCCACGTATTCTATATCTCTCCAACTTTTTTACTAAAATGTTATGATCGATGGTAACAAAAGGCTTTTTTAAATCGATGAACACTCCAACTGTGAACTCCTTATTGTCTGTGCCATTTAATAATTTCTTCTGTTAGTGTGCGTTATTGCCATAAGACGTTGATCTGTTTTTTTCTGAAACCGTATTGATCATCGGACATCTAGCTAATGTTTTTAAAATAAAAATTTCCAGCCTTGTGAGGAATACTCTTTCCAGTTTTTGAAAAATTGAAAAGTAAGGACACTGGTCTGTAATTCGTGAGTTGATGTTTGTCCCCTGATTTGTATAATGGAATCTTTAGCTATTTTCATTTTTTCTGGAAACGTACCTGTTTGAAAGGATAAATTGCAGATGTAGGTTAGCGGTCAACAATGGCGGCAATTATTTTTCTTTTTTCTACTGCATATTAATTCCATTACGGTCTGTAGATGTTTGTTTTTGAATTGTTTGACAATTTCTAGAATTTCTTTTGCTTCCACAGGTCTCAAGTAGATCGAGTTTGGATTTCTCTTTATGTGGAGTTCTGCAGTTTCCTTTTCCGATTCATTTGTATGATTTATTTCGTCAGCTAACTTGGTCCTATTTTTACAAAATATTCGTTAAATCCTTTGTCATGGTCTTGAAATTGTTGCATATTTCGTTTCTACTTACTAAAGAGTCTGGATAATTTGTTTTCTCTTTGTGTTTTCTAATGACACTGTTCAATACTTCCCTGATTCCTTTAGTATTTGATTTGTTTTTCTACAATGTTTGTGTAATAGTCTTTTTTACATGTTCTCATAATATTGGTTAGTTTCTTTTAATATTTTTTATATCGCCGTTCTGCTTCAACAGTTCTGTCTTTTAAAAATTGTTTGTATAACCGTTCTTTTTTTTGCATCGTTAATTAGTAGTCCCTTTGTCATCCACGGATTTTGTTATATTGCTTCTTACTACAGAATTTAGTAATTGGACAGTTTTTGTCATATAGTGAGGTAAAATCCTGCATAAATTTGTCGTACGCTGAATTGACATCATTACATTCATACAGGGTTTTCCAAGTTATGAACAAAGACAAAGATGAATGATGTTAGAACCACGGCTGAGCTAACAGCAGCTCACTGACCGCAGTAGAAAACATTACAACAGTAATAAGTTTGACTTTAATGTCAGACACGCTGGAATTGTCTGACTTTTACTCTGTTTACAAAGATTATGTGAGAATGGAAATTTAGGAAACTTAACTGGTGAGAAAAAATCTTCTTCAGCTCCACGTCTCAAAGCTAAAGCTAATGCTAGCGCTAGCATTAGCACATATTAAAAGAATAAAATCATAATACCTTCAAAATTAAACAAGCAGCATTCAGTGAAGTACTTGTAACCTTTGTCTAACTTTAACCGGGTTGTCAGAGAGAAATAATCCACGACTGGTTTAATATCATCCATAGGAATTTGTGGAAGCAGCTGCATCTGCTGCCTTCTGCAGACACTGAGGAAGGATTACTGACATTTGTACTCTGATATGTGAACCATCTAAGAGGAGGAAACCAATACAACCAGGTAGGACATTTATACAATAAATATTGAACACATTTCAGTTACAATTGTTTAAATTACCCTTTATTATTTATGTAAAATTACTTTAAAAGTGTTCAGTAATCAGCTTTCTCATTCTAAACAATATGAGCCAGAAGCGACTCATCACACATCCAGCAATGTGTGACGTCATGTGAAAAGAGTCTATTTCCTTTATTTAGCGCCAGTCATTTCTGATCAGATTCACTTCAAACTACAAGAACTGTCAAGACACCTTTTCCCATAATGCATTGTTTGTAGCCATCAAGGCAGCTTGCACTTGACTAGGTTGGTGCTTTGCACCCGCATCTTTCACAAGATACTTTCATGATGGCGCACATATGACGTCAGTGCGAAAACTAACCAGCATGCACCGCGCTGCAGGTGGTCTGTTCTGCGTCTGCCTTAGTCATCTGAAACACGCCTACTTGCTGTGATTCTACATGAAAATGTTCAACCAGTTGAACTTTTACCTCACGCTCAATGAACGCTCAATGTTTTCGTAAAGCCCGGGCCCGGACTTAAAAACTTGCACAGCAATACTCGGTCACAGACGTTCCAGATGCAGAAACCAGGAATTCTAGTGTGTGTGTGTTTGCATAGACTTTTCATTGCAAGTAGCTGCTTGAACACAAGTGGACACGGCCGGTGTGGAAGCACAATAAGACTCAACACTCCCCTACCTGCATCTGCTGCTTGTGAGCGTCTTTTTAGCAGTGCTGGCCTCATTTTCAGGTCAAAAAGAGCTGAAATAAGTTCTAAGAGCTTTGAGATCCAGCTTTTGTTAAAGCTGAACAAAAAACTGAGAGATGAATCACATCCCAGTAAACTCTGAACTTTAATACACTAAGTCTTACTACTTAGGAGCTTTTCTTAAATCTGGAGTGAAGAGGATGAAGAAGATTAAACATCTATAGATCTTTGTGGAAAAAGAAAGAAATATCCTGAAGGAAGCTGAAATTAGAAATGAAGAAGATGAAAAGAAACATTCAAACATGAGATCTTCTGCCAGGGTAAATGGACTAAAGCTCAGAAGAAGAAAACAGCCTTCAGCATGAAGATAGTCAGCATGCAGCAGAACATCATGTCTGCAGTTTAGTGTCAGCACAACTTTCTCATCATATTGAACTGAACACAACTGGAACATGGAGTCTGACCTCAGAGTCTGCAGTCTGCAGTCTGGACTCTCCAGAAAACCACACAGATCAAGAACTCCTGAATCCTGCAGATTGTTCTCGCTCAGGTCCAGTTCTGTCAGATTGGACGGGTTCTTCTTCAGAGCTGAGGACAGAGATTTACAGCTGATCTCTGATAAACTGCAGTACTTCAACCTGAAATCAGACAGAAAAGTTGGTTAAGGAGCAGTGATGGCAGCTGGAGTTCCAGGAATTTGTTAATATCAGTTGGATGGAACCAGTTCTGATGAGAGACTGATGGATTACAGTTTCAGTTAAATTTTGGACTGAAAGATCATGAAGATCTGTAAATGAAGATGCATCACAACTTGAGGGAGACTTTCAAGCAAGTTCATTTGAATTTTTCCCCAAAAATGTGATGGTAAATTAAAATGCAATAGATTTGAAATTTTGCGTAAATCATTAAAAGGTAATCTTAACAATTTCAAAAGAAAAATGTATAATAATTATTTTATAAATGTCCCACCGAAATGTATTTTCATTTCCTCTCTCATGTGATTCTCAAATCTGATTTAATACAAATCTGTAATACCCACAAATGTTGGATGTTTTTTTCAAGTGATCAACCTTTCATTTGAGTAGATTTTATTCTAACGGTTTTTATTTGGGCTGATGATAATAATAATGGATTAGATTTATCTGCGCTTTTCCAGACGCTCAAAGCACTTACAAGGAATATCCATTATTCATTCACACCTCATCCATACTTGGTGATGGCAAGCTACTAATGTAACCACAGCTGCCCTGGGGCAGGCTGACAGAGGCGTGGCTGCCAGTTCGCGCCTACGGCCCCTCTGACCATCACCGGGACATTCATACACATTCACACACCAGTGGAGCCACACTGGAGGCAAGTAGGGTTAAGTGTCTTGCCCAAGGACACAACGACATTTTGACTGGCGGGAGCGAGAATTGAACCGCCTGTCCTTCGATCATTAGCCGACCTGCTCCACCATCTGAGCCACCGTCGCCCTGATGTTATTTCCACGTACTTTATGTGCGATCAGCACAAAAGCTGATAGAAATTCATGTTGGTCACATTTAATACCTTCAGCAAAGACACATCTCTGCATGTCTGCATAGATTTTAATCTCTTCTCAGGATAAATTTAGTTGTTCTACAGCATATTTTAGGGAATAATTGTGAATCAGGAATGGTTTGGTTCAGTTAAAATGTTCAGAGCAGCTAAAGTCATGTATTTTCAGCTTTCAAAATAAGAGCAGCCAAGTAAAAAAAAGAATCATCAGGTGAATGTATTTTATAACATTATGTGGAAACAGTCATTGTCATATTTTTTTCAACAGTTTCAGTTAATTAGATCATGTTTTACCTTTATTTTCCCAGAGATCAGACACAGTTATGAACAAAAACAGAGGGCTTTACTTCTGCTTCTGGTGATCAACGCACTCTTTTTAAGACATTGGGCTCACTTTTGGACTCTGATACAAGTGGGAATCTTGTGCAAAGCTCTGTGGAAATTTGTGAAAAATTCTGTGTATTTTTCATAGACAAAGTCACTAGTATCAGGTCGTCCCTTTCACACAGCTCTACTTATTCTCAACCAACTCCACCGACACCAGAAGCTAACTTTTATTCGTTTTCCTTGGTGTCTCTGGCTGAGCTAGAAAGGGTGATATCAGGTCTTAAACCAGCTGGTTCTTCTTTTGATGTTCTACCAGCTTGGTTTTTGAAGAAAGTCTCTTCAGTTATAGCTCCAGTTGTTTTAACTATTATAAACTCCAGTCTTGCGTCTAGTCAGGTTCCACACAATTTTAAACGAGCGGTAGTGCGGCCACTGTTGAAAAAGCAAGGGCTGGATACTACAGTGTTTTCAAACTTTAGGCCCATTTCTAACCTTCCCTTTTGTGCGAAAGTCCTTGAAAACATTGTGTATAAACAGTTGGTTACATTTTTAAATGGTCATGATATCCTTGAGCCTTTCCAGTCAGGCTTCAGACCTATACACAGCACAGAAACGGCTCTTTTAAAAAATTTTAATGAAATTTTATTAGTAACCGATACAGGTAATCCTGTGGTTCTTTTATTATTGGATTTATCAGCAGCGTTCGATACAGTGGATCATGAGATCCTGATTGATCGGTTGGAACATTGGGTGGAGATCTCTGGGGAGGCTCTGCAGTGGATGAGATCCTATCTCACTGACAGGTCATTTTGTGTCAGCATTGGTCCTCACTCGTCCAAGTGTCATCCTCTGAGGTGGGGAGTCCCTCAGGGATCCGTTTTGGGCCCACTGCTTTTTTCGCGTTTACATGTCCCACTGGGGAAGCTGCTTCGGAACATAAGTGGACTTCCACCTTTATGCTGACGACTCCAAATTTATGTCCCCATGCACAAGTTCCAACCGCTCAGTTACGGCACTAACTGAATGCCTCAGTGAAGTTAAGATGTGGATGTCGGCTAATTTTCTTGGACTCAATGAGACCAAAACAGAAGTCGTTGTGTTCTCCCCTGGTGGGCGTCAGGATCATGGTCTGGACCTCCTCTCTCTCGCACCCTTTGAAAAGTCTGTGGTCACTAACTTGGGAGTGAAACTTGATGCTGCCCTGAAACTGGCTCCAATCAATGCAGTAACCAGGTCCTGCTTTTTCCAGTTCAAACGTTTGGCCAGGATTAAGTCCTTCATTTCCAAGTCAAACCTTGAAATAGTGACCCACGCTTTTGTGTTGTCCAGGCTGAATACTGCAGCTCCTTATATGCCGGGTTACCCAAGCCTCAATAGCAGACTACAGCTGGTGCAAAATGCGCAGCCAGATTTATATGTGGTGCTAAAAAGTCTGATCATAACCCCTGTTCTGGTCTCTTTGAACTGGCTGCCAGTGCAATATTTGATCTACATGAAAATTCTTGTTTTTGCTTTTAAATCACTGGCAAGTACGGCACCATCTTATCTTTCTGATTTGATTTTAAAATATTCTCCCTCCAAGTCTTTGCGTTCTGCGGACCAGTGTCTGTTACTGGCTCCGAGAACTAAATGTAAGTTCCGGGGAGATCGTGCCTTCTCTGTACTGGCTCCTAAATTGTGGAACCAGTTGCCACAAGCTATTAGAGAAGTCACACTTTTGGAGAGTTTTAAAGCTCAACTGTTCCTCCACTATCGCGCTTTTGTATCTGCCTAGCTGCTTTTTATCATGTAAATTTTAATTTATTTTTAAATACTGTAGGTTTTTACTTATTTATTCTTTAAATTGTTTTTATGATACTTATGAATGGTATTTTCTTGTGTACAGCACTTTGGGCCTCCTTGGCTGGTGGTGAAAGGTGCTTTATAAATGAATAAATGAAAATGAATGAAATGAGTGATGTTAGAACCACGGCTGAGCTAACAGCAGCTCACTGACCGCAGTAGAAAACATTACAACAGTTATAAGTTTGACTTTAATGTCAGACACGCTTGAATTGTTTGACTTTTACTCTGTTTACAAGGATTGTGTGAGACATTCTGAAATTTAGGAAACTTTTAACCGGTGAGAAAAGATCTTCTACAGCTCCACATCTCAAACACAAAGCTTTTGATATTGCTAGCATTAGCACATATTAAAAGAATAAAACCATAATACCTTCAAAATTAAACAAGCAGCATTCAGTGAAGTACTTGTAACCTTTGTCTAACTTTAACCGGGTTGTCAGAGAGAAATAATCCACGACTGGTTTAATATCATCCATAGGAATTTGTGGAAGCAGCTGCAGCTGCTGCCTTCTGCAGACACTGAGGAAGGATTACTGACATTTGTACTCTGATATGTGAACGATCTAAGAGGAGGAAACCAATACAACCAGGTAGGACATTTATACAATATATATTGTACATGTTACAATTGGTTAGGTTACCTTTTATTTGTGTTAAATTGCTTTAAAAGTGTTCAGTAATCAGCTTTCTCATTCTAAACAATTTGAGCCAGAAGCGACTCATCACACATCCAGCAATGTGTGACGTCACGTGAAAAGAGTCTATTTCCTTTATTTAGCACCAGTCATTTCTGATCAGATTCACTTCAAACTGCAAGAACTGTCAGGACACTGTTTCCCATAATGCATTGTTTGTAGTCATCAAGGCAGCTTCCAGTTGCTCGACTAGTTTAGTGCTTTGCACCTGCATCTTTCACAAGATACTTTCATGATGGCGCACATATGACGTCAGTGCAAAAACTAACCAGCATGCACCATGCTACATGTGGTCTGTTCTGCGTCCGCCATGGTCATCTAAACACGCCTACTTGCTGTGATTCTACATGAAAATGTTCAACCTGTTGGAACATTTACCTCACGCTCAATGAACGCCTCATTGGTTCGTAAAGCCCGGGCCCGGACTTAAAAACGTACATAGAAATACTCGGTCACAGACGTTCCAGATGCAGAAACCAGGAATTCTAGTGTGTGTTTGCATAGACTTTTCATTGCAAGTAGCTGCTTGAACACAAGTGGACACGGCCGATGTGGAAGCACAATAAGACTCAACACTCCCCTACCTGCATCTGCTGCTTGTGAGCGTCTTTTTAGCAGTGCTGGCCTCATTTTCAGGCCAAAAACAGCTGGAATAAGTTCTAAGAGCTTTGAGATCCAGCTTTTGTTAAAGCTGAACAAAAAAACTGAGAGGTGAATCACATCCCAGTAAGCTCTGAACTTTAATAGACTAAGTCTTACTACTTAGGAGCTTTTCTTAAATCTGGAGTGAAGAGGATGAAGAAGATTAAACATCTATAGATCTTTGTGGAAAAAGAAAGAAATATCCTGAAGAAAGCTGAAATTAGAAATGAAGAAGATGAAAAGAAACATTCAAACATGAGATCTTCTGCCAGGGTAAATGGACTAAAACTCAGAAGAAGAAAACAGCCTTCAGCATGAAGATAGTCAGCATGCAGCAGAACATCATGTCTGCAGTTTAGTGTCAGCACAACTTTCTCATCATATTGAACTGAACACAACTGGAACATGGAGTCTGACCTCAGAGTCTGCAGTCTGCAGTCTGGACTCTCCAGAAAACCACACAGATCAAGAACTCCTGAATCCTGCAGATTGTTCTCGCTCAGGTCCAGTTCTGTCAGATTGGACGGGTTCTTCTTCAGAGCTGAGGACAGAGATTTACAGCTGATCTCTGATAAACTGCAGTCCATCAACCTGAAATCAGACAGAAAAGTGGGTTAAGGAGCAGTGATGGCAGCTGGAGTTCCAGGAATTTGTTAATTTCAGTTGGATGGAACCAGTTCTGATGAGAGACTGATGGATTACAGTTTCAGTTAAATTTTGGACAGAAAGATCACGAAGATCTGTAAATGAAGATGCATCACAACTTGAGGGAGACTTTTAAGCAAGTTCTTTTGAATTTTTCCCCAAAGATGTGATGATAAATTAAAATGCAACAGATTTGAAATTTTGCGTAAATCATTAAAAGGTAATCTTAACAATTTCAAAAGAAAAATGTATAATAATT
The DNA here is from genome assembly GCA_003999625.1 of Oryzias javanicus. Taxonomy (NCBI): domain Eukaryota; kingdom Metazoa; phylum Chordata; class Actinopteri; order Beloniformes; family Adrianichthyidae; genus Oryzias; species Oryzias javanicus. Next base: position 1,685,432 of record CM012438.1, read on the forward strand.
ATTTTATAAATGTCCCACCGAAATGTATTTTCATTTCCTCTCTCATGTGGTTCTCAAATCTGATTCAATACAAATCTGTAATACCCACAAATATTGGATGTTTTTTTTAAATGATCAACCTTTCATTTGAGTAGATTTTATTCTAACGGTTTTTATTTGGGCTGATGTTATTTCCACGTACTTTAAGTGCGATCAGCACAAACTCTCATAGAAATTCATGTTGGTCACATTTAATACCTTCAGCAAAGACACATCTCTGCATGTCTGCATAGATTTTAATCTCTTCTCAGGATAAATTTAGTTGTTCTACAGTATATTTTAGGGAATAATTGTGAATCAGGAATGGTTTGGTTCAGTTAAAATGTTCAGAGCAGCTAAAGTCATGTATTTTCAGCTTTCAAAATAAGAGCAGCCAAGTAAAAAAAAGAATCATCAGGTGAATATATTTTATAACATTATGTGGAAACAGTCATTGTCATATTTTTTTCAACAGTTTCAGTTAATTTGATCATGTTTTACCTTTATTTTCCCAGAGATCAGACAAAGTTATAATCAAAAACAGAGGAGTGATGTTAGAACCACGGCTGAGCTAACAGCAGCTCACTGACCGCAGTAGAAAACATTACAACAGTAATAAGTTTGACTTTAATGTCAGACACACTGGAATTGTCTGACTTTTACTCTGTTTACAAGGATTGTGTGAGACATTCTGAAATTTAGGAAACTTTTAACTGATGAGAAAAGATCTTCTGCAGCTCCACGTCTCAAACACAAAGCTAATGGTAGCATTAGCAAAGATTAAAAGAATAAAATAATAATTACTATCATAATATAACTAACAGCATTCAGTGAAGTACTTGTAACCTTTGTCTAACTTTAACCGGGTTGTCAGAGAGAAATAATCCACGACTGATTTAATATCATTCATAGGAATTTGTGGAAGCAGCTGCAGCTGCTGCCTTCTGCAGACACTGAGGAAGGATTACTGACATTTGTACTCTGATATGTGAACCATCTAAGAGGAGGAAACCAATACAACCAGGTTGGACATTTATACAATATATATTGTACACATTTCAGTTACAATTGTTTAAGTTACCCTTTATTTGTGTTAATTTGCTTTAAAAGTGTTCAGTAATCAGCTTTCTCGTTCTAAACAATATGAGCCAGAAGCGACTCATCACACATCCAGCAATGTGTGACGTCACGTGAAAAGAGTCTATTTCCTTTATTTAGCGCCAGTCATTTCTGATCAGATTCACTTCAAACTACAAGAACTGTCAGGACACCTTTTCCCATAATGCATTGTTTGTAGTCAGCAAGGCAGCTTGCAGTCGCTCGACTAGTTTACTGCTTTGCACCCTCATCTTTCACAAGATACTTTCATGATGGCGCACATATGACGTCAGTGCAAAAACTAACCAGCATGAACCATCCTGCAGGTGACTTGTTCTGTCTTCAATAAGACTCAACACTCCCCTACCTGCATCTGCTGCTTGTGAGCGTCTTTTTAGCAGTGCTGGCCTCATTTTCAGGCCAAAAAGAGCTGGAATAAGTTCCAAGAGCTTTGAGATCCAGCTTTTGTTAAAGCTGAACAAAAAACTGAGAGGTGAATCACATCCCAGTAAGCTCTGAACTTTAATACACTAAGTCTTACTACTTTGCAGCTTTTCTTAAATCTGGAGTGAAGAGGATGAAGAAGATTAAACATCTATAGATCTTTGTGGAAAAAGAAAGAAATATCCTGAAGGAAGCTGAAATTAGAAATGAAGAAGATGAAAAGAAACATTCAAACATGAGATCTTCTGCCAGGGTAAATGGACTAAAGCTCAGAAGAAGAAAACAGCCTTCAGCATGAAGATAGTCAGCATGCAGCAGAACATCATGTCTGCAGTTTAGTGTCAGCACAACTTTCTCATCATATTGAACTGAACACAACTGGAACATGGAGTCTGACCTCAGTGTCTGCAGTCTGCAGTCTGGACTCTCCAGAAAACCACACAGATCAAGAACTCCTGAATCCTGCAGGTTCTGGTTCTCGCTCAGGTCCAGTTCTGTCAGATTGGACGGGTTCTTCTTCAGAGCTGAGGACAGAGATTTACAGCTGATCTCTGATAAACTGCAGTACTTCAACCTGAAATCAGACAGGAAAGTGGGTTAAGGAGCAGTGATGGCAGCTGGAGTTCCAGGAATTTGTTAATATCAGTTGGATGGAACCAGTTCTGATGAGAGACTGATGGATTACAGTTTCAGTTAAATTTTGGACAGAAAGATCATGAAGATCTGTAAATGAAGATGCATCACAACTTGAGGGAGACTTTTAAGCAGGTTATTTAGTATTTTTCTCAAAAAGAACGTGATGTTAAATTAAAATGCAATAGATTTTAAATTACTTTAAAATGAATTTAAAAGAGACAAGGAATTAAAATGTAAAAATTAAAGAGTAAAGACAGTTTTATTGCAATTTGTACATGTTAATGAACAAGTAAAAGGAACAAGTAAAATGTAATTTATTATTTTGAATTTGTAAACGCAAAAGATTTTCTAATGGACATGGATATAGAAATGACAGTTGTAAAATTAAAATTTTATTTGAAGTAAATTGTTTTGTTTTAAAAATGTCAAATGAAACTGTTTTTTGTAAATGGTGTACTCTTGTATAGTACCCTTCACCTTCCTTTGAAGACCTAAAGTTCTTTACAGTTACAGACTCATTCACACACTCCGCTGCTGAACACTGGTACCCATGACATACAGAATCATTTAAGAAATGCCTCTGCCCCTCACCCCGTGACAATGCATGTGTGATCTAATTTATGCTTTAGTTCTGAAATGCTTGTCAACCAAGTAGCATTGTAACGGCCAGCTCATTTTTATTTCCATCATGAATCCTTAATGATAAAAACAAATTTTACAAATTTCACATTACCAAGTCATTTATTTATTGATCGTTAAAGATCACCTTGAGTTATTGGTTAAAAAAAACTTCCATAGGAAAATCTTTAAAACATTTTAATGGTCCCACACAAAATCAAGTGATCAAAGTTTAAACAGCTTTTTTTTTTTAAATCACAGGGAACAAAATGAAATCTAGAAAATTGTTGGATTTTATGTTGGAGTTTATAAAACAGCTTTTGTAAGAGGAGAAAAATCCAGGTAAACATGAAGTTTCTCTGTTAAACTCCAAGATGTTCACAATAAAAGAATGAAGCAGAGCTAAGCTTTCCTTTCTTTTCATCCTGACTGGAAAAAGCAGGTTGTGCAGAAAAAAACAGCTAATAAAGTGTTTTGTTCTCCTTTAAGATAATTTTCTGACATCTCTAAACTGCAGAAGGGGCTGAAAAAATAAAGATCAATAAAGATCCACAGGGCCCAAAATGTCTGAATGTGTCCCTGCACTACCAACTGAATAGTGAGCACCTGCATGGAGAAATGATCAGCTGACTTGGAAGCAGCTCCAAATTTTTCTGATAATTGTGGAGGATAATTATCATCTGGAGCAGGAGATTTTTTTTTTCTTTAAAGCATGATCAGAGGTGTTTTTGATGAGTACAGATCAGTGATGGATATTATTTGGCCGTGGGGATGGGGAGATGAGATGGGATGAGGGGTTCTCTGTATTGAAAGATGTCTCTGTCCTTAACCCCCGCAAAAAAGAGAGGATTTACTGTACTTCCTACATAAATGACAGACTATTGCGTGAACCTATGTGAGTCCAGAGTCTTGTGAGGTCGGCAGCAGAACCTGTGGCTGCAGCCATCCAGTAGCTAATGCGAGTCACCTGCTGTAGCTAGACGTGCTAATCAGTGAAGCTGATTCACTGTAGTGATCCCTGACAGGATAAGATGAAAGGTGAACAACAACAGAGTTCACATTATACTTAATGATGGTACAGATGTTAAGGAGAAGACTTTGAATTGGAACTTCATGTCATAAACGTTGCTGACCCCTGGTTTAGATTCTAAATTTGTGGGTTAAATTAGCTTTGGGTGGGTGGATATAGTTTGGGTGGGTTTGGGGTCAATTTGGTGGTTCCTTATTGAAACATGTCTCAGCAATGACATGTGGTCGGGGGAGGCAGGTGAACCAGTGCCTCACCTGTAAACTATCCTCTCCATTGTGAACAACTAATAATGAAATTAAAAGGTCTCCACCAATCTGTTCTTTAAATGCTGTTTAATGAGGGACTTTTAAACATTTTATTTTTTATCATCAAAATACTGTATTTAGCATGTTTCGGTGGCGCAGACTGAGAGGTTAAATTGTGCACAGAGTGCAGACTCAACTGTAGAATCCCTAATAAACTTGGTAATTGCCTTTATGTACTCAGCATACGCTAATGATGTCATTTTTATTAAATATTTATAAAATAAATACATTTTTATTACATCTTTATTTCATATACGTCATTTCCGTTTGATATTTGTTAATGAAAGCAGTAAAACAGCTGCACCTATTCAGATATTACAAACAACAGATCATTTGAATGTTTAGAAGTTTTTGGAAGGATTTTTACTGTTGGTGTTGCACAAAATTAGGAAAACACCAAATATTTTGAGAGTAATCTCAAGTGATCATAAATTATTTGATTTCATTTTAATGTTTTATTACCACCTAGAAATTCTAATGACAATAACAGGTTTTTAAAAATCAAATCACTGATAAGTTTTAAAAGGACACACAGAAGCCCTCAAACACCAAACAGATATGAACATGTTACTAAAACACCATCCGAGGAGTCCAGCTCTGATAAAACCACACAAGTGAAAGATTAAAAGTTTGATTGTTTTTGCTAAAAAGTATACATTTTATTTTGATTTCCAGGGGTTGTTTCGTTCTGCAGCATGTTCAGATTCATATAATTTTGTCAGAATATTCTTTGGGATATTGAAACATTTTGGTACATTTTTTTAAATACAAAAAGATATAAAAGTGAAGATATTTTATTGTCGTATTCTTTTAACACTTATTCTATTTCTAACTGTTATCATTTCATTTGATATTTTTATGGAGAGCAGAACATTAAAAGTTATTTAACATTTAAGGTGATTTATTCTAGAATTCTTCTGTCTGTTTTTGTTAATATTCATTTTAAAACAGTCAAGTTTAAAATATTTTAAAATGGTAAAAGTTTAGTTTTAGAGTGTTTAATAATGTTTATTCTGTTCAGCCAATGACCTAAAGTGTGTTTTAGATTTTGTCCCTCTGTGTGATTGTGTTTGATACCTCTGTTTTCTTCTTCTTTCTTTGGCCGGGTAGCCTCGCCTGCAGCCTCGTACATAAACTACCTGTAGAGTTTCTCCACGATAATCCAGCAAAGATTTAGTCTGTTTAAGCACCAGGACTGAGAACGGGCTCAAGTCTATATGAAATAAAAAACTGGTTCTGATCCAAACTCTGTTCTAAATAAGCACCAGAACCTCATATTTCTTCATAAGGAGCTGCTGCTCTGTGGGTCAGAAATCTTCTGTATAGACCTGTAACAAGTATCCGAGTACAAATATTTTACAAGGCCAAGATCGCTGATTCACAATCTTTATAAATGTAGTACAGCTGTAAAAATATTCTTCAGGAACGATGTATTTATTGCTCTGAAATGCAGAATAATGTTGGATTTTAAGTTTAATGAACTAAAACAAAACCAAATGTAAACCAGAAGTCACTGGAAGTAAACAAATATTTCAAAGAAAGTGTCAGTAAAGCTTCCTGTTTTCAAAATAAAACTAGTGAGAGCTTTTCTCTGTTCAAAAATTGAGAATGAAGTTTTGCTCACCGACAAGTTCTGAATAAAATGAGTTGGCTTTACCACAGGAGCTTTACATTCTTTTGATTCTGGAAACTATTCAACAGTTGACTCAATTAACATAATTCCAGCAGATTCTGAAGAGGTGAAAACAGCTTGTGATGATATGCAGCTCTACACAATGATGAAGTACGAATGTGTTCAACATGAATCAGCTGTCGGGGAAAAAAGGGTTTTATACCAGAGTTGTACCAAAATGTAATGCTTAGAACATAAAGTGTGTCAGAATGTTGAGGATGGAAAAACTATGGAGAACATTTTCAGGTTTTGTTGTTTAATGATCCAAAACAACAGTGATGTTTCTGCTTTTTATGTTGTTTGTTACTGCTGAACTTAACCAGAAGTTGACAATTAAAAAAGGTCTTTAAAATGAAAAACACAATTTCCTTCTATCTAAATCTCTGTTTTTATCAGTTTTGTTCATTCTGATCTCATGTTTTAAATAAAGGTAGAAATGATGGTGATTTACTACATATCATTTTACCTTTCATACATCCAGTAGAAAGACATACACACAGCAACAAACATTATATTAAAAAGTAAAAATTGTGGTTCCAATTGTGAATTGTTGAGCTTGATTCATGAATCAAATCTGATTTCCACCTAAGTAATGATCCATAGCTCCACTTCTGTAACGGTTTTTCCATTTGAACCTGCAGTTCAGTGATTGAATCATGTTTTCTTTCAAAGAACACAGAGAACATGACCTTTTCCCAGATATGAACACCTGGATGGACTTGGGTTCTCTTGTTTAGTCTGGTGTTTTATTCTACCTACTGCTGTTTCTTCTTCAGTGATGCTATTTGACACATTCTCCTAAATCAGAGAAAACCAGACAGAACTTGTCATAGAGAATCAACATTTGAATGAAAACTGACCTGAGAGTCTCCAGTTTACAGTGTGGACTCTCCAGTCCTGCTGAGAGCTGCTTCACTCCTGAATCCTGCAGGTTGTTGTAACTCAGGTCCAGAACTCTGAGTCTGGAGGACTGAGAGCTGAGAATTAAAGACAGAGCTGAACAGCTTCTCTCTGACAGGTTACAGCTTCTCAGTCTGAAGAAAACAAAGACAGACAGCAGTTATTGAATCTTTCATTTTTCCACTCAGATTCATTTGTTCACTGAAGGTGATTTTCATGAGAGTTCTTACAGAGCTTTGTTGGAGACTTTGATCACTGGCAGCAGCCTCAGAAGAGCCTCCTCTGAACCAGAGTATTTCTCCAGGTCAAACTCTTCCAGATCTTCTTCTGATGACAGTAAGATGAAGACCAGAGCTGACCACTGAGCATGAGACAGTTTATCTGTGGAGAGACGTCCTGACCTCAGGACCTGTTGGATCTCCTCCACTAGAGAACCATCATTCAGTTCATTCAGACAGTGGAACAGGTTGATGCTTTTCTCTGCAGACAGATCCTCATTGATCTTTTTCTTAATGAACTTGAACTGTTTCCTGATTGTCTGTGAGCTACTTCCTGTCTGAGTCAGCAGACCTTGTAGGAGACTCTGATTGGTCTGCAGTGAAAGACCCAGGAGGAAGCGGAGGAACAAGTCCAGGTGTCTGTTTGGACTCTGTAAGGCCGCATTCACAGCACTCTGATAGAACGGGACTGAACTGCTTTGAAACATTTCAAAGAACCAAGATTTATTCTGTTCTTTCCTGAGGTTGACTGCAAAGGGGAATACGGTCAGGTGGTAATGAAGAGCAGCCAGAAACTCCTGAACACTCAGATGGATGAAGCAGAAGACCTTGTCCTGGTACAGGCCTCTCTCTTCTCTAAAGATCTGTGTGAACACTCCTGAGTACACTGAGGCTTCTCTGATATCGATGCCACACTCTGTCAGGTCGGATTCATAGAAGATCAGGTTTCCTTTCTGCAGCTGCTCAAAAGCCAGTTTTCCCAGAGACTCCATCATCTTCCTGCTCTCTGGACTCCAGTGAGGATCTGTCTCAGCTCCTCCATCATACTTGACCTTCTTGACTTTGGCCTGAACCACCAGGAAGTGGATGTACATCTCAGTCAGGCTCGTGGGCAGCTCTCCTCTCCTTCTGCTCTTCAGCAGATCCTCCAGAACTGTAGCAGTGATCCAGCAGAAGACTGGGATGTGGCACATGATGTGGAGGCTTCGGGATCTCTGGATGTGAGAGATGATCCTGCTGGCCTGCTCTTCATGTCTGAATCTCTTCCTGAAGTACTCCTCCTTCTGTGGATCATTGAACCCTCTGACCTCTGTCACCATGTCAACACACTCAGCAGGGATCTGATTGGCTGCTGCAGGTCGTGTGGTTATCCAGAGGCGAGCAGAGGGAAGCAGGTTCCCCCTGATGAGGTTTGTCAGCAGATCACCCACTGAGGTGGACTTTCTAGGGTCATTTAGGATCCGAGTCTTGTGGAAGTCCAGAGGAAGTCGACTCTCATCCAGACCATCAAAGATGAAGAGAACCTGGAAGTCTTCAAAGCTGCAGATTCCTGCTTCTTTGTTTCAGGGAAGAAGTGATGACACAGTTCCACCAAGCTGAACTTCTCCTCTTTCAGGACATTCAGCTCTCTGAAAGTGAATGGAAATGTGAAGTGGATGTTCTGGTTGGCTTTGCCTTCAGCCCAGTCCAGAGTGAACTTGTGTGTTAAGACTGTTTTCCCTATGCCAGCCACTCCCTTTGTCATCACGGTTCTGATTGGTTCTTGTCTTCCAGCTGGGAGTTGAAAGAGCTCTTCTTGTCTGATGCTGGTTTCTGCTCTGTCTGCTTTCCTGGATGCTGCTTCAATCTGTCTGACCTCATGTTCTTCATTCCTCTCCAGTCCTCCCTCTGTGATGTAGAGCTCTGTGTAGATCTCATTCAGAAGGGTTGGGTTTCCTGCTTTAGCCATCCCCTCAAACACACACTGGAACTTCTTCTTCAGACCAGATTGGACTTTAGGGCGACAAACTGCAGCAGCAGATCCTGAATGAAGACAACAAACAGAGTAAATCAAGTCTCTGCAGGCTGAATGATGAGGGTTTGAATCCACGTGGTTCCATGTGTTGAGACATCAGTAAATCTTCATTTCTCAGCAGCTGAAACCTTCAGAGAAATCCTCTTACTGCTCTGCAGTCGATCAGCCAGCTCCTCCTGCTTCATTCTCCTCAGGAAGTTCTCTGTGATCTTCATCACTGACTCTCTGCTGCTCCTCTGCTCTTCATCTTCATCCTCCTCCTCATCCTCCCTCTGACTCAGAAGCTTCTGGATCTTCTTCAGCTCCTTCTTGACAAAAGTGACAATGTTGTCCTCCAGCAGCTGCAACAGAATTCTAGATGAATGATCCAATCAGAGTGAAGTGATGGAGCCAAACATCAGCTCCATGTTGGACACACTGACAATCCACTGGTCTCCAAAGTGCAGCATGGAGATGACTGTGGACAGAATGATGGAAAAGTAGTTGTTGTTCATGTACAGACCAGAAAGATGGAGTCCAGCTGTGTTTGATGCTGCTGGACAGACGGACCACTGGGAGTCTCTGAGCTTTGCTGGTCCACTCTGTGGAGAATCAGAACCATCAGATCCATTCTGTCTGTGCTGGTTGGTTTCTAACCAAACTGACTGGAGTCAGGTCAGTTCATAAGTCACAGCTAGAATTTTCTATAAACAATCAATCCACATGAACTCCAATGAAAAATGAACTATCTGAACCAAAAATGCACATATCTACAACATTTTATTCCCTTGTGGTTACATTTATTATTACATTATTTACTTTAATTGGTAAATGTACAATATTCAGTCTCTTCTATTTTATCTTGTTCTACTTCCAGGTCTTTTTAATCATTCTAATTTATTTTTCCTGATGTACATACCTCACAATCTTGTTATTGTTTTTTAAACTTCTACAGGAAATCTAATTCTTCCCTTAACCTAAACTGTGATTCTTTAGAGCTTTGCAGAAGAATTCCAATGTGTTTCAATATAAGTTGGTGCATACATGTCAATAAAAAAACCTAGAACTTATTCATAATAATATTACTTTATAAGTTTTTACATAAATCTCATCAGTTTACACTAGGGGTGTAATGGATCACAAAACTCACAGTTTGAATCGTGTCATGGTTGGAATCATTTTTCAGATCAGTAAAAAAAAACAACAGCAAAAAGCAACAAGACAAAGGCTAGATTAATTTTTGGAAACGTTCAAATCATAAATTTAATAAGCATACAAAATATTTCATTAGGGCTGGGAATCTCAGGGTATCTCACGATACGATGCGATTCACGATACATGGCTCACGATACCGATGTATCTCGATATGGAAAATATTCCAAAAACCTTTATATTACCTTCTTAGTCTATGATATTTAACACTAAGATATATTAAAATCTTCTGCAAAAACTTTTTTGAACAATTTAAAACACAATATAATAATTTAATGCCCTTTCCAACATTAAAATAAAATTAACTATTAATATGAACGAACTTTACAATAAGATATTTTAAGGGAAAAAAGAAACAGAGCTCCAGTTAAGAGCTAAAATGCAAAGCATATCAAATGACTTCTCACTTCAAAGAATAAAAACTTTGGAAATTAAAATTCATAATGATGCATTTTAATTCAATTTACACTTTGTTAGATAGTTTATTATTATTAATGAGAGATAACATTAATGTCCAGCCCGTTAATAATTGTTTATTGTTCATTATTCTTCAGTGCCTATATCCATTTTCATTTCACCTCCTTTTTATTCTATTTTACTGCACTTTTCTCTCATAATCAACTCTTCATTCACATGTCCCGCCAGCGCCTTTTGGACTTAACACTGCTAGACGTCTCATTTGGACGGTCAGACGCTGCGCGCCTCTCCACTAGAATCTGGTGTATTTTAGCGCGGTGTTTGGACAGGTTACTACCCTTACAATCCATGTGTTTGTGTTACGTCCCACCCGAAGGGGGAAGGAGAAGATAGGTAACATAAAATAAAGAAAAAGATTATTTAAGCCGGGAGGAGGGAAGACAGCCGTTTATTAAGGGAACAGCTGCGGGAGTTGAACAAATGACTCAAAAGGGACTAAGGGTTACAAACTTAAAGCCTCAGGCACTATTCAGCAAACATTAAAACCAGTACATCCACCAAAAGGTAAAACACAAGTAGTAACAAAATAAACCTATAAACCAGAGGGACACAAGACCAGAAACATATGGAATGCACAAAGGACCAAGGGAAGGGAACACCAGGCATCTACTTTGGAAAAATACAGATGCAGATTGGACATTTTTGCTCGCGGACGCTCTGGGTGATAAGCCTAGCCCCTTCCCTCTGCCTGCGGAGAAGCAGCGTTGATTCACGTCCTTCATTATGAAGTCAAGAAAAGTTTTTGACAGAAGCACCTCCCACACGCATTGGGAGCTTCAGGTGAACAGACTTTAAGATAAACCGTGAAGCAGCTACTTTAGCGCTTGTCAAAACAAAGAGGATTTTCATGAATTTGACGTGATTTCCATTGATGTGAACAGAAAATTGATTTAAATTATGCTAGCGCGAGGTGTGTGCACATGGGGGTGGGGGCTGGAGTGGTCCGCGGTACACACGGGTCCCGAACCGTGGCTTCTGATGGTCCATGTATGGACCATGGATTATTCGTGATCCGTTACACCCCTAGTTTATACAGTATATTGTATACTGCTCACAAAGATAAAAGGAACACTTTTTTATTGGTCCTGGCATGAACTGAATGAAACCTGTCTGATAATGTTCTTGTTGGTTCAGCAGCTGAGGGCCTCGTTCATCTATTCCAGCTGTATTGGTGTTCATGAATTAACAACAGGTGCACTTCAGTGGCAACAATTAGAAAACCCTCCAATCAGGACTGGTGTTCCATGTGGAGGTCATTTCAAGTTTCTCCCTCTTGATCTTTTTTGGCTGGTTTTCCACTCGTGCTGATTTTGTTTTGTGTAATTCTCTCTACTGGCAGTATGAGGAGATTCCTTAACCTACAGAAGTTATACTAATATAAATCTTGCAGCATAAAGAGAAAAAAAGGCCAGGCATGAAAGGGTTAAATGTTCAATTCAATTTCAGAAATGTTATTTATTTTATAATATGGCTTAGTTAATTATAAGAGTTCGGTTTATCAAAACCAGACTATATAGATCATTATGGTTTAGCTGCTAAGATTCATAATTGTTTTTCTACAGAGAGGATGTCAGCTAAAAAAAAAGAAAAAAAACAGAAAATATTCTTCAAGCATTTCTGAACTAATAAGAATCAGTTTATCTTAACTTTTTCCAGCATAACACTATTCTGTGGAGAGAGGGTGGAGAACGGGTGGAGATCGAAGAGGTGGAGATATCAGACAATACTATGAAACCAAACTCAGACATTTTCATCTACAAAAAATAGAACAGGAACTTTTCTCCTGATTTGATTGGAATCAGAAGGCAGCTGCCGTCTGTCAGCAGTCAACATGTTTTCTTCTCCAACATCTCTGCTCTCAAAGACTGATCAACTGAACAGATCTGATCACACATGATGATCCTAGTGAGTCTGATCAGAGAGATCAAGAACTGAACCAGACCTCAATCATTTATCTGAAAACTATTAATTATCTTAACTATTTATATTATTATATAAAAATAATTTTTCCCAATACTGTTGTCTTCTTGATGCATTAGGTGCATTTTTATGGTGCGATCGTCACAGAACAATGTTTCCAATGTTAATGATCTGAACATTTTAGTTAGAACTTCTCCTTTAGAGAATCCATGTAACACTGGATGATATTAACAATCTAAGTATTTCACAAATACATTTCACAATATGTGATCTATCAGATTACTATAAATACATTTAAATTACATGATAGATTTTTAATGTATTTCTAAGAAAATGTTTATGATGTGTAAGCTTAGAACTGTATTGAATTGAAAAATCGAAAGAATCAAAAAAATCTGAATCAAATTAATTCAGGCTCTTGTGAATGAAATCGAATCGATTCTGGAAATTATAACCAATGCCCAGCCTTAGCTCCAAGTGAGTCTGATCAGAGAGATCAAAAACTGAACCAGATCTCAATCATTTATCTGAAAACTATTGATCATCTGAACTATTATCCAGCCTCCTTTAACTCTGACAAACACTTACTGTTTCACTCCTGGACTGATGGACTTGAAGTCAGGATTAAAGTCCTTTGACTTGTCACTCCTGAAGGACACACAGCTGGATCCAGATTCAGATCCAGATTCAGATCCAGATCCAGATTCAGATCCAGATTCAGATTCTGATTCAAATCCAGATTCAGATCCAGATTCAGATCCAGATTCAGATTCAGATCCAGATTCAGATCCAGGTCGAAAATGGCTCCTGATGGGGAAAAAAAACATTTATTTCATTTAAAAAAACATTTTTTTTTCTTGTTACGGAGGTTCATCAAATAATTTTACATGGTGAATTATTAAACTCAGATCATGAACAGACTGATCTGCAGTGAGACTATTGGTTAAAATGCTCCATTATGATAACTGTGTGACACTACATGCCGTCATGTTGACTGTAATCATGAATCTGTGGACAAAAACATTTTAAAATTGAAGCTAGTCAGTTTGCAGATGATACGGTGTTATTCAAATTTTTTTCTCCACAAAAGGCATCAGGCTTAGCCATTAAAATTTTAAAATATGTAACATTTCTACATATCACTAACTATTGTTTTCATCAGGCTGTAAATGCAGTTAAAAAAAGTGACATCTCAAACGACCTAGTCACAGTCTGGTTAAAGATTTGAATATGTTAGAAAAAAACATGTTAAAGGGTGAAAAAACAGTGAACCAAGTTTTTTGTCTGTTTACTTGCACTGTACAAATGGGGCTTTAAAAGTGACGGTTGGTCGTTGCCAAATTTTGACAAAATTAAAAAATGTTGTTTATTCCTGAAGGTTATAGTCAAAAACCGTCTGTGCGCTGCTCCTACGGGTTGAACGAGGTATTGGAGTTTAATTTTGTGATTGGTCAACTGGTGGGAGTCCCATTTCATTTCAGAAGGTTCACATTATCATGCTTTGCAGCTCCAGCATTAAAAGCTCCGCCCATCTTTGAACGGTACCGCTCACCCCGGGATGGCAACAACGAAGCTTGTTTTTGCTACCTAGAGCAGTAGAGCTCACCCCATTCGCCAAGAGCAGCAGAGCCCGCTCTGTGACACAGAGTGGCAGACCTTGTTTGCTTGCTAAACCGGTCTCTGAGTGGATGGTTACATTTCATGATCGTTTTTCTACAGGGAGGATGTCAGCTAAAAAAAAAACAAAACAACAGAAAATATTCTTCAAGCATTTCTGAACTAATAATAATCAGTTCATCTTAAGTTTTTCCAGCATAACACTATTCTGTGGAGAGAGGAGGAGGAACGGGTGGAGATCGAAGAGGTGGAGATATCAGACAATACTATGAAACCAACTCAGACATTTTCATCTACAAAAAATAGAACAGGAACTTTTCTCCTGATTTGATTGGAATCAGAAGGCAGCTGCCGTCTGTCAGCAGTCAACATGTTTTCTTCTCCAACATCTCTGCTCTCAAAGACTGATCAACTGAACAGATCTGATCACACATGATGATCCTAGTGAGTCTGATCAGAGAGATCAAGAACTGAACCAGACCTCACAATCATTTATCTGAAACTATTATATGCTTAACTATTTATATTATTATAATAAAAATAATTTTTCCCAAATGTTGTCTCTTGATGCATTAGGTGCATTTTTACTGTGCGATCTCACAGAAACAATGTTTACAATGTTAATCGATCTGAACATTTTAGTTAAGATTCTCCTTTAGAGAATCTTGTAACACTGGAAGTGATATTAAATCTAAGTATTTCACAAATACATTTCACAATATGTGATCTATCAGATTTACTATAAACTACATTTAAAATACATGATAGATTTTTACATGTATTTTCTAAGCAAATGTTTATGAATGTGTAAGCTTAGAAACTGTATTGAATTGAAAAATCGAAAGAATCAAAAAAAATCTGAATCAAAATTAATTCAGGCTTTGTGAATGAAATCGAATCGATTCTGGAATTATAACCAATGCCCAGCCTTAAAGCTCCAAGTGAGTCTGATCAAGAGATCAAACTGAACCGATCTCAATCATTTATCTGAAAACTATTGATCATCTGAAGCTATTATCTCAGCCTCCTTTAACTCTTGACAAACACTTACTGTTTCACTCCTGGACTGATGACTTGAAGTCAGGATTAAAGTCCTTTGACTTGTCACTCCTGAAGGACACACAGCTGGATCCAGATTCAGATCCAGTTCAGATTTCAAATCCTGATTCAGATCCAGATCCAGATCCAGATTCAGATCCAGGTCGAAAATGGCTCCTGATGGGGAAAAAAAACATTTATTTTTCATTTAAAAAAACATTTTTTTTTTGTTACGGAGGTCATCAAATAATTTTACATGGTGAATTATTAACTCAGATCATGAACAGACTGATCTGCAGTGAGACTATTGGTTAAAAATGCTCCATTATGATAACTGTGTGACACTACATGCCGTCATGTGGACTGTAAATCATGAATCTGTGAACAAAAACATTTTAAAATTGAAAGCTAGTCAGTTTGCAGATGATACGGTGTTATTCAAATTTTTTTCTCCACAAAAGGCATCAGGCTTAGCCATTAAAATTTTAAAATATGTAACATTTCTACATATCACTAACTATTGTTTTCATCAGGCTGTAAATGCAGTTAAAAAAGTGACATCTCAAACGACCTAGTCACAGTCTGGTTAAGATTTGAATATGTTAGAAAAAAACATGTTAAAGGGTGAAAAAACAGTGAACCAAGTTTTTTGTCTGTTTACTTGCACTGTACAAATGGGCTTTAAAAGTGACGGTTGGTCGTTGCCAAATTTTGACAAAATTAAAAATGTGTTTAATTCCTGAAGGTTATAGTCAAAAACCGTCTGTGCGCTGCCTCCTACGGGTTGAACGAGGTATTGGAGTTTAATTTTGTGATTGGTCAACTGGTGGGAGTCCCATCTCATTTCAGAAGGTTCACATTATCATGCTTTGCAGCTCCAGTATAAAAGCTCCGCCCATCTTTGAACGGTACCTGCGCTCACCCCGGGATGGCAACAACGAAGCTTGTTTTGCTACCTAGAGCAGTAGAGCTCACCCCATTCGCCAAGAGCAGCAGAGCCCGCTCTGTGACAGAGAGTGGCAGACCTTGTTTGCTTGCTAAAACCGGTCTCTGAGTGGATGGTTACATTTCATGATCGTTTTTCTACAGGGAGGATGTCAGCTAAAAAAAAAAAAACAACAGAAAATATTCTTCAAGCATTTCTGAACTAATAATAATCAGTTCATCTTAAGTTTTTCCAGCATAACACTATTCTGTGGAGAGAGGAGGAGGAAACGGGTGGAGATCGAAGAGGTGGAGATATCAGACAATACTATGAAACCAAACTCAGACATTTTCATCTACAAAAAATAGAACAGGAACTTTTCTCCTGATTTGATTGGAATCAGAAGGCAGCTGCCGTCTGTCAGCAGTCAACATGTTTTCTTCTCCAACATCTCTGCTCTCAAAGACTGATCAACTGAACAGATCTGATCACACATGATGATCCTAGTGAGTCTGATCAGAGAGATCAAGAACTGAACCAGACCTCAATCATTTATCTGAAAACTATTAATTATCTTAACTATTTATATTATTATATAAAAATAATTTTTCCCAATACTGTTGTCTTCTTGATGCATTAGGTGCATTTTTATGGTGCGATCGTCACAGAACAATGTTTCCAATGTTAATGATCTGAACATTTTAGTTAGAACTTCTCCTTTAGAGAATCCATGTAACACTGGATGATATTAACAATCTAAGTATTTCACAAATACATTTCACAATATGTGATCTATCAGATTACTATAAATACATTTAAATTACATGATAGATTTTTAATGTATTTCTAAGCAAATGTTTATGAATGTGTAAGCTTAGAACTGTATTGAATTGAAAAATCGAAAGAATCAAAAAAATCTGAATCAAATTAATTCAGGCTCTTGTGAATGAAATCGAATCGATTCTGGAAATTATAACCAATGCCCAGCCTAGAGCTCCAAGTGAGTCTGATCAGAGAGATCAAAAACTGAACCAGATCTCAATCATTTATCTGAAAACTATTGATCATCTGAACTATTATCCAGCCTCCTTTAACTCTGACAAACACTTACTGTTTCACTCCTGGACTGATGGACTTGAAGTCAGGATTAAAGTCCTTTGACTTGTCACTCCTGAAGGACACACAGCTGGATCCAGATTCAGATCCAGATTCAGATCCAGATTCAGATTCAGATCAGATTCAGATTCTGATTCAAACCAGATTCAGATCAGATTCAGATCCAGATTCAGATCCAGATCCAGATTCAGATCCAGATTCAGATCCAGATTCAGATCCAGATCCAGATTCAGATTCAGATTCAGATTCTGATTCAAATCCAGGTCGAAAATGGCTCCTGATGGGAAAAAAAACATTTATTTCATTTAAAAAAACATTTTTTTTCTTGTTACGGAGGTTCATCAAATAATTTTACATGGTGAATTATTAAACTCAGATCATGAACAGACTGATCTGCAGTGAGACTATTGGTTAAAATGCTCCATTATGATAACTGTGTGACACTACATGCCGTCATGTGGACTGTAATCATGAATCTGTGGACAAAAACATTTTAAAATTGAAGCTAGTCAGTTTGCAGATGATACGGTGTTATTCAAATTTTTTTCTCCACAAAAGGCATCAGGCTTAGCCATTAAAATTTTAAAATATGTAACATTTCTACATATCACTAACTATTGTTTTCATCAGGCTGTAAATGCAGTTAAAAAAAGTGACATCTCAAACGACCTAGTCACAGTCTGGTTAAAGATTTGAATATGTTAGAAAAAAACATGTTAAAGGGTGAAAAAACAGTGAACCAAGTTTTTTGTCTGTTTACTTGCACTGTACAAATGGGGCTTTAAAAGTGACGGTTGGTCGTTGCCAAATTTTGACAAAATTAAAAAATGTGTTTAATTCCTGAAGGTTATAGTCAAAAACCGTCTGTGCGCTGCCTCCTACGGGTTGAACGAGGTATTGGAGTTTAATTTTGTGATTGGTCAACTGGTGGGAGTCCCATTTCATTTCAGAAGGTTCACATTATCATGCTTTGCAGCTCCAGTATAAAAGCTCCGCCCATCTTTGAACGGTACCGCTCACCCCGGGATGGCAACAACGAAGCTTGTTTTGCTACCTAGAGCAGTAGAGCTCACCCCATTCGCCAAGAGCAGCAGAGCCCGCTCTGTGACAGAGAGTGGCAGACCTTGTTTGCTTGCTAAACCGGTCTCTGAGTGGATGGTTACATTTCATGATTTTTTCTACAGAGAGGATGTCAGCTAAAAAAAAAAAAAAAAAAAAAAACAAAAATATTCTTCAAGCATTTCTGAACTAATAAGAATCAGTTTATCTTAAGTTTTTCCAGCATAACACTATTCTGTGGAGAGAGGAGAGGAAACGGGTGGAGATCGAAGAGGAGATATCAGACAATACTATGAAACCAAACTCAGACATTTTCATCTACAAAAAATAGAACAGGAACTTTTCTCCTGATTGATTGGAATCAGAAGGCAGCTGCCGTCTGTCAGCAGTCAACATGTTTTCTTCTCCAACATCTCCTCTCAAAGACTGATCAACTGAACAGATCTGATCACACATGATGATCCTAGTGAGTCTGATCAGAGAGATCAAGAACTGAACCAGACCTCAATCATTTATCTGAAAAAACTTAATTATCTTAACTATTTATATTATTATATAAAAATTAATTTCCCAATACTGTTGTCTTCTTGATGCATTAGGTGCATTTTTATGGTGCGATCGTCACAGAACAATGTTTCCAATGTTAATGATCTGAACATTTTAGTTAGAACTTCTCCTTTAGAGAATCCATGTAACACTGGATGATTAACAATCTAAGTATTCACAAATACATTTCACAATATGTGATCTATCAGATTACTATAAATACATTTAAATTACATGATAGATTTTAATGTATTTCTAAGCAAATGTTTATGAATGTGTAAGCTTAGAACTGTATTGAATTGAAAAATCGAAAGAATCAAAAAAATCTGAATCAAATTAATTCAGGCTCTTGTGAATGAAATCGAATCGATTCTGGAAATTATAACCAATGCCCAGCCTTAGCTCCAAGTGAGTCTGATCAGAGAGATCAAAAACTGAACCAGATCTCAATCATTTATCTGAAAACTATTGATCATCTGAACTATTATCCAGCCTCCTTTAACTCTGACAAACACTTACTGTTTCACTCCTGGACTGATGGACTTGAAGTCAGGATTAAAGTCCTTTGACTTGTCACTCCTGAAGGACACACAGCTGGATCCAGATTCAGATCCAGGTTCAGATTCAAATCCTGATTCAGATCCAGATCCAGATCCAGATTCAGATCCAGGTCGAAAATGGCTCCTGATGGGAAAAAAAACATTTATTTCATTTAAAAAAACATTTTTTTTTTTGTTACGGAGGTTCATCAAATAATTTTACATGGTGAATTATTAAACTCAGATCATGAACAGACTGATCTGCAGTGAGACTATTGGTTAAAATGCTCCATTATGATAACTGTGTGACACTACATGCCGTCATGTGGACTGTAATCATGAATCTGTGAACAAAAACATTTTAAAATTGAAGCTAGTCAGTTTGCAGATGATACGGTGTTATTCAAATTTTTTTCTCCACAAAAGGCATCAGGCTTAGCCATTAAAATTTTAAAATATGTAACATTTCTACATATCACTAACTATTGTTTTCATCAGGCTGTAAATGCAGTTAAAAAAAGTGACATCTCAAACGACCTAGTCACAGTCTGGTTAAAGATTTGAATATGTTAGAAAAAAACATGTTAAAGGGTGAAAAAACAGTGAACCAAGTTTTTTGTCTTTTACTTGCACTGTACAAATGGGGCTTTAAAAGTGACGGTTGGTCGTTGCCAAATTTTGACAAAATTAAAAAATGTGTTTAATTCCTGAAGGTTATAGTCAAAAACCGTCTGTGCGCTGCCTCCTACGGGTTGAACGAGGTATTGGAGTTTAATTTTGTGATTGGTCAACTGGTGGGAGTCCCATCTCATTTCAGAAGGTTCACATTATCATGCTTTGCAGCTCCAGTATAAAAGCTCCGCCCATCTTGAACGTACTACCGCTCACCCCGGGATGGCAAACAACGAAGCTTGTTTTGCTACCTAGAGCAGTAGAGCTCACCCCATTCGCCAAGAGCAGCAGAGCCCGCTCTGTGACACAGAGTGGCAGACCCTTGTTTGCTTTAAACCGTCTCTGAGTGGATGGTTACATTTCATGATCGTTTTTCTACAGGGAGGATGTCAGCTAAAAAAAAACAAAACAACAGAAAATATTCTTCAAGCATTTCTGAACTAATAATAATCAGTTCATCTTAAGTTTTTCCAGCATAACACTATTCTGTGGAGAGAGGAGGAGGAACGGGTGGAGATCGAAGAGGTGGAGATATCAGACAATACTATGAAACCAAACTCAGACATTTTCATCTACAAAAAATAGAACAGGAACTTTTCTCCTGATTTGATTGGAATCAGAAGGCAGCTGCCGTCTGTCAGCAGTCAACATGTTTTCTTCTCCAACATCTCTGCTCTCAAAGACTGATCAACTGAACAGATCTGATCACACATGATGATCCTAGTGAGTCTGATCAGAGAGATCAAGAACTGAACCAGACCTCAATCATTTATCTGAAAACTATAATTATCTTAACTATTTATATTATCTATAATAAAAATAATTTTTCCAATACTGTTGTCTTCTTGATGCATTAGGTGCATTTTTATGGTGCGATCGTCACAGAACAATGTTTCCAATGTTAATGATCTGAACATTTTAGTTAGAACTTCTCCTTTAGAGAATCCATGTAACACTGGATGATATTAACAATCTAAGTATTTCACAAATACATTTCACAATATGTGATCTATCAGATTACTATAAATACATTTAAATTACATGATAGATTTTTAATGTATTTCTAAGCAAATGTTTATGAATGTGTAAGCTTAGAACTGTATTGAATTGAAAAATCGAAAGAATCAAAAAAATCTGAATCAAATTAATTCAGGCTCTTGTGAATGAAATCGAATCGATTCTGGAAATTATAACCAATGCCCAGCCTTAGCTCCAAGTGAGTCTGATCAGAGAGATCAAAAACTGAACCAGATCTCAATCATTTATCTGAAAACTATTGATCATCTGAACTATTATCCAGCCTCCTTTAACTCTGACAAACACTTACTGTTTCACTCCTGGACTGATGGACTTGAAGTCAGGATTAAAGTCCTTTGACTTGTCACTCCTGAAGGACACACAGCTGGATCCAGATTCAGATCCAGATTCAGATTCAGATCCAGATTCAGATTCTGATTCAAATCCAGATTCAGATCCAGATTCAGATCCAGATTCAGATCCAGATCCAGATTCAGATCCAGATTCAGATCCAGATTCAGATCCAGATCCAGATTCAGATCCAGATTCAGATTCTGATTCAAATCCAGGTCGAAAATGGCTCCTGATAGGAAAAAAAACATTTATTTCATTTAAAAAAACATTTTTTTTCTTGTTATGGAGGTTCATCAAATAATTTTACATGGTGAATTATTAAACTCAGATCATGAACAGACTGATCTGCAGTGAGACTATTGGTTAAAATGCTCCATTATGATAACTGTGTGACACTACATGCCGTCATGTTGACTGTAATCATGAATCTGTGGACAAAAACATTTTAAAATTGAAGCTAGTCAGTTTGCAGATGATACGGTGTTATTCAAATTTTTTTCTCCACAAAAGGCATCAGGCTTAGCCATTAAAATTTTAAAATATGTAACATTTCTACATATCACTAACTATTGTTTTCATCAGGCTGTAAATGCAGTTAAAAAAAGTGACATCTCAAACGACCTAGTCACAGTCTGGTTAAAGATTTGAATATGTTAGAAAAAAAACATGTTAAAGGGTGAAAAAACAGTGAACCAAGTTTTTTGTCTGTTTACTTGCACTGTACAAATGGGGCTTTAAAAGTGACGGTTGGTCGTTGCCAAATTTTGACAAAATTAAAAAATGTGTTTAATTCCTGAAGGTTATAGTCAAAAACCGTCTGTGCGCTGCCTCCTACGGGTTGAACGAGGTATTGGAGTTTAATTTTGTGATTGGTCAACTGGTGGGAGTCCCATCTCATTTCAGAAGGTTCACATTATCATGCTTTGCAGCTCCAGTATAAAAGCTCCGCCCATCTTTGAACGGTACCGCTCACCCCGGGATGGCAACAACGAAGCTTGTTTTGCTACCTAGAGCAGTAGAGCTCACCCCATTCGCCAAGAGCAGCAGAGCCCGCTCTGTGACACAGAGTGGCAGACCTTGTTTGCTTGCTAAACCGGTCTCTGAGTGGATGGTTACATTTCATGATCGTTTTTCTACAGGGAGGATGTCAGCTAAAAAAAAAAAAAACAACAGAAAATATTCTTCAAGCATTTCTGAACTAATAATAATCAGTTCATCTTAAGTTTTTCCAGCATAACACTATTCTGTGGAGAGGAGGAGGAGGAACGGGTGGAGATCGAAGAGGTGGAGATATCAGACAATACTATGAAACCAAACTCAGACATTTTCATCTACAAAAAATAGAACAGGAACTTTTCTCCTGATTTGATTGGAATCAGAAGGCAGCTGCCGTCTGTCAGCAGTCAACATGTTTTCTTCTCCAACATCTCTGCTCTCAAAGACTGATCAACTGAACAGATCTGATCACACATGATGATCCTAGTGAGTCTGATCAGAGAGATCAAGAACTGAACCAGACCTCAATCATTTATCTGAAAACTATTAATTATCTTAACTATTTATATTATTATATAAAAATAATTTTTTCCAATACTGTTGTCTTCTTGATGCATTAGGTGCATTTTTATGGTGCGATCGTCACAGAACAATGTTTCCAATGTTAATGATCTGAACATTTTAGTTAGAACTTCTCCTTTAGAGAATCCATGTAACACTGGATGATATTAACAATCTAAGTATTTCACAAATACATTTCACAATATGTGATCTATCAGATTACTATAAATACATTTAAATTACATGATAGATTTTTAATGTATTTCTAAGCAAATGTTTATGAATGTGTAAGCTTAGAACTGTATTGAATTGAAAAATCGAAAGAATCAAAAAAATCTGAATCAAATTAATTCAGGCTCTTGTGAATGAAATCGAATCGATTCTGGAAATTATAACCAATGCCCAGCCTTAGCTCCAAGTGAGTCTGATCAGAGAGATCAAAAACTGAACCAGATCTCAATCATTTATCTGAAAACTATTGATCATCTGAACTATTATCCAGCCTCCTTTAACTCTGACAAACACTTACTGTTTCACTCCTGGACTGATGGACTTGAAGTCAGGATTAAAGTCCTTTGACTTGTCACTCCTGAAGGACACACAGCTGGATCCAGATTCAGATCCAGATTCAGATCCAGATTCAGATTCAGATCCAGATTCAGATTCTGATTCAAATCCAGATTCAGATCCAGATTCAGATCCAGATTCAGATCCAGATCCAGATTCAGATCCAGATTCAGATTCTGATTCAAATCCAGGTCGAAAATGGCTCCTGATGGGAAAAAAAACATTTATTTCATTTAAAAAAACATTTTTTTTTTGTTACGGAGGTTCATCAAATAATTTTACATGGTGAATTATTAAACTCAGATCATGAACAGACTGATCTGCAGTGAGACTATTGGTTAAAATGCTCCATTATGATAACTGTGTGACACTACATGCCGTCATGTTGACTGTAATCATGAATCTGTGGACAAAAACATTTTAAAATTGAAGCTAGTCAGTTTGCAGATGATACGGTGTTATTCAAATTTTTTTCTCCACAAAAGGCATCAGGCTTAGCCATTAAAATTTTAAAATATGTAACATTTCTACATATCACTAACTATTGTTTTCATCAGGCTGTAAATGCAGTTAAAAAAAGTGACATCTCAAACGACCTAGTCACAGTCTGGTTAAAGATTTGAATATGTTAGAAAAAAACATGTTAAAGGGTGAAAAAACAGTGAACCAAGTTTTTTGTCTGTTTACTTGCACTGTACAAATGGGGCTTTAAAAGTGACGGTTGGTCGTTGCCAAATTTTGACAAAATTAAAAAATGTGTTTAATTCCTGAAGGTTATAGTCAAAAACCGTCTGTGCGCTGCCTCCTACGGGTTGAACGAGGTATTGGAGTTTAATTTTGTGATTGGTCAACTGGTGGGAGTCCCATTCATTTCAGAAGGTTCACATTATCATGCTTTGCAGCTCCAGTATAAAAGCTCCGCCCATCTTTGAACGGTACCGCTCACCCCGGGATGGCAACAACGAAGCTTGTTTTGCTACCTAGAGCAGTAGAGCTCACCCCATTCGCCAAGAGCAGCAGAGCCCGCTCTGTGACAGAGATTGGCAGACCTTGTTTGCTTGCTAAACCGGTCTCTGAGTGGATGGTTACATTTCATGATCGTTTTTCTACAGGGAGGATGTCAGCTAAAAAAAAAAAAAACAACAGAAAATATTCTTCAAGCATTTCTGAACTAATAATAATCAGTTCATCTTAAGTTTTTCCAGCATAACACTATTCTGTGGAGAGAGGAGGAGGAGGAACGGGTGGAGATCGAAGAGGTGGAGATATCAGACAATACTATGAAACCAAACTCAGACATTTTCATCTACAAAAAATAGAACAGGAACTTTTCTCCTGATTTGATTGGAATCAGAAGGCAGCTGCCGTCTGTCAGCAGTCAACATGTTTTCTTCTCCAACATCTCTGCTCTCAAAGACTGATCAACTGAACAGATCTGATCACACATGATGATCCTTGTGAGTCTGATCAGAAGATCAAAGAACTGAACCAGACCTCAATCATTATCTGAAAAACTATT
Source organism: Oryzias javanicus (assembly GCA_003999625.1). NCBI lineage: Eukaryota > Metazoa > Chordata > Actinopteri > Beloniformes > Adrianichthyidae > Oryzias > Oryzias javanicus. The sequence continues at coordinate 1,710,280 of CM012438.1, forward strand.
AATTCTTAACTATTTATATTATTATATAAAAATAATTTTTCCCAATACTGTTGTCTTCTTGATGCATTAGGTGCATTTTTATGGTGCGATCGTCACAGAACAATGTTTCCAATGTTAATGATCTGAACATTTTAGTTAGAACTTCTCCTTTAGAGAATCCATGTAACACTGGATGATATTAACAATCTAAGTATTTCACAAATACATTTCACAATATGTGATCTATCAGATTACTATAAATACATTTAAATTACATGATAGATTTTTAATGTATTTCTAAGCAAATGTTTATGAATGTGTAAGCTTAGAACTGTATTGAATTGAAAAATCGAAAGAATCAAAAAAATCTGAATCAAATTAATTCAGGCTCTTGTGAATGAAATCGAATCGATTCTGGAAATTATAACCAATGCCCAGCCTTAGCTCCAAGTGAGTCTGATCAGAGAGATCAAAAACTGAACCAGATCTCAATCATTTATCTGAAAACTATTGATTCAATTCAATTCAATTCAATTTTATTTATATAGCCCAATATCACAAATTCAATTTGCCTCATTGGGCTTCATGCCTGCAGTTTTTACAGATGCACAGATGGAGTCATAAAATATGCACAATAGGTAAAAACTAAACAGACTATAAAGAACAGGTCATCTGAACTATTATCCAGCCTCCTTTAACTCTGACAAACACTTACTGTTTCACTCCTGGACTGATGGACTTGAAGTCAGGATTAAAGTCCTTTGACTTGTCACTCCTGAAGGACACACAGCTGGATCCAGATTCAGATCCAGATTCAGATTCAGATCCAGATCCTGATTCAGATCCAGATCCAGATCCAGATTCAGATTCAGATTCAGATCCAGATTCAGATTCAGATCCAGATTCAGATTCTGATTCAAATCCAGATTCAGATCCAGATTCAGATCCAGATTCAGATCCAGATCCAGATTCAGATCCAGATTCAGATTCTGATTCAAATCCAGGTCGAAAATGGCTCCTGATGGGAAAAAAACATTTATTTCATTTAAAAAAACATTTTTTTTTTTGTTACGGAGGTTCATCAAATAATTTTACATGGTGAATTATTAAACTCAGATCATGAACAGACTGATCTGCAGTGAGACTATTGGTTAAAATGCTCCATTATGATAACTGTGTGACACTACATGCCGTCATGTTGACTGTAATCATGAATCTGTGGACAAAAACATTTTAAAATTGAAGCTAGTCAGTTTGCAGATGATACGGTGTTATTCAAATTTTTTTCTCCACAAAAGGCATCAGGCTTAGCCATTAAAATTTTAAAATATGTAACATTTCTACATATCACTAACTATTGTTTTCATCAGGCTGTAAATGCAGTTAAAAAAAGTGACATCTCAAACGACCTAGTCACAGTCTGGTTAAAGATTTGAATATGTTAGAAAAAAACATGTTAAAGGGTGAAAAAACAGTGAACCAAGTTTTTTGTCTGTTTACTTGCACTGTACAAATGGGGCTTTAAAAGTGACGGTTGGTCGTTGCCAAATTTTGACAAAATTAAAAAATGTGTTTAATTCCTGAAGGTTATAGTCAAAAACCGTCTGTGCGCTGCCTCCTACGGGTTGAACGAGGTATTGGAGTTTAATTTTGTGATTGGTCAACTGGTGGGAGTCCCATTTCATTTCAGAAGGTTCACATTATCATGCTTTGCAGCTCCAGTATAAAAGCTCCGCCCATCTTTGAACGGTACCGCTCACCCGGATGGCAACAACGAAGCTTGTTTTGCTACCTAGAGCAGTAGAGCTCACCCCATTCGCCAAGAGCAGCAGAGCCCGCTCTGTGACACAGAGTGGCAGACCTTGTTTGCTTGCTAAACCGGCCTCTGAGTGGATGGTTACATTTCATGATCGTTTTTCTACAGGGAGGATGTCAGCAAAAAAAAAAAAAAACAACAGAAAATATTCTTCAAGCATTTCTGAACTAATAATAATCAGTTCATCTTAAGTTTTTCCAGCATAACACTATTCTGTGAGAGGAGGAGGAGGAACGGGTGGAGATCGAAGAGGTGGAGATATCAGACAATACTATGAAACCAAACTCAGACATTTTCATCTACAAAAAATAGAACAGGAACTTTTCTCCTGATTTGATTGGAATCAGAAGGCAGCTGCCGTCTGTCAGCAGTCAACATGTTTTCTTCTCCAACATCTCTGCTCTCAAAGACTGATCAACTGAACAGATCTGATCACACATGATGATCCAAGAGAGTCTGATCAGAGAGATCAAGAACTGAACCAGACCTCAATCATTTATCTGAAAACTATTAATTATCTTAACTATTTATATTATTATATAAAATAATTTTCCCAATACTGTTGTCTTCTTGATGCATTAGGTGCATTTTTATGGTGCGATCGTCACAGAACAATGTTTCCAATGTTAATGATCTGAACATTTTAGTTAGAACTTCTCCTTTAGAGAATCCATGTAACACTGGATGATATTAACAATCTAAGTATTTCACAAATACATTTCACAATATGTGATCTATCAGATTACTATAAATACATTTAAATTACATGATAGATTTTTAATGTATTTCTAAGAAAATGTTTATGAATGTGTAAGCTTAGAACTGTATTGAATTGAAAAATCGAAAGAATCAAAAAAATCTGAATCAAATTAATTCAGGCTCTTGTGAATGAAATCGAATCGATTCTGGAAATTATAACCAATGCCCAGCCTTAGCTCCAAGTGAGTCTGATCAGAGAGATCAAAAACTGAACCAGATCTCAATCATTTATCTGAAAACTATTGATCATCTGAACTATTATCCAGCCTCCTTTAACTCTGACAAACACTTACTGTTTCACTCCTGGACTGATGGACTTGAAGTCAGGATTAAAGTCCTTTGACTTGTCACTCCTGAAGGACACACAGCTGGATCCAGATTCAGATCCAGATTCAGATCCAGATCCAGATTCAGATCCAGATTCAGATTCTGATTCAAATCCAGATTCAGATCCAGATTCAGATCCAGATTCAGATCCAGGTCGAAAATGGCTCCTGATGGGAAAAAAAACATTTATTTCATTTAAAAAAACATTTTTTTTTCTTGTTACGGAGGTTCATCAAATAATTTTACATGGTGAATTATTAAACTCAGATCATGAACAGACTGATCTGCAGTGAGACTATTGGTTAAAATGCTCCATTATGATAACTGTGTGACACTACATGCCGTCATGTGGACTGTAATCATGAATCTGTGGACAAAAACATTTTAAAATTGAAGCTAGTCAGTTTGCAGATGATACGGTGTTATTCAAATTTTTTTCTCCACAAAAGGCATCAGGCTTAGCCATTAAAATTTTAAAATATGTAACATTTCTACATATCACTAACTATTGTTTTCATCAGGCTGTAAATGCAGTTAAAAAAAGTGACATCTCAAACGACCTAGTCACAGTCTGGTTAAAGATTTGAATATGTTAGAAAAAAACATGTTAAAGGGTGAAAACAGTGAACCAAGTTTTTTGTCTGTTTACTTGCACTGTACAAATGGGGCTTTAAAAGTGACGGTTGGTCGTTGCCAAATTTTGACAAAATTAAAAAATGTGTTTAATTCCTGAAGGTTATAGTCAAAAACCGTCTGTGCGCTGCCTCCTACGGGTTGAACGAGGTATTGGAGTTTAATTTTGTGATTGGTCAACTGGTGGGAGTCCCATTTCATTTCAGAAGGTTCACATTATCATGCTTTGCAGCTCCAGTATAAAAGCTCCGCCCATCTTTGAACGGTACCGCTCACCCCGGGATGGCAACAACGAAGCTTGTTTTGCTACCTAGAGCAGTAGAGCTCACCCCATTCGCCAAGAGCAGCAGAGCCCGCTCTGTGACACAGAGATTGGCAGACCTTGTTTGCTTGCTAAACCGGTCTCTGAGTGGATGGTTACATTTCATGATCGTTTTTCTACAGGGAGGATGTCAGCTAAAAAAAAAACAAAACAACAGAAAATATTCTTCAAGCATTTCTGAACTAATAATAATCAGTTCATCTTAAGTTTTTCCAGCATAACACTATTCTGTGGAGAGAGGAGGAGGAGGAACGGGTGGAGATCGAAGAGGTGGAGATATCAGACAATACTATGAAACCAAACTCAGACATTTTCATCTACAAAAAATAGAACAGGAACTTTTCTCCTGATTTGATTGGAATCAGAAGGCAGCTGCTGTCTGTCAGCAGTCAACATGTTTTCTTCTCCAACATCTCTGCTCTCAAAGACTGATCAACTGAACAGATCTGATCACACATGATGATCCAAGAGAGTCTGATCAGAGAGATCAAGAACTGAACCAGACCTCAATCATTTATCTGAAAACTATTAATTATCTTAACTATTTATATTATTATATAAAAATAATTTTTCCCAATACTGTTGTCTTCTTGATGCATTAGGTGCATTTTTATGGTGCGATCGTCACAGAACAATGTTTCCAATGTTAATGATCTGAACATTTTAGTTAGAACTTCTCCTTTAGAGAAACAGACAGTCTGACAAACAGTTACTCTTCCTCTAGTGAACCGATGGCAATGAGTTCATAAGATAAATCTTCATCACTGTCATCACTGCTGATGGGCTCACAGCTGTCTGCAGGTCTCTGTTGGATCCTCATGGAAAAACATTTGTCTTATTAAAAACTAATTTCTTCATTTGTGGAGGTTCATCAGATTTTCTTAAGCATTGAACTTTTGATTCAGATCATGAACAGACTGATCTATAGTGAGACGGTCTGTTAGAATGCCCCCTTCTGATAACTGTGTGAACTGCAGGGAGTTCATTTAGTTTAAGTATGTATTTGATGAACACTTTCACTCTTCAATGGCTGATTTTGAATGCATTTAAACAATCCTCTGAGCCGTCACTTGGATCCAGATCGGTTGTTATGAAGAATGATTTCTGGTGTGAGTTCTGAGCTCTGACATGGAGAAGAGTCCTGGACAGTTGCAGATGTTCATCTCACCTCTGAGCTTTGCTCTGGCTCTTTTGTTTTCCACCTCTCCTTTTTTTAGAGGGAGGGGCTCCCTCCTGTGTCTCCTCCCACTGATCCATGCTGCTGGATTGACTGGATCCACAGGATCAGCTCACACACATCTTCTTCCAGCCTTCACCTGCAGAGGAAACCCTCATCATCATCATCATCATCATCATCATCATCATCAGAAGCTGCTGAACATCAGCTGCTGAACATCACTTCTGCTCTCCCTCCACCAGATGGAGACATGGAGCTGCAGTTGTAAACACTCAGTGTTTTTCCTGCATAGAGAATTAGGTGGCTGCTGCCACCACCTAATTTGCAAGCTACCCGGGAGCTGTTTCAAGAAGCAGGTTTTGTTGGAACTCTGAGTTTGTGAACTCCAAATTGAGTAAAATTTGACTTTTTTGGTTCCAAAAAGAGAGATAATTTCACATACATAACATAACAGCGCCTCCTGCTGGTCATTGGATATGTAAAGTTAAAAACATTCACATCTTATCAAAAATGCTGAATAAAACTTTTCAGTAAAATTCTTCAACTTCTGAGAATTCCAATTAAATAAATTCTTATTTTAACATGTTCCAGGAAGCTACAGTTTTTCTTTAGTGTGTGCAGTGATATGTGTGTGTCTGTGTGTATGTGGTGGTGGTGGGGGGGGCGCTGTTACCAGAAAACGGTCATTCATGAAATTACAGAGGTTATTGGTTACATTTTTGACGGTTCAAAAATCATTCCTTCCTTAACAAGTGACAAAATGACATTCCTGACATTATTTAGTTCTTATGACAACTCTCTCAGTTTTATTGCTTGTGAAGCTCTAAAACTGTTTGTTCCCGTTGCCATGGTGAATCGTGCTGTCTTTGCTCCATTGATTCTAGGGGCCCAGACTTAGAGGGGGGGCCCACGGAGGCCCCTAATGATGATGAAATCATAAAACATATTATTATATTATACTTTATTTTGGAAACATCACCGTCTGCCCCTATATGAAAATGATTCGGTCCAACAGGATTTTACTACAGGTACTCTGTGACTGACAGTGTGTGAGGTAGAGAAGACATGCTTTAAAAAATCAGGATCGCAAAAAAGGAGGGAAAGAAATTAAGAGAGGAATCTTTTGACTGATAATTACCGTGAACGATGGGAATCAACTTATGGCCGGCTGGGAACTGCCCCCCCCCATCCCCTGAGTTAATTTAAGATTATGTTTAAAGTTCATCATCTTCTGCTGTTCAGCAGTACATATAGTTTCTTTTCAGAAGAAAAGTTCTTAAATGAGAGAATAATATATAAATAACTGCATCATATTTACTGCTTTAGGAGGATGTTTTTTAAGACTGAATTTTATTTTGAAAGGAAACTGACTGTGCTGCTGTCAAATTAAAATAAATCAAAAGTGTTCTATAGTCTATTAAACACTGTTCTGGTTTAATTATTGCGTATATCATTTATAATAATTATTAGATATATTTAAATGTTCCCCACAGTTAGTTTCAATAATAAAATTAATACAAAAAATAATTAAAGTTTAACTTTTTCATTTCAGATTTAATATGGTAGTGTGGGGGGTGAGGTATACAAATCTGAGGTCACATAGAGACAACAACACCACCTTATTTTAAGCCAGGAAAAATCCTCCATGATGGAGCAACATTTCACTCACTTTGACAAACAAACAACAAAACTATTTAGGAAACATGAAGCTCATCAAGAACAACAAACATGAATCCAAGAATGAACTGAACAGAAAGAAAGAGAGATGCAGAAACCAGCAGAGGACTGCATGAGCTGCTCTGGACTCTGGTTTAGTGATTTAATGAAGAGAGTTCTGCATCAGAGCTGAGAAGAAGCTCCAAATAGAAAGAAGATGAGTATCAAGTATCAGAGATCATGGACAAAGACAGAGAACAGGTTCAACAAGAAACCTGACACCATCACCATAGTTGAGAGAAGGGGCGGAGCTTCAAGATGTCAGATTGACAGGTTGTTGATCTCAGTGACTGGAAAATAACTGTGTTTCCGTAATGTTCAAAAAATATTTATTAACTTTTAATAAGAATTGTCAACTTTAACAAAAACAAATGATTTTTTTCAGAACTTATTATGTAAACTGAACTTCAGACTCATTTCTTTGTCTAAAAACAAACAATAGTTTCACTTTTAAAATGAGGAACTTAACCAACACTTTACTTTCAAGATTTGTTTACTGACAGTTACAGAAGTAAATTCAGTTTGTTTAGTTATTGTACTTAAGATCCAACATTATCCTGTATTTTAGATCAAACAATAGATTGTGTCTGAATTGTACTTTTATTTCAATAGAGATTATTAATAAAGATCACAAATCATCAACCTTTGAAGTCCTAAATATTTGTACTCAAACTTCCTGGAACAGATTACAAATATCAGAGTAGTGGGATACTCGTTCTAGCCTTAACAGAGACAGGTCACAGCCTTCATCATGAGTGAAGAAGACAACAGAAACAAAGACTCACTGTGAAGAAGAACAGGAAGACTGTTGTAGCTGCTGCCTCATCCTCTCTGTCTGCTACGACACAGAGGGAAACGCTCAACTTCTTCAATTCCTGATTCAGGAACACCTGAACAAAGCTCCGCCCTCTGTATGGGTGTGTTTGTGTTAGTTACCTCCTGTAATCAGACACCTGGAAGAGTCTCTGCTTTACACAGAATCTGCTTTGCATCATTTGAATGTTCCTCTTTAACCAAGTTGAGACAAGTCAACAACTGTGGGTGGAAAACAGAAACTAGAAAAACAAAATATAACAGAAATACAGTCGATATAAATAGATGTGCAGGAACCATGAAAATCCATTTTGAGCTTTTAAGTGTATTATAATGTTCATTTGGAGAAGACGGCTGCAGAAAAAGCATCAAACTGTTTCTTGGTGGAGAAGCAAGAAAAGTGAGAGTTGAATTAGAAGATCTGGTTTGAACACGGATTACTGAGCACAGATGATCCACATGAAAGTAAAGAGGAGTTTTGATCCACAGATTGAAGATGCTTCAAAGAGAAAAGAAATGTTCACAGCCAGAGACGATCAGAGCAGAATACAGTTTTCTCATCTGTCAGTAAATGCTGAAATGTTCAGTCTCTGTATTTTGACTAAATTTGCCTGTAAAATGAACCTATTAGCCATAAGCAAATTATTTTTTGCAAACGTGGATGTTTGTTTTCAGCTGAAGCACAGACTCACTGCAGAGAACGGCTCTAGGATGACCTCATGAAGTGGGCGGCGTTCAGGTGGAGCAATAGGTGGAGCCTCAGAGATCGAGTCGTTTTACAACAAAAATAACTGATATTTCTGTTCTTTAGTGTGCCAAATGTAATATATGATTATATTTGTGGATATATACTGCTCACAAAGATTAAAGGAACACTTTTTTATTGATCCTGGCATGAATTGAAGTAAACCTGTCTGATAATGTTCTTGTTGGTTCAGCAGCTGAGGGCCTCGTTCATCAATTTCATCTGTATTGGTGTTCATGAATTAACAACAGGTGCACTTCAGTGGCAACAATTAGAAAACCCTCCAAACAGGACTGGTGTTCCATGTGGAGGTCATTTCAAGTTTCTCCTCTTGATCTTTTTTGGCTGGTTTTCCACTCGTGCTGATTTTGTCTTGTGTAATTCTCTCTACTGGCAGTATGAGGAGATTCCTTAACCCTACAGAAGTTGCACAGGTTGTCCAACTTCTCCAGGATGGAACATCCACACGTGCTGCAGCAAGAAGGTTTAATGTGTCTCCCAGCACAATCTCCAGAACATGGAGGAGATTTCAGGAGACTGCTGGTTATTCTGGGAGAGCTGGACAGGGCCGTAGAAGGTCCTCAACCCCTCAGCAGGACCCATACCTGCTCCTTTGTGCAAGGACAGGCTGAGCACTGCTCGTGCCCTACAGAATGACCTCCAGAGGGCCACTGGTGTGAACGTCTCTACCCAAACAATCAGGAACAGACTTCATGAAGGTGGTCTGAGGGCCCCACGTCCTGTAGTGGGCCCTGTGCTCACTGCCCAGCACCGTGGAACTCCACTGGCATTTGCTCAAGAACACTGGAATTGACAAGTCCGCCACTGGCGCCCTGTACTTTTCACAGACCAGAGCAGGTTCACCCTGAGCACCTGTGATAGACGTGAAAGAGTCTGGAGAAGACAAGGAGAACGTTCTGCTGCCTGCAACGTGGTTCAACATGACAGGTTTGGTGGTGGGTCAGTGATTGTCTGGGGAGGCATATCCATGGAGGGACGCACAGATCTCTACTGTCTAGGAAATGGTGCTCTGACTGCCATAAGGTATCCAGATGAAATCCTTGAACCCATTGTCAGACCCTACGCTGGTGCAGTAGGTCCTGGTTTCCTCCTAATGCACCACAATGCCCGGCCTCACGTGGCAAGAGTCTGCAGGCAGAACCTGGAGGATGAAGGAATTGAAACAATTGAATGGTCTTCACCATCTCCTGACTTAAACCCAATAGAACATCTCTGGGACATTATGTTTGGGTCCATTAAGCGCCGCCAGGTTGCTCCACAGACTGTCCAACAGCTCAGGGATGCCATTAAAAGACTTGTCATCCTTTTGTTCCTAAGACACTGCTCTGACATTATTTGTACAGATATCCAACTTATTGAGATCTGATGGATCTAATGTGTTTCTTTAAAGTCCTCCTTTCATTTTTGTTAGCAGTGTAGTTATTATGAAAAGATTAAGAAAATCATGGTGTACTGTACTGCCTTCATCTGTCATCACCTGACACTGAAACTCCTGATGGAGTCTGACTATGTTGTGGAACCAGCTCCTCCAGTTCCTGTAAATGAAACGGATCAGTCAGGCTCGGATAAACAGAGTTTGTTCTCACGCAACAAAGTACAATGAATTAAATCAGTAAAAGTTCAAATAAAAAGCTAACTCGGAGAAGGCTTCCTAGCAGAACGCAGGGCGGACGAGGAGAGGACAAAAAAACAAAACTTGATACACCCCACAGTGACACGCACACACCCGTGAAAGGAATTGGACCCACACCAGGTCACATGCACAAACGGGCCTCCACCATCGTCGCCCAACACGCTCTGCAAGCACTTCACCCTGGAGAGAAAAATTAAACAGTAAGTAGGGTTGTCAGCAGATAAAACAAGCTGAAAGAAGATATACTGACCGCCCAAACCACACACGCACCTACACACTCTCACCCAAGAGAGAATCAAATTTAAAGAGCAAAAAATAATAAAGGAAAGGGCAACCGTCCATGCAGTCTCAGGGCTCACCGGGGGGCCTGAAGCCTGGGGGGGTGAAGCCGGGAGCTGGAAGAGCTTTTGTTTCTCTGTGGTGCTTTTCTGTACCTAAACAACAGATAAAAGTTGCAGTTAAGAATTAAAAATCAACAGGCATAAGCACGAACACCTGAAGTGCTCCATGTCACCTGAATGGCTGGAGGTAAAGGATTCACAGTGCGCCTGTAATCCATGTCAGCCTCTCCAAGGAATGAGTGCTTTGTTTGTCCATTGAATTTAAAAAACAAGTTAAAAACCAAGTCAGCATTTACTCTAACGCCGGGTTCACACTGGACGCCGAAGCGCCGCGGAACGGAGTCCGCTTCCATTCGGCGCCCTTGTTATCCTATGGCGTCGTTCACACCAGGCGCGGAGCGGCGCGGAGGGCCCGCGCGGTGCAGCGGATCGTTTCGGCGTCTGCTCTATTTTGTGTACGAGCCGCGAGCGTTCCACATCAATTCTGGCAGGAAGTTGCATCAAGATACATGAGAAAATCCGGTTTCTTTTCAGAATATAACCAGTTTTTCACAATAAAACGCCGCGATTGGTGAATGTGATCATGTTTTCTTGTCTAAACAGACTGTAGACATGGATATAAACATACAGTCACAACATGCACGCACACACGTGTGTGACAGACATGCAAACACCCATGTCAACGTGGACAGACTCCGATGCGGGGTGAAGGGTTTGGGGAGTTAAAAAAAACGTCAACAGAGAGACAGAGAGCAGCTCATCTAAGCAGAAACATGGGTTAATAATTTTAGTGAAATAATTTATCCCCACACACACACACCTGCGAATGCGTCCACACAGACACACACAAAACAGAGACGCACACGCCCGCGCACACAGATCAGTAGAGTGGGCTGACAGAGCAGGTGGGCGGGGTTTTGGGTGTAAAACAACAGAGAGGCAGAGAGCAGTTCTTCTTAGCAGAAACATGGGTTAATGTCTTTAGGTTAGGAAATTATCAACCATGATGACAAAAACAAAAAAAAAAACTCTAGCAGAAGTGCCTGTGAACCGCCGCAGAAAAATGCGCATGTGGTGTGAACTGAAGAGCGGAGCGGAAGCGGCGCGGACTCCACTTCATAAGGGAGACAGCATGGCTGACCTAACCCAAACCAGCAGAGCTGAAAACCGGGAAGTAGGCGTGGCTGGGCACAGTGCATCAGATCCCCATAGGCTGAGCCAAACCATTTTTACGCCCTTCCATAGGTAGTCAGTGATTAGAAGATTGATTGCAGCTGCACAGACTGCTGCTACATTTAGATTATCACTCCCTCAGCAAAAGGACGAGACTGAAGTCTGAGAGTGAAAGAGTCAAAACAAGTAATATGAACGATTCCAACAGTGGAGAAAGATCTGGAGGAGCAGAAAAACACTTTAGTTTGACACTATAAATGAGATTATAAATGCAAGAAGTCTAGAAAAAGAGAAGAACTGATCTTCATAAACATTCAAATATTTATTTTCAGGTCTAAGAGCTTCACTTCTCCACCTCATACCTGCTGATCTTCCTGTTTTTCTATCTGTCATCTTCCAGTTCTCTGCAGAGACTTTCATTCTGGTCTTTCTTCCTCATCGTCTGGATTCAGATAAACTGACAGGTTGTTACGACACAGTCGACATGTTGAAGTTTGTTGCAGGAGCTCTGATGTCTTCATGGTCATGGTGGTCGTCTGTTCAAAGCAGAAATGATCCTTTCAGATCAAACAGATCATCAGATTGGATGAATTTCTCTGTAACATGGTTCTGATTTGATGGAACATTTCTAGTTTCTCCATGAATGTTTCCTGTTTTTTTTTCCGATCAACATTACTGCATACAAAACCAGTTCTGATTGGCTGCTGCTCTGCAAATGCATAAATATTCCTTTAGATCAATGAACATGTTATATGATAAATAAGATTTGTCATTTGAATAAAGAAACATATTTCTAGGGGATTTAAACATTGGTTGGAGTACAAATCGTTTCTCTCTCAAACATAAACAACAATCGATAACAAATATTTGTAATTTGCAACAAGTTGTATCAAAGCAAACCAGAATTTCTAAGGAAAAATTATGAAACAAAAACCTCTACTTGTATTGATTTACTTTTAACTAATGCAGCTAATCTAATTCAATCTATTTATACCAAATAATCTAATAAACATGATCCTGTATAAGGAAAATGACTGAGAGGTAATGAATTTCCTATAGACAATGAACTTGAAGATCTTATGATGCAAAGAGACTAATTTAAGTCAGACGCAATTAACACAGACAACAAAGAAGTATAGATTAGATACAAAGAAAATGGAGGAATTATGCAACTGATCTATATTATGGAAAGACATTTATGGAGGTGAAAACAGACAATAACAACAATACACTAAATGAACTGGTAGGATGTAATGGTGAGTTGATATTTTGTTTTTGGTTTCTTTTTTCTTGTTTTGTTATTTGCATTGAGTGTTTAGTGGTTTATTCACTATTGTTATAGTTGTTCTAGTTTTAAAATAAAGAAGTATACAGACACAATCATGAATAAAGTGCAGCCTCAAAACCAAACATACAGCTGCTGTCAGAAGATTTATTACCTCTAATGTTACAGTAAAATCTGAAACTTTCAGCTCTTATCTGTTTGTTCAGCTGAACAGGACAAGAAACTATATAATAATAACTGTTATAGTTTTATCGCTGTATTAATGTTATAGTAAGTAGGGTGTGTACAAGTAGATTTATTTGTTGATGTTTTTTTTGCATTTATGGCTTAAAGAGGAAAGGAACAGCATAGCTACAGTAAACCCAAAAGCTAATAGAGATTAATGAAAAACAAACCAACATTCAGACGGTGTAGAAAAACAAAGTGATTGAAACTGAAAGAATATAGATCTTCCAGATACTGTTAGGGACTTTTCTCTGCTTTTCTTTGGAAACAGCAGAACCACATTCCTCCTGAAAGACGTCTTTGTTCCTTATTCTTTAGTAACAGGGTGTGTTTCAACGCCTGCGGATTCTTTAGAAAATGAAGATTTCCTGTTGCTGCAGGAACAGGAAATGAAGGAGTGCTGCCCCCTGCTGGACAGGAACTCTGGAAGAACCTCCAGGGGCCCTTTTCAAGAAGCAGGTTTTGTTGGAACTCTGAGTTCTTGAACTCCAAATTCAGCAAAACTCTGAGTTTTCAGTTTCAGAAAGAGAGATAACTCAAACCCGTGAAAGTGGGTTAAACCAAGCCTGTTTCAAGAAGCGGGTTAAGCTGAACTCAGAATCAATCACTGTGGCAACTGAGTCTGTGAAAGAAACCTGGTCTGGAGCAGGTTTTCTTCAGGAAACTCAGAGTTCTCTGCGGTCTCCGCCCCTTTTTAAAGTGAGAGATGTTCAAATATGAGTTCTTCATTAATATTTAGAGAACATTCACATTAGAGACGTCACGTTTCCACCAGCAGAAACCAAAATGACATGTCCATTCATAGAGGATCATGTAGAGAGGAGGCGGGATTAATCCAGAGGAAATGTTATTTATGTCGGGAGAGGATTTGAGGACACGAGTCGATTGATGCAGTTTCTACCATTCAGTTTTATTTGAGCGACATTATAAATAGTGAGTTATTCCAGGGATTTTCTATTAATAATGAGTTTTATTTTAATCATTTGAAACCCTTGAAAATCGAAACATTAAATCTCAAAAACTGGTAGGGGCTTTCAACTGGTATACAACACTGATCACAGACAACGTATCAGCTCGGTTGTCAGCGACACTACCTCCGCTCCTGACGTCCCAAGTCCAAATCCTGGCCCTGACAAGTCGTTTTTGTTTAATAAAAAACTATTTATCAGCTAAGATTTTTTAAGTCTTGAGAATTACATTTAAATAAATGCTTATTTTTAACATATCTCAGGCAGCTACAGTGTTTTGTTTTAGCGTGCAGTGATATCCGTGTGTGTATGTGGTGTGTGTGTGTGTGGGGGTGGGGGGTTGAGGTAAACAGTCATTCATGCGATTACGGAGATGACTGGTTAAATTATTAACAGATCAAAAACCATTCCTTACTTTACAAGTGACAAAATAACCTTTCTGATATTATTATATATTCGTTATTTGAAATGATTCAAATGTAGACGTACGCATTAACTCTGCAGATGTTTTCTCTCTGTTTTATCGCTGTAGCTATTTATTATCTTGTGGAAATTGTTCTTGTAGTCTCATATGCTTGTAGGAACTTATCAATTTCCGTCGCCAGAAGTGGCCACAAAACTCGGTTGTTTGTTCCCGTTGCCATGGTGAATCGTGCTGTCTTTGCTCCATTGATCAGGGCTTTTAATGGTCGCGACACTCGCACCTGATTCTGGTTCTAACAACTTCAAGTTGATTGAATCAAACATTTTCAGCTGTTCTGGAACCGAAAACTCTAAGTTTGGGAATTTTGAGTCCAGTGACTCTAAGTTCAGGTTTCAACTCTAAATTTGATGAACCTGCTTCTTGAAACGGGCCCCTGATCCTCAATCATACATGAACACGTCATCAAGACATTTCTGATGTTTTAGGTGAAGACTGTAAAGATTCATCAACATAGAAGAGAACTTTCAGCTCTAAATGGGTTTGAATGAACGACGTCTGACATTAGAAAAGCCTCAGAGAAGTTCACAGATTTACTGGAGGAAGAAGAAGCTGAGATGAAGAAACAGGGAGGAGTGAAGAACTAAACCAACTCTGGAGATTTTAGTTCTGATTGGACAAAAAAATGGATATTTTCAAAGTTTTAGTCCAACAAAGAACAGTGACATCTGGTGGAGACATTTATTATCACAGTTTTGGATTATTAAACTATTAGAATCATTTTACTGGTTTGAATTTCTTAAGGAAATAGAAATCTTCCTGGTAACAACCTGGTTATGTTGAGGACTAGAACTCACTTCTCTCAGTTCTGTTTACTTCACTTTGACTACTGCATTTCAAAATAAGATCAAATAGTGAATGAACAGTTAATAGCCAACATCAAGCATATTTTTCTTATTTAAGAAAAGATGAAATAAAGCAGAAAACTGCTCTCTAAAATTCCTTAGTTGTTAGTTTTTCACAATTTTGAAACTTTATTCTGACAATCAGAAACAAACCATGATTTAAAATTATCATCCTCATCATTCTCTTATCATGCTCATTATTGTAGTTTTAACACTTTATTTAAACTCAGTTTTTACCAAAGAGAAAAAGAGTCACAATATTTTTTTCTAATTTTCAATTGAATATTTTCTAAATTTCACTATAATTTTTTCTGAATTTTTCAGGAATTTTGCTATAATTTTGTTGTAATTTTTGCTATATTTTTTTCTAATTTCTGTCGGAATTTTTTCTTAATTTAGCTTTTTACCCCCTCCAATTTTCACACTAATTTTTACACTTTTACACTTCCAAAAAAACAGAAAACTCCATCTGCTGGCTCCATCTTCATCTCTAAACCAACAACATGGCTGCTCTCTCTCACCACAGTCTTCTTCAGCGTTCCTTTGACTCTTTAGTCTGACATCAACACTGAAACCTTCTTCCATCCTCCTCACACACTCCTCTTCACCTCCTTCTCCAGACCCTGAAGTCCTCCATCTTCTCCTCCTCTGCTCTCCAGAACCTCCATGTTCCTCTTGAGTTCCTCTCAGTCTCTCACAGATGTTCTGTCTTCATTCTTCTCCTTTCCAGGATCTCAGCAGATGATTCAGTCCTGCTGGGTTTGAAGGAGGACAGGAGTTTCAATGTTGCTCCTTCCAGCATCAAGTGCTTCAGGATTCTGCTTCGGTTGCTGTCCGTGGTGCTGAAACTAATCACAGACAGATGACTTCAATCCTCACAGGTACCTCTACCACATGAATGAGAAGAACAGCAGAAGATGAGAGCAGCTGTTACCACGGTGACGCTGCAGCAGCAGCAGCTGGGACACATGGACTGAGAACATTTTTATCACATTGAAATAAACATCAAGTTTATTGAATGTGATGATGTATTAATCACTCATATCCTAGTAGGCACAATAGCTATTCAATGGCTATATACAAAAACTAGTCTCAAAGTAGCCTCAAAATAGTCCAACTTTTCTCAAAGTAGTCTCAAACTACTCTCAAAGTATTCTTAAACAATTCTCATACTAACCTCAATAGTAGTTCCAAACTTGTCTCAAATTAGTATCAAACTATTCTCAAAATAGTCTCAAACAATTGTCAAAGTATGCTTAAACTAATTACATACCAGGCTCCAAAGTAATTTCTAACTATTCTAAAACTAGTCTCAAACTATTCTCAAAGTAGTCTCAAAATTGTCTAACTAATCTCAAAATAGCCTCAAAATAGTCCAACTATTCTCAAAGTAGTCTCAAACTGTTCTCAAAGTAGTCTTAAACCATTGTCAACGTATTCCTAAAATGTTTTCATTCTAGGCTCAAAATAGTTTTAAACTATTCTCCAAGTAGTCTCAAACTATTCTCAATGTAGTTTCAAAATAGTCTCAAAGTATTCTCAAAACAGTCTTAAACTATTAACAGATGAACTAAAATAGATCCAACTTTTGGGACAAATTTTAAGATTTGTTTTGGCCAAATTTACAGAGCACAATTCATTTTCTGCACTGGGTCAGAAAACAACAACCAAGAATCCCAAAGAATCCACTGGATATTTAAATGAACTTAAGCAATAAAATGTGTTATTTTTTATCTTATGGTAGAACAGGAAAGAAAAGCCACCAGAGAGAAGAGATGTTTCCTTTATTCAGAAAAACTGTTATTTCAAAAAGAGCATTTCTGCTCTTGTTCTGTACATGGAGCTGAAGCAGAAGAGTGAGTCAGCGAGGACGGTGGGGAGAAAAGGGTGGAGCTTGAAGAAGACCGTATCCAGCGCAGATACCAGCAGGTATCTGCTCTTTGGACCAGGAGCTGTGAGCGCGTGCAGCATCGCCGTGACGACCGGCTCTGCCGTTTTGAATCCGGTCTCGCACGTCGACTTGAAGTAGTCGTTGGCCACTTCCATGTACCGACGGTTGAAGACTTTCTTTCTGTCCTCGTCGAGTTTCTCCCACAGATCCAAAGCAGTTCTGGTCTTCAAGATGTTGGTGGCTCCAGAGAAATTCCCCGGCTGGATGATGCTGACCTGAAGGCGGAGTTAAGATTTCATGAAGTCTGTCAAACTGCTGGTAATCAATGCAACATCCAACATTTCACATCCAGGTGATGCATTTGCACTAATAAACAGTAATAAACAAAAAAAGAAGCTTGCCCAGAAAAACGTACGTTTGGCTCATTGTAGAACACGTGACACGTATCATGTGTGAACACGTGTTCACGTGTTCCTCAGAAGGAAGTCCTGGTACCAGGAGTTAATAATATTAATTTTGACAAAATATATTTTACGGAGAGTAAAATATTGAAAGTTATTTACGGTTTAAGTTGATTTATTCTGGAATAATATTCCTGCTGTGTTTATTCTAAGTTATGTTAAAATTTTACTTTTTTAAAGTTTAAATAAATTTGTTTCAGAGTGTTCAATAAATGTTTATCCTGTTCGGCCAACAACCTAAAGTGTGTTTTGGATTTTGGCCTCCTGTCCGATTTAGTTCACAGAGTTTTGTTTTTAAAGTTTCTTAGAGAATTTTTACTGAGTCCAAAGATTTTACATTTTATGGTAAGATTTTTTTTAGTCTACAGAAAAAAAAGAAACAAAAACAAGGGTTAAAAATAGTCTTCAATCAGTAAAATAAATAAATAAATAAATAAATTATAGTATACAAAAAAACATCTTTAAAAAAAAGATGTTAAAAGTGTGGGAAAAATAAATAAATGTAAAAGTTCACAAAAATCAAAAAGAAAATAATTGGGAAAAAAAAATAAAATGTACAAAAACAAAACTAATCGAAAAAAATGTAAAATATAAAAAAAATATAAATGTAAGTTTACCAAAAAATCATTAAAAAAAATAAAATATGTAAAAGTGTAACAAAAATGTAGAAAATAAATGTAAGGTGTACAAAAAATCTAAAAAAGGAAATAACTGAAAATAACTACAAAAAAGAAAACAAATCTGTAAAAGTGTCAAAAAATCACATTTATTTGTAATATCTTGTGTATTTTATTGCTAGTTAAAACTGTGGGAAATTCCTTAACTACATGTAAGCTAACTTGTAGAAAAATCTGCTTTTAAATCGAGCCTTAAATTGATTTCAGTTATTATTATGACCCATGACATATCAAAGGTCATAACTGTCACTGAAATATAAATGTCGGAATTTTTGATTTACTGGATTATTCTGTTTTAGGAGGTACTATTTTTGAAAAAAATTATAATAATAAATGAGGGAGTACTTTTACTGTGAAAAGTTGCACTATGCACAGTAAAACTTTACTATCCTCTTCACGCTTTTCAATCAAATATTTGTTTTTACTCTAAAAAAACTGAATCAAATCACAAACCAAAGCTGAAAAATGTTGCATTTGTCCTCTTCCCCTGAAGGAATCATAATTTACAGTTTGATTAGCTTCAGATTATAAACTGTCGTCCTCCTCTTCGCCTCAGGCATCAAAACACACAGACAAAAATGTGTCTGTCGTTCCTCCCGTCCCCTGAATGCATCATAATCATCAATGTTTTCTTTTTATTTGACTCAAAACGTTAGCGTACCTTCACTCCAAAACTGGCCGTTTCTACCCTCAAACAATCAGCAAACGCCTCCAGCCCCCTCTTGGACACGCTGTAGGCCGCCATGTTGAGGCAGTGGAAGAAGGCGAAGATGCTGGACACGAACACCATCCGACCTTCAGATGAACACGCGGTTATCGACGGCGAGCAAAACGTGACGGCGGAAGCAGCCGATCGATCACCTTTGGCGGCGCGAACCAGAGGCAGGAAGGCGATGGTGGTCCGGATGGCGCCGAACAGGTTGATGTCCGCCATGCTGCGGTAATCCTCCACGTTACTCCATTCGATCTCGGCCCAGTCCGAGACGCCGGCATTGTTCACGACGGCCCACAGACCTGACAAAAGAAACGTTTTTCACTTTAGGAACACGCTTAGTACAATTTTATTAATGACCTGTTTTAAAGGGGGTGGGTCAATTTTGACCCAAACACCATATTAAAGGAGGTAGTAAAAAGAAATTTTATTTTATTTTTTTACTTGTGTCTACCACAATAACGATGATGAAATTAGAAAATAAAGTCTTAATATTTTCTTTATATTAAAATGACCAAATTTGCCCTTGTTTTTATTAAAAAAATGTTAGTCTAATAAAAATATCTTAAAGTATTTAAAGCAAACTTCAAATAAGTAAATGGCTAAAATAAAATGTTTTTTTTACAGTAACTGTTCACAAAATTTCTAAACTCCAAAATTAAAGCCCATTTAAACTAATTTGGTAGAAAAATTGTGAACGTCACATCACAAAATAGATGTTTTGAACCTTGTCTTTTGTCATTTTTCTGCCTGACTCTGACTTTTCTATGTGAAATGCTAGATGTTCTTTGACTTTTTTTTGTCCCTAACAGTGTTCCATACAAACAGCCCTCTCCCTGACTCTAACCTATTTTAAGATGTTTTTGAACTTTGTTTTATTTTGTCCTTAATGGTGTTCCATAGACACAGCCCTCTTCCTGACGCTCACTTTTCTCAGACAGACGTTTCTAAACTTTTTTTGTCGTTAATGGTGTTTCATACTAACTTCCCTCTTCCTGGTTCTCACCTTTTTTGGGCAGGTTCCAGATGTTATTGAAGTCTGGATTTTGTCCTTAATGGTTTCCCGTACAAACTCACCTTTCTTGCACACATTTAAGATACTTGTGAACTTTTTTCTTTGCCCTCAATAGTGTTCCATATAAAGCCCTCTTCCTGATCCCCACCTTTCCTGGACAGATGTTTGAAGCTTTTGAATTTATTTTTGTCCTTAACGGTGTTCCATATTAACAGCCCTCTTTCTGACTCAACTTTATTGGGCAGAAGTCAGAAAGTCTCATTTCATTTTTTTAATTCTGTTTTTTTTTGTCCTTAATGGTGTTCCATACGAACACCCCTCTCCCCGACTCTCACCTTTCTCGGGCAGGTTGTCCTGGACCGTCTTCTTGGCCCGCTGCACCTCCTCGTCTTTGGTGACGTCCAGCTTCAGGACCTTCAGATTACCGGAGCTCTCCCGGATCAGGCTCTGAGCTCCCTCCCCGTCTGGAGACAGACACCCCGCGAAAACCACAAACCCCCTGCGGTCCAAAGCCCCGGCCAGCCGGCGCCCGAAGCCGCTGTCGCAGCCCATGACCAGCACGGCCCGGCCGAGGCCGTCCACGCCGCGGCGGCGGTGGAGGCGAGCCACCAGCTTGAGGAGGACGAAGACCAGCACGGCGGTGATGGGGACGGTGCCGATGAACCGAGCGAGGAAGAAGACGAGGGTCATCTCGGCGGGGAGCTCTCCGTCTGTCTGCCGCCGTCAGCTGAGGACGCACTTATACCGACTGCGGTGTCGGCGGGATTAGTTCAAGGCTTCATGTGACGTGAAAGGGAGCGTTGTTTGAGGAAACCTTCATCGTGTGGTTTTCTCTCATGACAGCTTCAGAACTCAGAAAATCAAGACTTCTGTTGGATTCAACTGTTAGGTTGATAATCTAGAATGACTTAATTATTTCTAAAAAAAAAAAGCCATATTTGTTGAATTAAAAGTCTCCCATCAACCATAAATCATTAACAGGAAAAGTCAATTTTTCACATTTAACTGGGCTAAATTCTTTCATCAACGGTTATATTTGTGTTATTTAGAAAAAGATATTCTATAAAGAGTGAAGTGATTCAAAAATCCTCCAGTTACGAGGAATCTTCATTTGGTTGCCGTCATGCGGTTTTAACAAAAGTTCACCAGACTGCAAAAAACAAGTATTGTGAAATCGTCTGAAGTGTCTTTGTGTGGAAGAGAGGGGCTTTCCAAGAACCGCCAGATCAACTTTGTTTCTGTTCCTGGAGAAATTCTTTTCAGGAATACAATAGGATTTGATTCTTCTCGGATTTTTTCATTTTTAGTAGCAATTACATTCATGAGCTTCTTTTAATAATAAATATGAATTATTTCTAACTTTTTGCACAAACAAAAATATAAAAAGAATCTAGCATCGTTTTGGCAGAAGCTTGAATAAATTATTTTCAAAATAAAAGCTGCTCAGTGCCAAACAGGATCATCTCAGTGCAGCTAGTAACAAATGTTGTGCAGCATAAGATAACATGAGCTTTTAACTCATAAAAGATCAAACTTTTGACCAAAGTTTTGCTTTGCATATCAAATCTGTTCATTCTGGAGGTGGAGTTGAACAAACAAGTCGTCTTCAGGTCAACATGGATGTAAAAACCTACATAGTTTATCATCTATGTGAACATCAGACATCAATTTATACATTTAACTCATTTAAATTAAATAAATGCTAATTAAGTAATCCTTACTTAAAAAAATGCCATTTTCTTTTTCTTTTATTTATTTTTGTTCTTTTTTCCCCCTTTGTCCTCAGCAGTCTTCCACTGCTGGCTTTTGTTATTTTAGTTTAGGACGTTGGTAGTCATAGTTTGCAGGTTTTGTTTATTTGTTTTCTTTAGGTAGTTTTGGTTTAGGGGGAGCCGCTGACTCTGACAATCAACATGGCTGAGTCAGCAGTCTCCATGATTTATTTTATTTCCTTTATGTAATGAACTGTGTTCTTATTGGTGTCCAGTTTTTGTTATCCACTCCTTTTGTATTTTTCCCCCCTTGACCTGAGCCAGGGTTACCCATAGGGGGCGTAACAGTCCTTAAATGGTATTTGTATTAATGGTCTCATATAAGCTTAAATGTACATGTTTGCATGTGACATGAGAGACCGGGGTCTGTGGTCACAAAGACGTAATGTTTACATCTCGGTGGAAACAAGAACAGCAGAAAATGGGTTTTATTTTGAAAGATGTACCACTTTACACTCACTCGCATGACTTTTGGTCGTCATTGGTGCCAACTTCACAAAAAAGTTCCGGCACTAATTTGAAGCCAAAGAAACGGATCCAAGTTGTAGTTTGAGTGGCTCTCGCACTACATAAAGATGCAGTCCAGGTAGAGCTCCGCCTCTCTGGTGAGTTGTCGTGGGACTCAAACAAACTTCTTCTTTTCAGTCCATAAAAACATGTGAAAACACCCAAGATTCCTTGGAGATCCTAGAAAGGCGGGTTGTCGTCAACAAAAACCAGCTAAAGTTTCCACTTTCGTCCAGACTTTAATATGTTTGGAACACTGTGAACTGCGCTTTTATTTTGAAGGGAACCCCTACCAAATTGAGCAAATCACGTGAAGACGCAAAAATTGTTAAATAAAACAGTTTTCAGTTGGTTTTTTTTTTGGTCGTAGCTAACAGGCTAACAAGCTAGCAGGCTAAAGGTTCCCCTCGTGGGAGTACGACAGAAGTGTTACGCGTGTTTACGCAGGTGCATCCATGTTTACAAACGCAGCAAAAACACTTTTAAGATGATAAAAAAAAAGCTAAGACTATGTCTGAATTCTCCCCCAGCTCACTATAGTTCGCGTTTCTAGTGTTGTATGAATCTACTAATTCTAAAATCGAGTGCACTAGAAATTTCCCAGAAGTCTTTGCGAAAAACTAGCGTGTGTCGATGTATTGCGGTTGAACAATTTAGAAAAAAAATGTATTTTTTGAATAAATCCTCCACATTTTCACCATCAGAACAAAGTGGAGTCCTAAATAAATGTCGTGAAATACTCGTATAACGTTGGGGAGCAGTTCCACCAATCATCCTGCAGGTGGCAGCAGGTGGCAGCAGGTCCCCGGAGGTCGACAGACCGCTGAAAGGTCGATTCTGAGAAGATCAGAACTGTTGACCCGAGGATGAGGTGAGCCTGAACTGGATGTGGACTCTGAGGAATCCTCCGTGACGGTTGAGGACAGGCGACCCGCTGCCTCGCGCTCACAGTCCGCACAAACAGACGGGTGTTTGGAGAACCCGCGACGCCGCGCTTTTCCTGGAAAAGTTCAGCATATGTGTGGAAAATCTGCTTCCAGATGACGGCGGTGATGCTTGGAAAATGTTAAGACATTAGTCAGAGTTGAAAGTGAAAACAAACTTCCCACTGGGGTCTTTGTGAGGTGACGAGGGAAACAAATGTGGATTTATTGCTGCAGTTTACAGCGAGTGAACCTATACACTGTATACAGAGAGAGAAGCGGCTCTGCCACATGACAGTTCTCAATGAAGCCACTAGAGGGCTCAGCTTCTGCTTTCAAGTAGGATTTCTCCTTTTAAGGCTCAATAAAGGGTAAAAAATACAAAGATGACAGAAACAATCTTTTCTGTCTAAAATCGTGTTAGTAAATGGAACCGGCTGCTCTTTCTGATTCATCCAAACATGTTCAGTTCTTTTATAATAGTAAAATTCTTCTTGATTTTAGCAACAATCTGACATTGTTTTAGCAGATTTTGTACGCAAACTGCAACACATTTTCCTAAAACAAACAAAAAAAAACCAAAATAAAATCACATGAAACATTACAGAATAAAACGGGAACTGATCTTTACAAAGTAAAACTCAAATGTTTAACAATTCTCAAAAAAATGAGTAAAAATTGTATCAAATCTTAATCAATAATTATCATTGTCATCAAAACTAATAATAAATCTAAGGAAAAAACATAAAAGTAAAGAATTTAAATTAGAAGTGAAGGCTTTTTTTTCATAATAAAAGACAGTAATAATATCAGAAAGATCCTCTGAGATCTACGACAGAGTTTTAGTGCCATCATGAAAGAAATAGAATTCATAAACAAGATTAAATTAATGAAAGAAAAAAAAGACAACATTCAAGAACAAAAGTCAATATTTTACGTTAATAAAGTTGTGTTTTGTAAACTTTTTATGAAAATAAAGTCAATTTTTATAGGTAAAAGTTAATGTTTTATGAGAATAAAGTCATAAAGTTTTGAGAAAATAAATATCAATGTTTTATGATAAAACGTTCTAAAACTTTTAAAGTTAAAAAGTCCACATTTTTACAAGAATAAAGTCATAGAATTTTTTAAGGTAAAGAGTCAATATTTATGAGAACGGAGTTTTAAAGTTTTGAGGAAAAAAAATTAAAAATGTCAACAAAAAGTCACATATTTTATGAAAAAGTCCTTAACTTTTGAAGAGAAAAGTCCAGATTTTATATCAACAAAGTTGTAGAACTTTGAGGTAAAGGTCAGTATTTATTAGAATGAGATTGTAAAGTTTTGAGAAAAAAATTTGAATATTTTGCAAAAAATTAAGTTGCAGAATTTTGAGGTAAAAGGTCAATATTTTATGAGAATAATGTTGTTAAATTATGAGGGAAAAACTCAACATTTTACATCCTAGAACTTATAATTCTTAATTTTACAAGAATAAAGTAGAATTTCTTTAAGAAAAAAAGTCAGTTTTATTATTATAAAATGGCAAAATTATGAAAAAAAACAATATTTTGCAAGACAAAAAAGTCGTAAACTTTTGATGGAAAAAGTAATCTCTTTACTAGATTAAAGTTGTAGAACTTTGAGGAAAAAGTCAAACTTTTCATGGAATGGATTCTTTCTTGAGTCATTATTTAACCACTTTGTTTTGGTGAAATTATAATTTTTTTCTCATAACATTATGACTTTGCTTTTGTACAATTACAACTTTTTTTTAAAAACATGTCGACTTTATTCTTGTAAATCTACGACTTTTTTTCCACAAACTTGAATTGTTTTTCTCTTGTAAAATTACTACTTTTTTTAAAGATTACAACTTTAGTTTAATAAATTCAAATTTTTTTCATAACTTTATTACTTTACTCTTGTAAAATTACAACTTTTTCAAATAAAATGTACTTTTTCATAATTTTGAAACTTTATTCTGGTATATGAATCTATTCATCTTTTTTCATGGTGGCTGTAATACTCTGACATAGAGATCAGTAATGACCCCCACAAGGACCTTTAAGCTAAATTTTAAGCTAAGTTCAGTTAAAATTAAGGATACAGACATGAAAAACTGAATGGATATTACATTCAGTTTAAGATCAAATCAGTTAGTTTTCTGCTAAAATGAAATGACACCACGAATCTCGTTTTGGAATGGATCAGACTAAAATGCATCATTTAAAAAAAATATATAAATAAATTATGGAATCACAACAAAAAATGAATAAATTAACCTGAAACTAATGTATGGAAGAAAAGCTGAATCTTTTCCTCAATCTGCAGAAAAGTGGGGTACGAGGAGGAGTGATAAACTGATAAACTAAAATAAAATCGTTTTCTGTAAAAAAAATAAATCTTAAAAAAATATAGTCACTGTATAGTTTTCCATGTGTGTATAAAATAAAAACATACACAAATAAATGATTCCAATTAAGTAGTTCTGCAGTGATTAAGGCCTTAAACTGAATAATTATGATCCATTAAAAACCTTCACATCATGATTTTACAGTCTTCAGTGTGGAGCTCATCCTGTCCTCTTCTGCCCCCTGCTGGCAGATAAAGGCGTTTCTTTCCAGCGTTTTTTTGGATGCAAAAGCTACGTTTGTCTAAAAAAGGCACCAAGAAAATGTCAACATTTTTTAATTTGACGCAAAAATAAAACTAACGAGGACACAGGAAGCTGAGTCTGAATGCAGCGGTGGTGTATTTGCTAGCATTTGTGTCGTTTTGTTTGTCTGACTTCCTGTAGTGAGCGTATGGACTTGATCAGTCAGTAACGGGGGAGTATACAGTACCTACAGACAGTTTTTTTCTTGATAAATCACAGATTGAAGCTCTAACTTAACACCCGCGAGGCCTCGGCAGGCGACGGCGTCCCCGCGAGCCTCGCTCAGGTTTCCACCTTGCCGAAGCTGCCGTCCGGCGGCCGGTAGTGTTTGGGGAAGGCCTTGAGCTGCAGAGAGTTGAAGGCGTACTTCCTGCAGCCGACGTTCTTCACCGTGTTCTCCCGCCTGCAGCCCTCGCTGTGGAGACAGAAACCAGAGTGGGCGGAGTCAGAAAGACAAACAAAAGGGAAGTTAATGATGTTGATTTGAACCATTTTTGCAAGAAACTTAATCAAAGTGAACAACCAGAAGTTTGTGACTTCTCCACGTCGAGGCACAAAACTTTTATTAAGCCAGAAATGCGATTTTTGACGAACAACAACACAGTTCAGGTTTGAGCTACACAGCTCGTTTCAGCTGAAAACAAAACGCCAGGCAACAATACAAATATCATTCTATTCCTCCATTCCAATATTAAATATAACCATACAGTAATGGTTCTTAGTTTTCAACAAAAAAACAACAGAAGACGCACAAAAATGCATTTGAAGTTATGAAAAATAAAGGTGAACAAAAACATCCATATGACACATTGATATAAAGTGACAATAATGCACAAGCATAAATATTTGGCAGATATTGTATATAGTAAATAATTTATGACAAATAGCTTAAGCAACACAAGGATTTATATACTGTACAACCACAATAATATCTCTGATAAATTAAAATTATTCATAAAAAAAGATTGCAAAACTAAAATAGTTACTTTTCAAGTATAAATGGGAAAAACATTTAAAATAAAAAGAACTTCATTGATATAATAGTAATAATATATATTAGGTATTTAGCTCATAAATTACTTCATTAATATATTTTCTTTAAGTTTTGGAAAAATATTGACATCCCTCCTACTGTGATATTTCTATGTAACTGCACTTCAAACAGATGCTAATTTGCATCAATGCTAACAGGGATTCATAATATTTTCAAAAGGCTTCTCCAAAAAATAGTAAACTTTAAACAACTTAAGTGCTAAAGTTAAGAACGTTTAGCATAGACATGATAAAACCTAGCAAATTTCAGAGGCTAACCATTACTAGCTTAAACTTTTATATTGATACAAATTATGGTTATTTTTATTAATTGAAAGGGACATTCACTCATCATTTGGAGAATAGGCATTGAATAAATTAAATACATTGTGAAAATGTAACTTGTTTAAAAAAGGGCGGGAAACTTAGCAGCTAGTTTACACCAATGCTAAATGGGTAAAATAATATTTTTTAAAAAACATTTCCATAAAGGACATTTTTAAGAAAACAAAATTAGCTCAAGAAAAGGACATTTAAAAATATTTTACTTAATATAAATTAAAGTTGTAAAGTTATTGCCTTTTAACATGGACGTGGTAAAAACCTAGCGATTAACAGATGTTAATTCTTATGAACTAGTTTAACTCCTAAAACCACAGACTTTCATGTGAAATAAATAGTTGATTTTATTTATTGGGGGAAGTTAATTCATTTTTTGAGAAAAGTCATTGAAAATAATTAAATATATTATGTAAAAGTAACGATTTCTGTTTTGCAACGCTTTAGCAAACATGTTTAAAAAGGCGGGAAACCTGACTGCTAATTTACACCAATGCAAACTAGGATTTGTATTTTTTAAAACGCTTACATAAAAGACACTTAAAACAAAACAAGTTTACTTTACCAACATAAATTAGCATAGACGTGGTAAACATAGCTTTTAACAGAGGCTAATTCGCATGAACTAGCTTACCTCCTAAAACCACAGACTTCCACGTGAGAACAAAGGATAGTTGATTTTATTTACTGAGGGCAAAGTTAATTAATACATTTTGAAAACATTTATTAAATAGAATTTAACACATGTAAATGTAAGGATTTGTACCTTGCTAAACTTTAGCAAAATGAAAAAAAGGCGGGAAACTAAACAGCTTTTTTGCACCAATGCTAACTGGGATAGAAACTATTTTTTTAAACACTTCCTAAAAGTACATTTTTAAAAAACAATAATAGTTCACTTTAAATAACTGAATGTGGTTTAACTTTAGCATTTGGATAGGTAACACCTAGCCAAATTCAGAAGCTAATTAACATTAACTAGCTTGACTGCTAAAAGGACTTTAGCAGAAATTTATTTAACTTATAATTTTAGATAGATTTGATCAATTACAAAAAAATATTTTGTGCAAATACAAAGATTTTACTTGACTAATCTTTAGCCAGCATGTTAAAAAAGGCGGGAAACTGAACAATTAGCCTACTTTAGGCAAAAGCAAACAAACTATTAGAAAGGCCTCTGTACTCATAAATGCAGGACGCAACCTATTTTATTTTCAAAATACAAAAAGTAAAAATTGCATATTTATTGAAATTTATGATATTTTATTTCTACATTGTTAGTGAAATAAATTAGGTGAGCCTGAATTTTTAATTTTTATTTTATGTTGTTTTCTTTTGGGTAAATTTATAATTTAGCGTTAAAAAGTATATAGTAGATATTGACTTGTAAGCGTATTATTTTTTCTTTAGCCAAAATGGACAGATACATTCATGTTCTATCTTTCAGTACAAATATAGAATTAAACAAACGCGGAATAAATAATTGGAGTAAAATGCTGTTTATTTTTGGGCGCCAACAGAAACTGGAGACTCCCAGAGGAGGATAATTCCCTCGGATTTGTTTTTCCGCAGGTCTATTTGTGGAGGTGACTGATACTTACAGGATATTGATTCTTAAACTGCAGAATTCCTGTAAAATAAAAAGACTAATTGCTTCTATATTTAAGAAAAATCGATGTGTTACATGATGCATTCTTGAAATATTTATATTACATTCACTTTTTTCTGATTTTAAGTTCTCCCTTTTAAAATATCTGAATTTTTTTTAGAAGTTTTGATCAAAGAAAATTATTAACATGACATTGCACTTTAATAATAGCATGACATTGCACTTTTTGTGAGCATAATTGAACAGTTAGACTGTCAATATGATATAAACCTGACTTTTTGGCACAAGCATGAAAGCATCAATGAAAGCCGCCTCCCTCTCTGTGCATAACTCTATAAAGCTAATAGAAGTGGAACAGCTTTAACATCTAAAGATGCTCACCTGCATAATGAACAACCTGGATTCCCTAAAATCAACATCCTGATACCCTCAAAGTTCCAGCTCCTTCCACCGAGCTGCATTGCAATGAGAGCTGAAAGTGGGCGTGGCTTACGAGCTTCTCCATTTTAGTGCAAATGGTTTTGTAAGCGGCCCACCCAAACTGCAAAAATGCACAAGCTAAAAAAAAAAAGTCCTACTTCCTCCAAAACAGGAAGACTAATATAAACTAAAAGCGAGTATTCATTTTGGCACCAAAATAAAAGCTTTTGTTTTCCTTGCATGAGTAAGTTAAGTGCATAAAGCGTATGGAAGACAAAGATAGAGAAAACAAATAAAAATGAAAGACTTTGATTTTGTTATAAAAGCTACACTGGGTCTTTCCTGAAGCTGGATTCGGCTGCTATAGATACAAGTAGCTGGGTTGGAGTTTGCTAAAGAAAGCAGTGTCATCAGCATAAGGTGAAACCAGCACATGTAGTTTGCTGGGTTTTACACCAAACATTTTCATGCTGACTTTAACAACAAACAACCTTTGTCTTGAAATCAAAACTTAAAATCTTTAAGATTAATTACTCGATTCCAAATCCTTTGATCTTTAAAAAATTAACAAGTTTATGTAGAGTTAAGTACAGAAAAGTTGAGGAAAAAGGGAGAAGAGGAACAAATTTAAACAAAATATGGGATTGTTTGTTGATATCAATCCAATTGAATATATTTGTATTTTTTTCTTCCACAAAATTGTTTTTAATTAGAATTTTTTTTTTCAGGAACTAAGATCTGAAGTTCCTGTGTGATCTATCTGTTTTTTAAATTAGCTTCAAGTTTTAAAAGCGCTACAGAACCTGTTTGTTTTCCACTCATCAGAATCAATGTGGATGAAAAGTTGCGCTTTAGCGAGCAAAGACTGAAGATGAAGGGGGCGGAGCCCCGACATAAGGGCGCTAGCAGCACAAAGCCCTTTGAGTGGCGGTTAGCCAGGGTGGATCCGTGCGCGTTCACACAGGACAGTGGTTTCAAAACCACGCTGGGATTGTTGAGAGGGGGCGGAGTCACAAGTCCTTCTGGGAAAGTGTCCCGGCGCTCAGCTGCAGCGGAGTTTGGCCAAGAGGAACGCCACGGTGAGGAAGATCCACACCACCAGCAGGCTGGGGCTGAGAGCCAGCAGGGGGAGGGAGTACAGGAGGCTGGGGTCCAGGCGCAGGTCGCGCACCGGCAGCAAGCCGCTCAGGTTCTTCTGGATCACGCTCTCCCTCGTCCCGATGCTGCCGGGGTCACAGGAGGGCGGGGATGTGGTGGCGGGGAGGGGAAGGGGCGGCAAATAAAGAGACGGGGGCACGGAGGAAGCAAACAATGGCGTGCAACACATGCGGGCAAACAGAATCCAAGGCGATCACAACAACAACAATGTTGATTTTATAAACAAAGAAAAACAAACAAACGAAAAATTGAGCAGAAATGATTCAACGAATAAGAAGGAATATGTTACAGGAAACAGAGGAAGGAAAAGAGAGAAAAAAGAGAAATTAAGAAAAGGTTTCCAGGAAAAGAAAGCAGATGGTTCCACCATGTTTATCTGATCCTAAGACATGGGATGAAGACAGGAGAGGAAGAGGAGGGCAGGCGTTAAGGGATGAAGACGCACCGTCGTGGTTTAAAGCTGGTTAGAATAACAGAAACGAGGAAGAAACGGGATAAACGTCGACTTTTCCAGCCAGTAAAAATAAAACTTGTTGTTGGCTAAAGGGGGGGAGCATGGGGGGGCAGAGGTGGGAGGGGTTTGAAGATGAACCATAAACGTTTCTGCCAGTCTCAGAACAGCTTTAGACAAACAACAACAACAACATGAACTTTCACTAAAGACCATCAACACAACAGCAGCTGGATTCACTGATCATTTGATCGGTTGTTTGATTAACTGATTGATTGGGTGATGGTTGATTCAGTGATTGATTGGTTGATTTATTAGGCGATGGTTGGTTGGTTGATTAATTGATCGGTTGGTTGATAAGGTGATTGATTGGATAATTGTTGGGTAGATTGAGTAATTGGTTGGTTGACTGACTGATGGTTGATGATTGATTGATTGATTAGGTGATGGTTGTTGATTGGGTGATTGGTTGTTTATGAATTTGTTTGTTCATTCATCATTTAAGATTTCAGCTCAAATGTTTGCATGTTTCTTTGATGCTTCGGTTTCTTGTAAATCTTAAATTGTGATGTAGAAACTGATCAGGTGGAGACTCTTGAGGCCACAAAGCTTCATCGTCACTCTGTATTCCATCACAGATAAAACAAACTAGCGCCACCTTTAGGTTGACCACGACCAAAATGTGATCTTTATGGACATAAACTTTCAGACTATGATTATTTTTTTGGAGCTGCAAGATAATATAAATCTGAATCAAGTGTTTTAGTAGTGAAAAGGTGTTGAAGACATAAAAAAACAATTGTTGGTTTGCCTTAACATTTATTCCAAATTAGAAATGAAATTTTTCTGTATCTTTATCATCTGTAAAGTATTGACAAACGTTTTCAAAACCTCTTTTTAAACTACATCACGTGGAAGCACTTCAATGTGAAAAACATATTTCTCCTTAATTTTAAAAAGTTAATAAAAAGATAAAGCTAAAAATATCAGATGCTAACTTTAGCCTTAATTATCCTGCTCTGAACCGTCTCATCCTGGCTGATACTCCTGCAACTACGACACTTCCAGACGATACACAAATACCTGAACACTACGTTGGAATTCATGTCGAGATTTTTTTTTTTACCCAAAGCCTTCCTTATCTTGATTGTACTCTAGTGGTTTCTGGTCTTTAGAGAACCCAGATCAGGTCGTGTTCTGGAGAAGGTTAAGACATTTATAAATATATCTTTATGCTTAAAGCTGAACGTTTTCTGTCATTTCTGTTAAACCTTACAGCTGAGTCACCTTCATCCGGGTGGGGGCTCCTCACCTGCGCATGCAGTCGAGCGCCTGCGTGAACACCTGCGGCGCCATGCCGTGCTCGTGCTGCAGGATCAGGCACTGCTCCAGTGTCACCGACATGGCCGTGCGGTCCTTGGCGCTCTTACAGCTGGTGAACCGAACGCCGTTGAGCCGCCGGCATATCTGAAAAGAGGAACGACGTTGGTGTAAAAACCCGTCCAGGAGTTCAACCAAAGCCCGCCTCTAGACGGTACTTACCTCGGCGGCCTGCCAGAGGATGTCCACGTTCTTGTTCTTGCGAGCGTTGACGTTTTGTCCCAGAAACCTCAGCAGCTCAGGAAGGCAAGTCTGGGAGCGGGACCGCGGGAGGCCTGGACGGACACAGGATCAAAGATTACAGACATCTGTGGTTTTAATACTTTTTACAGTTTTTTTTGGGTTCATCCAAGCTGGTAAAAGTCAATCATTGGTCTGTCACTAAATACAAATATTGCAAAAAAATAACTTGTTTCTGTAACCATGGCAACACAGAGACGAGAGATATTTTCTACATACAACTACAGCTGCTGATGCTCATCACTCAACTTTAAAAAGAGAATCAAACAGATGATTGAAGTGGTAAAATCCATGTGAAAATAATGTCAGCGTCAAAAAGATTGAACAGAAAATCATGTTTCTCTGAAAAATTATCATGCAACAAAACTCATTTTATGTTTGTTAAATATCTATAAATATCATATTTAAACTGGGGCTGTGAACATTAACGCATTAATGCATGCAATTAATCAAAATGAATTGTTGCGTTAATTTGTATTAACACAAATTAGTTGAAGAAATGTGCGTTAAAACATTTCCTCTAGGATTATCTCACTTATACCACAATTACTTCCAAAAGAAATAAATATTCAATCACTTTTTAGTACTTTATTCTTGATATTTTTGTGATTTAGATCATTTATTTCACAAAAAGCAGACTATTTGATCTGTGGTTCAGTGCCAGATTGTATAAATAAACTTGGTAAAACATTGCGATTAACCGTGATTAATCGTAACACAAAAGTGTCATCAATCCGATTTTTTGTAATGGATTGACAGCAGTAATTAAAAATAAATGTTCTAAATGTTGAGTTCCGTGTGTGATTTCATATTGTGATTATTCGCTGATAATAGTTGTCGCTAAATACAGAGACTAAAACAAAAATTATAGCGATTAATCGCGATTATTTTTTTTCCAGATTTGTGATTAATTAGTTGTTTTTTTTTTTTTAATCGATTCCCGCTCCTAATTTAAACTTTTAGAGGAACAGGCAGAAAAACTAAACTGAATAAATTATGAAATACTAACTGTTAAAAAGTTTTATTTGCTAGGTAAAATAAATAAAAACCAAATGTTAAAACGGAGTTGATCTGCACAGACAATAAACCCTTCAAAGTTAATCTACTTTTCAAATTTTCCTTGTTTTGGGAAATAAATTAACACTTTTAGGAGTTTCTACTGAACTTCTTCACAAAAACCTGATTTCTGAACAATTTTAATACATGTTCTGAACAGTGACAATTTTTTAAACCGTGGTGTTTTTTTTAAATTTATTTTAATGTGCAAACTTGTCTCTAATTTTTTCTAAATTTGAAAATAAATCTTGTAAAATTGGTTTAAAACTCAGAAAAATAGTCCTGTGAAGGCTTAGAAAACCACGCAGAGTGAACCTCGCCTTTGGTCCAAAAGTGGTGAGGATAGGCTCCAGCAACCGTGTGATGTAACGTAAATAAACGGAACTCAAAAGACTCAGAAACCTCCCAGCTGGAGTGGGTGATACTCACAGTCTTCTGGCAGGACTTCTTTGAACTGTTCGTAGTAGGAGTTCAGTCTGGACAGACTCTCCGTGTTGATGATCTCCTGCAGTGAAGTGTCTCCAAACCTGACGGAACAGAGGAGCGGGTTACGGGTTAGCTCTGGCGTCCCCCGCGGGCGCAGCGACGGGGCGGTTCCTCACTTCTCGGCCAGCGTCTGCTGCTCGTTGATGCCGACGTTGAAGTGGACCGGCTGCACCCGCAGCAGCATGCCGCTCTGGATCTCCCGCGGCAGCGCGTCGAACATGGTTCCCGGCAGCGGGATGCGCACGTTGAAGCCGTCCCGTTTTCCCGTGATGATCGGCAGCAGGTCGGGGGCGGAGCTGCTGGTTGCCTGGGTGACCTTAAACCAGAAATTAAAAGAAAAAGAAACTTGATGTTCAGGACCTTCTTCTGTCTCTGTGCGTTAACTCTACCTTAAAGGTGACGTTCCGCAGATCCATGACGCCGACGCTCATGTCCTCCAGCATGCCGAGCTCCTCCCCTGCACAACGAACACGCACAGGTCAGAGTCCGCCGCCGCCCGTGACTGGGAGGCGGCGGTCGGAGCGTACCGTAGGTGCTGAGCAGCGACTCAAACTGAGCCAGGAGGCCGATGGTGTAGAGCTGTCGCAGGAACCCGTTGTCACGGAGACAGTTCCTCAGCTTAATGATGAACCCGCAGATGAGAGCGGTCAGCTGGAACAAACAAACAAACAAACAAACAGCATCACAGATGTTACTGAAGAAGAAAAGATGTTTCACAAATGGATCTTCAATCAGATCAAACTTTGATTACTAAATTCATCTACACGGTTTGAAAATGTCCTTCTAAACAACACAAATATCTAAAAATGTTCATGTTACATTTATTACAATTTTGACAATAAAATTAATTTCTGGGTTAATCTGAAAAATAAAGAAATCTATGCGACAGAAGAGCAAATGACGGCCTAAAAAATTAGTTTTATATTTCTTAGAAAACACTAAAAATGAAACATTTAGTCATTTAGTTACTAATTACATTTAGTTTTGAAGTTAAAAAAATTTCAACCAACAATAAAAGAGCAGAAAAAAAATTATTTGATTATTACAACAAACTCATTCAAAAAAACATATTTTCGATCCAGATTTAAATTCAATGGATTTTAATGAGGCACAAAAATCCTAAAGTTTATGTTTTGCCTTTAAAGAGTCAGAAAACAGCGGCGGTCCGTCTGTTTGGATCTAATTTAGAGTGAAAGAGGTTCATCAGGGCTCTCTACTGGGGCCCCTTAATTTTATTTAGCTTTTTTGGGGTAAAATATTAACCATCATCCACTTTCAAAGGAAGCTGTTCTATGCTGATGATGTGAAATTGTAAATTAAGAAAGCCACACTATTGTTTCACAACTCTATGGATATCAGGTATTTGTTTAAACTCTTATTTTCGACTAGAAGAAATATAACTTTAGGAATATATTTACTCTAAACTTTAAAATTATTGATGAATTTTCTCTGAATTTCTGTGTTAAGGACATTATAATAAAATCATTTAAATGTCGTTTTGATCCATGTTTCATTTTTTTGCCTAAAGTGGCACAAATATTAAAGATAATCCACTTTCAACGGCAGATGTTTAATATGCTGATGATGCGATATTATATATTAAATATTATGTCAATATAATTACCCTGCCACAATTTAGTTTCACAACTCCATAAGTAGATGGAATGAGTTTTGACTCATATTTCCTAATAGAAAAAAATAAAAACTTTACTAGCCTATATTAGTTAAAAAAACAATATATTATATTTATTATTCATTAATAACACGCTTATGTTTATTGTTTAAGTATTTAAAAGATTTGTTCGGAACATATGGGACATAAATTGACTTTATAAATATTTTGAGCTACATTGTACTTGACTGTAATCTCTGAGGTAGTAAAGATTACTATATCTATAAACGTACCTTCTAATCTGTTCTTACACATTAGTTGATCAATCAGTTGATTTTGAAGTCATATTAAAAGCTTTAATGCATAAAACTTTTAAAGATTTTAAAAATGACATATAGAGTGTTTTACTTTATCTGCTTTTTTAGGCCTGGAGCTTTAATTTTTTGTGATTTCTGCTAAATGAGAGATTATAGATAAAGCACTAATCTATGGATTGTAAATTTTTTAGCAGAAACTTTATGCCTGAGGCTGCAGCTGTATGGAGAACCGACCTTGCTCTAACTGACTGACTGAGTGAAGCTGTAAAAACGCCGCAGAGCAGCTCAGTCAATGCTCTCAAAGCTGCACAGCAGCCGCAGAGCCATGGAGCTCTGCTGCTGCGTCGGCAGAATTTACAGACAGTCGACCTTCAGAGAGCATTAGCGGCGTGTCGGCGCTGACCGTTTGGCAGAAGACGACGTCGCGGCGGTACTGCAGCGTCACGTCCATGGAGATGGTGGGGGCGCTGTCCTGCATCAGCAGGAACACCATGGACTGTTTGGCCTTGTTGCTCATCATGGCGACGCACTCGCTCAGCGTGGTGAGGAGCGGGTACAGCGCCTCGCTCCACTCGCCTGGGAACAAGCCCACCAAGAAACCAGTCAAGAAAACTGAAGCTTCAAACATTTTCATGACATTTTAGGACTAAAATTATAAAAACAAACAAAAATAAAAAGAAAATGTCACTGTAAATGATACTTCAGAAAACTCTAAACTTAATTTTCATACCAATAAAATTACATTTCTTGGTACTGCTTTTAAACTTAAAGGATTTTCTTAATTTGTAACTAATTAACAGCATGATTTTCAGTTCTTAATTGTTTTATTGATTGTAAAATTGAATTAAAGCTGCCCTCGCCATCCTCTTTTGACCCTCCACCACTGGCTGAGCAGCTGCTACACGCTCCTCACTCTCCACTTCTAAAAAAAAAACAAACACTTTTTTTCAAAATGGCTGCTTTTCTTTTTGTTTAATCTCCATAGCAACCATTTTATGTTTTGTTCCCCTGGGGATGACGAGCAGATCGATGTCATTTTAAGACAAATTGGCAAAAGTTCATTTTTGAATTTCCTTGCCAACCGGTTTTTGTTGACCACGCCCTCGTTCCTAATTTGTTCATGTCATGTATCATTTCGTCCAGCTTGAGATAATGACTCATGGATTACATCGTCACAACTTCTGGTAACAAAAATGTGAAAACAACAGGGGAACGCCACTTTTTTGCAAACTCGCCACACCAGCGCTATTCAAAATCTATACATTTTAACATTTCCTCCCCCAAGTAGCTTCCCAATGAGGCTTGAGGAGCGTTAGAAGGCAACATATAATATATGCATTTATATCTGGTACTGATGGTGAATATTCAAGATGGCGGCTTCTTTCCTGGGTCAAAATTCAGCTAAACTTAAACTGGTGGGGAGTTTCACACAAACATGTCACAACGTCACTTAAGATATAAAATATATCATTTTAGAGAATTTTTATCAAACAAAAACATGAGACTAAAAACATTTGGCTCATTATATTTACAAAAACTCTTGAAAGCATCGAGAAAAGGAAAAGTGACAGACAGAAAGTGGCAGAGTCTGCAAGCACAAAGCAGCTGATCTGTTGTGGAAGCACCTTACTGACAAATAGAGTGGTTCAAACTTTAAAGAATAACTTGTGCATTCACTTTATGATACACTAAACACACACACACGACAATTGCATGTTCCATTTTCAATGAGCCTCAAGGGAACTGAGAGACACACCAGCGCTCTCTTTAAGATGTGGCCACTCCTCTTTACGACCCTCCAGACAGCGGTCTACGACCTTGACATGTCATGTGAGCCGCCTGCATTCAGGTTTGACTTTTTTCTGCAGTGGACAACCAGCATCCGCCGTTAAGCAGTGGAGGCTAGCGCTGCAGACCGCTCTGACCTACTTCCTGTGGTTCAACTCTCAAGTCTGTGAGCCACAGTTTAAATCTCAAGTCTCGATGGTCACAAGTCAGGTGGCTCCTGACTCAGGTCTGGTGGGTCGTGACACTAATCCTGAGGATCGAGACTCAAGTCCTGTGGGTCGCGACTAGAGTCTCAAGGGTCAGGACTCGAGTCTCCATGGTCACGACTCGGGGCTCATAGGTTGGGAACTTGAGTCTCGTGTGTTATGATTCGAGTCTTAAAGCTTATGACTCGAGATTCGAAAGTAATTTTTTGATTGATTTTGAAGTCTTGATGGTCGGGACTCAAGTCCCGTGGGTTGCGACTCAGTTCTTGAGACTGGTTTCAAGTCTTGGGCTACAACTCGAGTCTCGTTGGTCGCATTTCGTATCTCCGTGACTCAAGTCTCCTGGGTAAGGACTCAAGTCTCCATGGCCACGACTCGGGGCTCATGGGTTGGGACTTGAGTCTCGTGTGTTATGATTCGAGTCTTAAAGCTTAGGACTCGAGATTCAAAAGTAATTTTTTGATTGATTTTGAAGTCTTGATGGTCGGGACTCAAGTCTCGTGGGTTGCGACTCAGTTCTTGAGACTGGTTTCAAATCTTGGGCAACAACTCGAGTCTCGTTGGTCGCGACTCGAGTTTTTTGGGTTATGGGTCGCAGTTCAAGTCTTTATGGTGGCGGCTTGAGTCTCGTGAGTCACGACTCATAAGATTTGAGTCGCGACCCACCAGACTTGAAAATAAATCTTGTATTAAAGAAAAATCTTTGAAATTAGTTTAAAACAGAAAAAAAGTTCCTGGAATAACTTAGAAAAGCATCCAGAGTGAACTCCGCCTTTGTCCGAAAGTGGTGAGGATAGGCTCCAGCAACCGTGTGTCTAGAAAATGGATTGAACTCAAAAGAAAAGGAGTCAGGTGATCCACCAGAAATGGGTCAGAGCTGTTTGAGGTGCTTGCTGTCTCTCCTGTTAACAGGAAATGAGACTAGGACTATGGCGACCGTCTCTCAAAACATCATTTGAACGTCTCAGTGCTTTAGTCTCGTCTTAAAGGAGCAGAAAAACCTCAGAGAAGTTCAGACTTCCACCAGTCAGGTTTGACTGGATGCTGGAGTTGGGCTAAAATCTGTTTGTAGACCAGAGCTGACGTCAGAACCGCGACCTGCAGACCTACTCCCTAACATCTGGCTAGAAGGAGCGTGGGCGGGGCTCTTACCTGGGTACGCCTCCTCGGCACAGGGGCTTCCGTCTGCAAACATGCATGATTGACAGGCGCTGTGAGCCACAGAGAGCAGCAGAGACACTCGCAGAAAAACACTGCAGCCGGGGGCTAAAGGTCCATACTCCAACCAATCAGAAAATACAGCTTTTATTCAATATCTTTCTTAATTGGTAGATTTTTTTTTTTAAGCTGAACTTTATACTTTTCAAAATAAAAGCTGCAGAATTAGGTACAGACGTTGGGCCCCGGCTCACATCAATATGAACAACAAAGATGGATGTAGAATGAAACTGAAAGTCATATGGAAAGAGATGATAGAGGAAACATGAATGAAGGGAAGAAACAACGTACAGCTGTCCTGCTTTTCAGATGAAAGGGTGAGTGAAGAGGAAGAGGAGGAGGATGATGATGAGGGAGCGGGCGCCTCCAGGGTGGAAGGGTCATCCTGGGAGCCGCTTCCTGGGTTGATCCAGAAAGCTCGCGCCTCTCCTTTCACATGAAGAGTTGTGAGATGAAGAGACTCGAACGCGACAGAAATGAGAGGAACTTCTGCTGTTACCCTTTTTAGAGTCGCCGCCCTGCGGGTCGCTCTGGGTACTGGCCTGCCGGCTGACGCCGGGTCTTCTGTCTTTCTGGAGCAGCTTGTCCACCCGCTGAATGATGCACTCCAGAGACTTGTCCACGTTTGACCACACCCTCTCCTGGAAACAGGACACACACGTCTACTGAGTCAAGAGGTTTAGATTCAGTTCAAAGCATTTATTTAAGACATTGAAGAAAAGCAAGAAGAGCAACAAATACGAAAATCATTGAAACAACTTAAGTCTGAAAAGAATCTAATAAATTCTCACTCCTGTACATTATAACAATATATTCTTAAGCCCAGTGCACCCAAAGTTAAAGTTCAATGCCCTACATAATATTACATATATACACATAAACACATGTAAGTCGTTTTTCCACAAACACCTACATGAATAACACAATCTTATTCGATAGTGATCCATATTGTTTTCTATTTGTACATATTTATCAATAATCATATTTCTGTATTTATCCTTAACCTCTTTTATGTTTCAAGCATTTACTGGTTCTGTTCCACAGCTTCACTCCACATATTGAAACTTTTTTTATTTGTTCGTGCTTTATTATTATTGATTTTTTTCCCTAAGATTGTATTTTTCCTCCTTTTTAATGAACAATCTTTGGATATTGATTGGTAATAAATGGTTTTCTGCCTTAGATATTATTTGAGCTGTACAATCCTCTACTAGATCATAAGATTTGAGTAATTTTGATTGTATAAATAGTTTGTTTGTGTGCTCCAGGTAACTGTTCTGTGAATGATTCATATTGCTTTTTCTGAATCAATCTGTTGCTCCCCTCATCATCATTTAAATCATACGACTTCCTGGTCTTCAGATGAGACACTTAAATGTGAATAAACTTAATTCACAGGTTTTTAAATGTCTTGTTTTTGTGTTAGCAAATATTTCTAGTTTCTCCAGAAACACCGGAAATGGTCGGAATAGACTAGTGGTGAGATATAAAGTTCTTCATAAGGAGCTCTGTGGGTTCTCACAGTCGACATTAATGAACAAATATCAAAGTTTACTGCAGAGAAATGCAGCTATGAGGATTTTAGAGCAAATGAGAAGTAAAACACAAAGTTTTATGTAAGTTTGCTGTGGAAAAGTTGCAACATAAAAGTTGCTACCTGAAATATGTGAAACTGCAATGCAAAAGCTTGCAACATTAAAGTTCTAATGTAAAAGTTTCTGTGTAAATGACTTAAAAGTTTTCACATAAAAGTTGCAATGCCAAAGATTGCTACATAAAAGTCGCCACATAAAAGTTGTAACGCAAACGTTACAACGTAAAGTTTCTACGTGAATGTTGACATGTCAAAGTTGTCAAAACTGCAACATGAAGGTTTCTCACATAAAAGTTTGATACGTAACAGACGCTACGTAAAAGTTATGTAAATCCTGCCTGATAAAAGTTATGATGTGAAAATTGTAACGTGAAGGTTTCTCACGTAAAAGTTGCAACATTAAAGTTTTCATATGAAAAAAAATTGCTAAGTAGGAGTCGCTTAGTAAAATTTTCCTTGCAGAAGTTTGAACAGAAAAGTTTGCTATTCAAATGTTGCTAGTTTTAAGTTGCAATAATAAGTTTTAGAACCTATATTTAAAGTTAAAGTCCCACTATTTGTCACGCAGCTAGGTGTGAAATATGTTCTCCGCATTGGACCCATCCCCTGGGGGAGCGGTGAGCAGCAGACACAGCTGCACTCGGGAACCATTTGGTGGTTTAACCCTCCAGTCCAATTCCTTAGTGCTGAGTGTCAAGCAGGGAGGGACAGGGTCCCATTTTTTTTTTTTTTTGGAGTCTTTGGTATGACTCGGCTGGGAATTGAACCCTGAACCTTCCAATCTCAGGGCAGACACTCTACCACAAGGCCACTGAGCTGGTAATTTCTGTTTTGTTGTTTGAAAGTCTACCTAAAAATCGAGTTTTTACTAAATAAAACCCACAAAAGTTTGTAAATCTACAGGAAGAGTTTTGTTCGTGACTGACCCACTCCTCTTCGTGCCAGTCCACCTGCAGAGACGACCGGCTGTTGGAGCCGCTCCACTTCGCCAGCAGCGTGTCCTGATCGTTGCGCAGAACGACTTGTTCCGAATCGGCGGACGGGGACGCCTTGGAGGCGATGTACTCGGGCCGCGCGGCGTTCAGAGCCTGGATGGCGGAGGCCAGGAGCTTGCAGTCGCACACCGTGACGAGCTGACGCGTCTGCGGAGACGACAGAGACGAGGGCTGAGGCTCGCTCGACAAACGGGAAGGACGGAACAATACAACCCAACCGTCTCAGACACCTTGTCGGTCAGAATGGCGAGGGTCCTCTCCAGGCCGCTGGCGGAGCGCTCTTTGGCGGCTCGGGAAAGCCTCTCGGCGTAGTAGCTGACCTGAGTCTTGAGAGTGTTGACGTGGGAGATGATCTCTTTGGCTCGGACTATGTCCTGGGGTATGTAGACGATGGACTGTGAACTGGAGAGGGCGCTGTTGCAGGGAGAGGGTTGAATCAGTCTAAACTCGAGGAAGGGTTTTTCTTTAATCTGTGGCGGCGTTAGAGACGCACGTTTAGTGTTCCATGCACATGCCTGCTGCCTACAGTGGACTCACAACAACAGATAAAAACTCTTCAACCTGTTCTTATAATACATCATGGAAGCTTTAGTCACATGACCCGTACGGGCTGCAGGTTTTTGGAGGGTTGTCGTCTTTCACACATGCAGGCGTCCTGCTGTGAGATCAAAGGGACTAAACTTTTTTTATCTTGTGTAAGTGATATTTTATTGAATTAAAGGGAGAATACGGCATCTGTTTGTAGTTTTTGGACAAAAGAAATCATTTATTTTAAGAAATAAGGCAGAAGAGGAACTTTGATCTGACGGCTGTGGAGGGCGGAGCTAAACTGAGCTGTCTACTGTTTTATTCAGGGTGGTATCCAACATGAATTTAGTACATCGACCACCGGTGTTGTCAAAAAACTGAAACTCTGCGGTTCTCCACGAAAGTTAGTTATGAGAGGCGAGCAACAGAGCAGACAGACACGCCCCCACCTGTGAGCAGATTCCAGCCGGGCCGACCTGAAATCCAGCTGGATCAAACTTCTCTCAAAAGCCTTTGTTTTTTTAGTTCTAACAAACACAATATGAAACATTTATGGGAAAAATGAAAAAAAAAAACAAAAGAAAAAATGTCAAATGGACAGCAACGCTCTCAGGAGAGAAATTCTTAGGCAGAAAGGTCAGATCATTGACCTGTGAGGTCAGAGATGTTCTTCTATCAACATATATATGCGCTCTAAAGCCATCTGGAATTAGTTTTTCATTCAAAAACATGTTTGTTAATTTGTTTATTCTTGTTGTTTTAATGAAATTA
The DNA here is from genome assembly GCA_003999625.1 of Oryzias javanicus. Taxonomy (NCBI): domain Eukaryota; kingdom Metazoa; phylum Chordata; class Actinopteri; order Beloniformes; family Adrianichthyidae; genus Oryzias; species Oryzias javanicus. Next base: position 1,753,335 of record CM012438.1, read on the forward strand.
CACCTAAAACTGTAATTCTATGTTGTAAAAACATTTCATTAATCATGTTGGGGTTTCCACAGTCCTTCTAGATGTCATTTTCTGTGTTTGCGTGATTTTATATCTAGTGTGTGAATAAGAACATGGAAAAAACATGGTAGTGTCACATAGGAGAGATTTTTCTGATTAAATTAATACCAAATAAGTAAGAAGATACTATTTCAAATTGAGAATTTAGAAAATTGAAAAATAGACAAAAACAGAGTTCTAGGTTCCAGAGAGTTAATGTAAACATTTATCACAATTAAAGCCATTTTTTGTGAAACGTGTACTGCACAGACTGAGATGACGATAATTTATTGTTCAGGCCTAATTTATCACGTAAACATTCCCACGAAACGCCTTTATTTCCTCTACCTCTACCCGTACGGACAGTTGTGACTAAGGCTTCACAAAATGTGCTTAGTGAGTCGGATTTGCCACAAGTTTAAAAATAATAATAATTAAAAAAAAGCAGTGAAATGCAAATATTGAAATGAGAAGAGACAGAAATCAGGAGCAGAACTCACCATTCCTCCTCAAATATGCTGATCAAAGAAAATAAAACCAAAAATGAAGAGGAACTGAAGAATCAAAGCTTCACTTCATGTCAAACTCAAAAACATGAATCAAGCAGAAAATCAATTCAATTCAAAGGAGAAGATTGAAGGCTGGTTTCCAGTTTTATAAACGTACTGTTTCTTTGCCTCCTCAAACTTCTGGATGTGGCGCCTCAGCCCGCCGCTTTTGAAGCCCCGGCAGTGAGCGGCGGGGGCGCCGACGGTCAACACGTCGTAGGTGTGCTCTGGAAGAGGAGACGGAGGTCAGCGGGAACGCCGACCACGGCGAGAGAAACGCCAGCGAGCGCACGCATCACCGAAGCCCAGCTCGTCCTGCACCCTCATCCTCTGCACGTGGAGGTTGGTCGGCACGAACTCCAGCTTCCTGTCCGCCTTCAGGTTGCTGGCCTTGAAGGAGGGACCTGGTGGTGGGCGGGGTCAGAGAAGAAGCTGACTCTACCGCGCTGGAGCGCTCAGACATGCTTCAGAAGAAAGCCGACCTCTGTAGCCGTTGAGGTCGGACAGCGCCTCCTGGTACGCCAGGATGGCGCCCTGGTGCTGGGACACGATCTGCCTCCTCTGGTTCTCCCAGCAGGGGGACAGTTCCCCAAGATCCTCCAGCTCACACACCCTGAGAACACACAGCTGTTCACGGAGACGCAAAGACGCAGCTAAAAAAGTCTCAAATACAGATTAAAAAACAAGAAATGTAGCTATAAAACACAAATAACCATCCATACACAATATGTTTATTTCTTTAACCTAATTTTGGGTTTTTCCTGTTGAAATATACCTTTAGTTACATTTTGGATCAATTATTTGTGTTATAATGCGCTCATGTTAACCCAAACATTTTATTTTTAATGATGGAGTTTTTAAATTTCACTTTATTAATTTGCTGCAATAGAAACAATATTAGGCTTTAAACCATTTCATCTCAACACAATACAAAGACAGATAAAACATTCTAAAATAAAAAAAAAAAAATTTAAATACTGTATTTTTTAAATTTGAAGGTTTTTGGAGGTTTTTTTTTTACATAGTTTGGACAGGTGTGCACAGGTGTTATTTATATTTTTGTATTCACAACTTGTGGTCAGAAAAATATGGAAGTAAAAAATATCTGACATTGAGCTGAGAAAGAACAGCTACACATATATGAAACTTCTTAAAATATGACTGAAATTTTGTCTTGATAAGATTATTTTTCTTCAAAAACAGAAAATGAGACATTTTCTCTTGAAACAAAAATCTTTACTTTTTTTAAGATTCAGTTTTTAGAGTGCACCAATGAATAAATCAATAAATACATGAAACGCGTTTGTTCCTTTAACAAACTTTGAAAATTCTTTTAGAAAAATATAAAATATCTAAATTATCTTTAAAAATTTGATTGAATAAACCGCAAACTATAACAATTTGAAGAATACAGCGTCTCAATGTTTGAATAAATGATATCCATTTCATAAACTTTATTTTTCAAGCAATATAAAACGTAAAAAGCTGCATTTGGTTATATCGGGTGAATTCAAATTTTGATTATTCATCTTAAATTGATATAACTTTTTAAGACAGATTTCTTCATCGTCGCCTGGTTTTGATCCAGTTTACATCTGAGGTTTGTATGAAAAGTTTAGGAAAAGGAGACAGGAAGTGCTGTTTGTGAGTAGAGGTCTTTCAAAATAAAACCAAGATATATCACTTTTGTTCTTTCTACATAACTGAAGGATTATAATCTGGATCTGTAGGTTTTTCTAATCTTTCCAGACTGCAATCAGATGAGCGATGGTATTTGGAGCTGAGAGGAGAAAGAGGAGCAGGAGGAGAAAGAGGAGCAGGAGGAGAACGAGGAGTAGGAGGAGAAAGAGGAGCAGGAGGAGAAAGAAGAGCAGGAGGAGAAAGAAGAGCAGGAGGAGAAAGAGGAGTAAGAGGAGCAGGAGGAGAAAGAGGAGCAGGAGGAGAAAGAGGAGCAGGAGGAGTAAGAGGAGCAGGAGGAGAAAGAGGAGCAGGAGGAGAAAGAGGAGCAGGAGGAGTAAGAGGAGCAGGAGGAGAAAGAAGAGCAGGAGGAGAAAGAAGAGCAGGAGGAGAAAGAGGAGTAAGAGGAGCAGGAGGAGAAAGAGGAGCAGGAGGAGAAAGAGGAGCAGGAGGAGTAAGAGGAGCAGGAGGAGAAAGAGGAGCAGGAGGAGAAAGAGGAGCAGGAGGAGTAAGAGGAGCAGGAGGAGAAAGAGGAGCAGGAGGAGTAAAGAGGAGCAGGAGGAGAAAGAGGAGCAGGAGGAGAAAGAGGAGCAGGAAGAGAAAGAGGAGCAGGAGGAGAAAGAGGAGCAGGAGGAGTAAGAGGAGCAGGAGGAGAAAGAGGAGCAGGAGGAGTAAGAGGAGCAGGAGGAGTAAGAGGAGCAGGAGGAGAAAGAGGAGCAGGAGGAGAAAGAAGAGCAGGAGGAGAAAGAGGAGCAGGAAGAGAAGAGGAGAGCAGGAGGAGAAAGAGGAGCAGGAGGAGTAAGAGGAGCAGGAGGAGAAAGAGGAGCAGGAGGAGAAAGAGGAGCAGGAGGAGAACGAGGAGCAGGAGGAGAAAGAGGAGCAGGAAGAGAAAGAGGAGCAGGAGGAGAAAGAGGAGCAGGAGGAGTAAGAGGAGCAGGAGGAGAAAGAGGAGCAGGAGGAGTAAGAGGAGCAGGAGGAGTAAGAGGAGCAGGAGGAGAAAGAGGAGCAGGAGGAGAAAGAAGAGCAGGAGGAGAAAGAGGAGCAGGAAGAGAAAGAGGAGCAGGAGGAGAAAGAGGAGCAGGAGGAGTAAGAGGAGCAGGAGGAGAAAGAGGAGCAGGAGGAGTAAGAGGAGCAGGAGGAGAAAGAGGAGCAGGAGGAGAAGAGGAGGCAGAGGAGAAGAGGAACAGGAGGAGAAAGGAGCAGGAGAAGAGAACGAGGGCAGGAGGAGAAAGAGGAGCAGGAGGAGAACGAGGAGCAGGAGGAAGAGGAGCAGGAGGAGAAAGAGGAGCAGGAGGAGAAAGAGGAGCAGGAGGAGAAAGAGGAGAGGAGGAGAAGAGAGAGGAGCAGGAGTAAGAGGAGCAGGAGGAGAAAGAGGAGCAGGAGGAGTAAGAGGAGCAGGAGGAGAAAGAGGAGCAGGAGGAGAAAGAGGAGCAGGAGGAGAAAGAGGACAGGAGGAGAAAGAGGAGCAGGAGGAGAACGAGGAGCAGGAGGAGAAAGAGGAGCAGGAGGAGAACGAGGAGCAGGAGGAGAAAGAGGAGCAGGAGGAGAAAGAGGAGCAGGAAGAGAAAGAGGAGCAGGAGGAGAAAGAGGAGCAGGAGGAGACCCTCTCACCTGGCAGCGTCCTCCTCCAGCAGCAGTTTGACGAACTGTCGGGGAACGTTGAGCGACAGCACGCTCTCCGCCATCTGCTCCAGAACCCGCAGGTGTTTCCCGCCGGTGCTGGGGAAGCGGTACATCCGGGACATGGTTCCTCCGAACACTGAGAGGGACACACGGTTAGTCTCAAACACGGAGGTGAATCATGGGAGATCAGCGGTTTCACCTCAATGCTCCGTGAAAGTTGACACGCAAAAGTTGCTGCTTGAAGCTGCAGCGTCACAGTTGTAAAGCAGACGTTGTCATGTATGTTGTCATGTATGTTGTCATGTATGTTGCATGTATGTTGCATGTATGTTGCATGTAGAGCTTGCCACTTGAAAACAGGTCGTAACTTTAAAGTGGAGACTTCAGCAACACAACTTTTACATTGAAAATTTGATGTGGCAACTTCATTGTTGAAAATAGACTCTGTGTGGCCAATTTTATGTGGCTCCTTTCATATGGTAGCTTTCATGGGGCAACCAGCATTTCATCTATAATGTGGAAACGTTTACCTGGCAACTATAACATTGCAACTTTCACAGACTAATTTTTATTCTTCTGAATAGCAACTTCCACATTGTTTAGTTTAGTTTATTAATTTATCAGGACAGTGTACAAATACATTGAGCTTAGAAAGCAAAGATGCTCGCACCAGATTGTAGCTTACTAGCTAATTTCCGTCTGTAGTCCTTTACAAAATACATCATATCTAAACATTATAAACATATTAACCATTTTATTGAAAAATATGAAACTTTACAGACTAATGTCTGTACAGCTTTCTAGGGGAACTCATTGCAACTTTTTCACTGAAGCATCGAGTAATGGTAGCAAGCAGCATTTCACATACGTAAAATCGAAAACGGACTCTCTATACTTTTGCATCATACACTTTTGCATTGCAATAGTGGGAACTTTTAGGTGACACCTTTGACATGGCAGCTATTGTCTGAAAACTTTTACATTGCAACTTTGACACCTTTAGCTCTACAGATAAAGGTTGATTTGGTTTGAAGGGAACTATCACATTAGCAACTATTGTCTGACATCTGAGCGCGCTTGGATCTTTCTAAATTCAATGATCTTCTCCCAACTGTCTTACAGAATTTCTGTATGGTCCCAAACTCACAGAACCACACTCATATAAACTCTATAATCGAGCCTTAAAGATTTTAGATTTGAAACCAATTCAATTCCACCACTGCCACATTTTATTAAAACACAACATTTTAACATTCTCATATTTTATACATTTTAATCTTTTAAAAAGGATTTTTAAATGTCTTAATGAATTAGCATTTAAACCTTTAAGCACTTTAATTTATAAACTAGTTCCAGCTGACCCACTAGATCAGCCTCAAGTGGAAACTGCAACATTCCCTTCCGCAAAACCTCTTTTGCTCAGTCGGGTCTGGAATTCACTCCCTGCTGATCTGAAATCTATGACCAGCTTCAGTCTTTTTAAAAAACAGACAAAGTTCTGGCTGAACCAGCAGCAGCGTAGCACACATGTTTGAGTGAAGTTTGTTTGGGTGTATTTTTTATCTTTTTAAGTCTCTGTTTTATGTCATTTTGTAATCAGCTGTTTGATTTTATATCTTATCATCATTATTTTACTGTATAAAAAGCCCATCTGGGGACAAATGCTGCAAATTGCTACAAGCATGATGATATGGACACGGGACTGCTGCTTTGATGTATGTCTATGTTTTTATATCCATCCCTAATAAATAAATACATTCAAATTCAATTCAAAATGTTTACATTGCAACTGTTACGGAACAACTTTCAGTGGGAACTTCCTGGTTGCAACTTTTACTCTGCATCTTTGACCTGACCATTTCTCCGCTGCATCTTTTGACGTCTGTTATTGCCGATTTTCTCTCGACGTTTGGTAACTTCGTGATGTCGCGGCCTCTTACCAGAGCGCAGCAGACTGTCTTTGCATAACGAAGCGTACTTGATCCGAACTCCCATGGACTCCGTCAGGCTTTCGTCCACAGGAAGCATCGTCTGCACAGACACAAACTCCCATGAGCGCCTGCTTCATCCCGGGTGGTTTAGAGATCAAGTCCTTCTCTCACCCGCCCGTTGATGCTGTCTGGAAAGCGTCCGACCGACGTCCTCTGGTCTGTCTTGTCGTCCACGTGCCAGGCGGCGATGATGACACTCCCCACCCGCTTGTTCTCCGCTGATCTGTTCATCAACAAAGGAAAACGTCACAGATACACGTTTTCTAAATCATCAAACCAACAAGCTTTCAGAATAAAACACCAGGAGCTGGCTACCATTAATTGTTTATTGAAAGCGTGTAAAGTTAGCTAGTAGATGTTACCTCAGCTCCAGCTCTAACTTGTGAGTCTTCTCCTGCAGCAGCTCCTTGACGGAGAACAACGCCGAGCCCAGCATGTACATCTGAGCACAGACGCGTGCATATATTTAGCCGTAAACGTTCAGAAATGAGCAGAGAAAAAGCAGACTTCTGCCGTGAATACCGTGTTCTGCAAGCGGTCCTTCACGTCGTACACGGTCAGCTTGACCTGCGTCTGCTGGTTGATGTTGGAGTCCTGGAAGAAGGCCATGCTGCTGAGGAACACCGGGTTGCTGGTTCCCTAAAGAGAGCCACACCCACTTTTAGTTTGACCTCTGACCAATCCAAACCTTCATGCTGGGTTCTGTCTAAATCGATCAAAACATAAAATACAAAGAGGTAGTACAAGTCAACTGAAAGTTCAAAATGCTAACAGGTTCTGTAGCAAACTACACCATTAAAAATCTATTTTAAACCGTTTCTCTGACATCTTTTCTGCTGCACTGTTGATTTTTGCTTTTTTTTTTCCCCAACACAATGAATTAAATGTATTTTCTTTTTCCCCTTAAATCAAACTGTCTGTTGTCCAACTAACAGAAAGATTCAACACAAATAAACAATTATACATAAAACTGAAATGATCTCAAATCCTCTCATGTCGTTCTTCATGTGATTGACAAAAATTGGGATGTTTTTTAATATATAAATGTTTTTGAAAAGAGCCATAAAATGTGAATTATGAAATAAATGTAACATCCTCACATTCCAACTCTTTTCATTGTGACACATGTTGTGCCGTCATTTAACTTAAATAGAAGTGTAAACCCAAAACGAAAGTTTGGTCCTCTCTGTGCACAATAACACGATTATTAGTGGATTGATTTAAACATAATTTAGAATAAAATGAAATTTTCCAGGAAAAAAAAAAACTCAGCATCTCCATGTTCTCCACAGGTGAGTTGCTGGTGGACGACCAAGTCTTTGAGGTTTTTAATGATCTGCTCAGGTGTCTATAAGTTGGTTGGAGGAGAATCTCCATGGAATTATTTTCTACAGACTCTAAATTCTTCATTTGTGTCCAGAGTCTCTCTCGTGCTAAGAACACGCTCAGCGGGGTGACGGTTCACGCGCATCTTGGCTGTGGGCGGAGTCAGCTTCCAACATCCCTGTTTGGTTATCCTTTAAGGACTTGGGTCTTGCTTTAAAATCACCTTAAAGACTTAAAAGATTTGGTACTTGAGAGTTGGGACTTGACTTAGAACTCGATCTCAAGGACTGAAGACTTGACAGTAAACATTTGTTACATCCGTAGGTTTTGATTAGACGGCTGGTGTTTCTCTAAATAAGAACCAAACTTCTAGTTCTTCTGGTTTCTTCAGGTCAAATTTCTCATAGAATTTTGCTGATTGTTATTTAGACTCTAACATTAGTGCAGTAAGTTTTCTGTCTGATGAGTCATTCTGGAAGTGGGGGTGTCAACCTACATGATCAGATTGAAGCTGGTCTCAGTATTGACCTGTTGGCTCTAAACCAACAGAGCATTGTCAGAGGTCGGGTTGCTTCCAGTAGCTTTGATTTAAATCTATATCATCCAAATGAAAACGCTACAAACTCTCACAGAATTCAGATTTTCAAAGCGCGTGAAATCTGACCTCTATGACTTCGGTCTGGGCGTGTTTGGTCCAGAAGGCCTGCGGCGGCGTGGTGCAGCTCACTGCGACGAAGCTGCTGGGCTTCCGATCCAGAGCGGGGGTGGTCAGGTCTGCGCATGCTGGAAAACAGATACCAGCAGCTCTGCCATGAATAAAACATGAGGCCAGAGGCTTCTGCACATTCATCTGGATCAACGCGTGCTCCTCACCCACACTGAACTCCAGCACAGGTTCATCCGGATCCTGGCTATTTCCTGGAAAACACACAGAGTTACAAGAATGTGAGCGTTGTTCAGTCTGAGCGGCGTGACACTTGTGCGTCTTCTCACCTGCCAGAGCCAAGTTGATCATCTCGTTAGAGAGCTCGAAGGTGCTGGCGCGGTACACCGACCACGGCCTCTGCGGCCGCGAGCCGGGCTCTCTGCGCACCGCCATGGCGGCGTCAGGGAGGCGGGCGACGGCGGGGAGCCGGAACGTGCAATCTCACGCACAAAGACGCCCGCTCCCATGTGTGGCGGTCCTCCTACCGTCCAGATCCATGGCTTTCCAAGTGTCACGTCTCTGAGGACACAAAGAATCATCAGCATACAGAGGGAAATATGAAATTAGTTTTTTATTTAAGATATAAACATATACATTTTTTAAGACTTTCTAGAAGTGGAGCCGCAAAGGAAAAGTTTGGAGTCAGCCGATGGACGCTCGATCAGAATCAATCAGAAATCCCGCCAACCTAAGTCCTCGGATGCTCATTAGCATCATTAGCATCATCAATAAGTCGGTCAACAACGTACTCTAAAACTCATCAAATGCATGCACCTAATACCCTGTGAAAATGAATGTTGGTCCTCAAATAAATGATGACATCACAGTGCAAGAACTCTACCAAAGAAATGAAATCACTCGTGTCACATGTGCTAAAGGTCCAAGGACTTGGCGGCCATTTTGTACAATTTTGTATTTCGCATTTTTCAACTATCTTCCAATCTGAAAAAGAAATCTTTGGTTCAAGTGATTTTCTTGAAATTTCACACACACGCAACAACTGAAATTTCATTGACCTTTGCCCTCAGGAAGTGACCACCATTGTGAATTTATACATATATATTTTTAAATCTCCTTTAGTACTAGCTACAAATGTAATAATGTAATATATCCCCTCCCAGCTCCTCAGTGATCACTGGAAAACAACTTGAAATTAAAAAAAAAACATTGGTTTAAGTAGTTCCAGAATCTAGATTTTTAAGAGCGTTAACGTGGCGAACTTGCCACAGTGGTATTTCTATGTTGCGCTCACAATTTTTTAAAAATCAGAATTTTGTGAAAATTGAACACATGAATTGCTGGATCAAGCTGAAGGACATAACATATAATATGAAAATATTAGAAATGTGGATGTGGTTAACAAAAAAACCCTCGTTGCCAAGGAAATCCAAAAATGTACTTCATCCGATTTGTCTAAAAATGACGTTGATGTGTTCGTCACCCTCAGGCGACCAAAACATAAAATGGTTGCTATGGAGATAAAACCAACCAAAAAGCTGCCATTTTGAAAAAAATGTTCTTTTTAATGAACTAGTAACTAACAGCCCTGACTAGGGTGGCAGGGGCGAATGGGGAGAGGTATAGTATAGTATAGTATAGTATAGTATAGTATAGTATAGTATAGTATAGTATAGTATAGTATAGTATAGTATAGTATAGTATAGTATAGTATAGTATAGTATAGTATAGTATAAAAATTAAATTTATAATTTTATAATATAATAATATCTATTGAGTGTATATATATATAAAATACATAATTTTCTAGAACATAATTTGTTGCCATAGCAACAGATAGCTTATGTCCCTTTGAATGTGGTTTTGATGGAAGTGATGACATAAAGCTGGAAAAGACATAAAATCACAAAGAAAAAAAACAGAAAAGGCTTTGATGGATAAACTTTTCATCAATATTTTTAATTGATATGAACTTTAAAAAGTCAGAACGAACCTTAAGAGGAACAGAAATAGAGCTCGGATAGAAACTGGTTTTGTTTGTGGGAAAAAAACAGAAGAGAAACGAAGAAGAAGGAGCCAGTAAAACTGAAAGGTGTTTTTTTCATATTTAATGCTGAAACAATTGAAAAACAATGAGTTTATGGTTGGTTTCTGCACTATCCTAAAAACAAAAGTCTAAGAGAAAATGTGATTTTATTGCTCTTTAATAGATTTTCATATTTTTACATTTTGAAGTTAAACAAAAACTTGTATTTTCTTTTACTTTTGCCCCCCTCCCCCGTCGTCTCCTGGGATTTTGAATGAGGATACAAACCGTCCCACTGCTTTCATTCTTTCCCTCCGTCCCACTTTGGGAAACAGCAATTAGCCTATTTGCGGTTCGGTTGTAAACTCGCGGGACGCCACACTGGACCAGTTTAACTCACTGGTTTTAGCCTTTTTTTTTTTTTTTTTGCTTGAATCAAATCATTTTATATTTCTGAAAACTGACAAACTTGTTTTGGAGTGTGTATTTTCAATGAAAAAATAATTTAAAAAATCTCTGTTTTGACTATAAAATCTGGACCTCACATGGGTGCTTTTTTTAAATAAGAGCATAAATTGATTTGCTTGTATTTGTGGGTCTGGGGGAGTCGCTGGTGACCTATTTATTGACCTCTGACGGCGTCCCACTTTCTCCTTCTGTCCTACATGTCTGACTTCCTACAGCAGGACCCACCTGATTTCTATTTCTGTGAGGTTGTGTAAGACTGAAAGGCTCGTTCAGATGCAGCGGAATGACGGATGTTTGCGACGCGAGCGAACAGAGATTCCTTTTTACAGATGAACAGCTTTAGTTCATCTGTTTTGAGTGGAAATCAAACAAAGCAGCAAAAAACCGATTAAAACTGTTTTCTTTTAAGAAGCTCAACCTTAAGGGTTGGCATTTTCTTTTTTTTTTATTTTTATATTACTGAATAAATGAATGAACTTTATTTATATAGCACTGCTTACAGCATACCAAAGTGCTTCAAAATAAAAGAAGAAAGTTTAAAAAATAGACAAATTAAGAAATTATTGTAGAATTTTATTACTTTATTTCTAGCTATCCATGTTTCTATTTATACTTTTGTGTACAATTGTCATTTTTGATTTTTTTTTCAATTTGTTTCTATAAACTTAGCAAGAAAAATTACTTTAAGTAAATAAAAGTGAATTAAAAAAGTATATATATATATATATAATTATAATTTATAACATTGTTTTTAAGGGTTACAAATTAAATTTTACTCTAAATTTTAAATTTGTTACGCAAAGTTGGCAAGAGTCTGAAGCATTTAACCCTTCCGCTCTCCTTGGGGTCCAGATGACTCCAACCACATATTGTTATGCGATTTCTTCCATGACAAATGTGGACGAAGGGGGACAGGATTTTATGTCTGCCATGGACATTAGTGAAACTCCGAAATCAGTGAAAAAAAAAAGTTCAGCGCACTGTCCTGTGGTGTCCAGATGACCCCACTTTTAATGTAAACAAGCTAAGGAGAACGGAAGGGTTACATATAAATAATGACTTTTTGCCTTTGCATGATTTCTTAAAGTTATAAAACTGATGTGATTTATTTTGTAAGCGCTGGCAGCTAGCTACCCGCTAACTTAGATGACCAGCAAACAACTACTGATGACGTCAACGAGGATCAGTTTTGTCCTTAATTGAAGACTCGGAGGGATAAATGTAGGGACCTGGAGACTGTCTGAGACTTGACCTTGATGGAGGAGACTCGTGAGGAGAGACTCGACTTAAAGGCTTGAACCTGAATTGACCTAAAGGATCCGAGTGTTGACCTGACATTCAACTCCAAGACTTTAGACTTGATTTTTTTGCTTTGGGACTCAACTCAAAGATTTGAGACTTGACCCTAAACCATCGATTTTTACATACCCAATAAAAAGTATTTCTCATAAAAAATAGATCAAAATATGGTGACACATGATATATTGGAGTAGGTATATTTCTATTTCTTAACTAGGGTTTATATAATAAAATAAAAATTAAAAACATAAGAAGATCTTAAAAACAAGATTAAAATAAAGATTACAAAAAAATTAGGAATTTGAGATTTGAAAAAAATCCTTAAAAATAATGATACTGGAGACTTGGCCTTTAATTCACCCATTCCTGGGACATGTACTTTATCCAGAGACTATGACACTGAGAAAAAGGCAATACATAGAACATCATGTAAATACTTTTACTCTGGTGAAAATGGTACTCTAGGGTTAAAGACTTGAGCCTTGACTTGAGACTCAACTCATAGACTTGAAAACTGGAGCTAAAGAACTTGACTTTATGTATTGTTATATTGACTTGAAACTCAACTTTAAGACTTAAGAGTTTGACGTAAGACTTGACTCAAAGACTGACCTGAAAGCGTTGATACTTGACACTTAATCTCAAGGATTTGGAGACTCAACCTCAAATACTTGAAACTTAACTTAATGACTTGAGACTTGAGACAAGACTTTGTTCAAATCTTAGTTCCTATTTTTCAGCTTCAGTACATGTCTTTCAGGTCTAAAAACAAGTCTCTCTATAAAGTTTTTGCATTAATATTGTGAGAAAAACCCAAACTTCCTGATTTGTGTCTAAACAAGAAAAGTAGTTCAGTGAAACGCTGTAATAATAAAACCTCTACTTTAACAAGATGCTTTATGACTATAGACTTGACTTGAAGTTACACCAAAAGACTTGAGACTTGACTAGAAACTTAAATGCAAAGACTTTGGCCCGGACTTGGAAAAAGGGACTGAATGATGCGATGTGAGGAAGGGAAATGACGTGTTTGGCAAATATTGTCAGGTTTATTTCGGTGAAGCAAAACAAAACTGATGAGCCAATCAATCCTTCAAAATAAAAGCAGAAGGCTGTTTGGAGGTTTCAGAGGTTCTGCACTTTGTCACGGTGGTTTGCAGCTATGATTGTTAATCCTGCTGAATACATTACTGACACAACTCAAGATTTGTCTGTTTTATTGGTCTCTTAATGTGTTTGGAGCCCTTAACTTTAATAGGAATTAGTCTGTTAAAAGATGCTAACCAATAAAATCCATTCTGGTTGCCAGCAAATCTGCAAACACTGAACAGACTAAAGAGTGATTGTGCCAAACATCTCCACTCAGAAGGAGGATAGCAAACTTAATGCATCTCTGCTTTGTTTCCAAACCTTGAAGGAAGTTTCCAGCCCTTCAGCCAGCTGGAGTCACTTTTTCCACTTCACAAAGCCAAAAACGTCACCGAAAACTCACCTTCTGCTCAACATCCGAGTCCAGACTCTCTTTAGATGCCGGTCCGTCAGATCCTAACTAAGCAGGAACGCTCGCAGCCTTTAATTCTAGATGTTGTTAAACAGAAATATTCAAAGATACAAACTACACCCCGCTCAGTTCTCGTTTTCTGACACCTTTCACTCTGACCGAGAGCCACAGATTCAAACTGGCAGAGCAGCTCTGAACAGCAGCCATATAAGGCAGCAGTGAATAAAGGTTTGGAAGTCATGAAGTGGAGCACACAGACACTCGGCCTCAGAGGATCCCAGCTAAACCTACTGACACACAAAAACTACAAATCCCAGCACCAGATCCAAGCTAAAGACTCTGACGTGTACAACTACAAATCCCAGAACCAGATTCCTGCTGTAGTTTCTAGCACATTAAAAACTACAAATCACAAAAGTTTCTAAGAAAAAAACTACAAATCCCAGAACCAGATCCTTGTGAAAGCTTCTAAAAAGTAGAAACTACATATCCCAAACCCAGATCCTAACTAGCGTTTTTAAAATGTAAAAACTATAAATCTCAAGACCAGATCACAGCTAAATTTTCTAGCATATTAAGAACTACAAATCACAAAACCAAATACCACCAAAAGTTTCTCAGAAAAACTACAAATCCCAGCACCAGATGCAAGCTAAAGACTCTGACGTGTACAACTATAAATCCCAGAACCAGATGCTAGCTAAAGCTTCTAAAATATAAAAACTACAAATCCCAAAACCAGATCCTAGCTAAAGCTGTTGACACCAAGAACTACATATCCCAGAACCAGATCACAGCCAAAGCGTTGACATGTTAAAATAACTAATCACCAGAAACAGACTCAAGCTAAAAGTTGTGACACAAAAACTACAAACCCCAGAACCTGAATCAGAAATGACTTTATGACCACATTATTGACATGCTGATTACTGCTCGCATCTTTCGGTTTCAGGCTGTGAAAACACATAAATTTCCTAATTTGTACATGTTAACTTAATTTATATCGCAAGAAAAAATTACATTAAGTTTCCTTTTTGACAAACAGTGGTTGGAAAAATACTTGATTTTTGCTCAGTACTTTGAAATTCCATTAAGAATAAATAAATAAGTAAAAAAATATATATTTTAATTTGTTTGCTCAAATTATTGAAAGAAAACATGAAATAAAAAGTACACGGACAAGCCTCCAACTCTAAATTAATTCTGTAAATTTGATTTAAAGTCACAGCCTCACCAGAAAAGAAGACATTCAGTTCCTGAAACTGACGTTTCCTCCTGAGAAACGGCAAGTTCAAGAGACAAGCGTCGTGTTTTTGACCAAACATGGTCAAAAAGGATCCCTTCATCCTGATGAAGAGGAGTCCCAGCAGAACTCTGGATACATTTGTTGCAGGAATGATCTCCTTGATTTTCCTCTCAAAATGTAAATTGTGAATCTTTCTGGTTTTGGAGACGACAAACCCGTTCTCTCCATCAAAGGTCATCCCTCAGACGTCGTGATGCGCAACAAAGAAGCCATTGTGATTTCAGACTTCCTCACGGAACCAAACATCCTCTAATTGTAATTCAGGTATTGTAATTAAATGTAATCGAATAGTACTTTTTAACCCTTCACACGCGGGATCAGCAGTTTTAGAGGCCACAAAAACTCCCACCAACAAACAGGAAGAAACGTTGGAAGAAGCTTCAAATTAATCTAATAGGAGTCAGATGGTGTCACTTTGTAACCATGGCAACAACTATTGAGTTTTCCTGTTGCTAAAAACTGGAGCATTTTATGAATAAATAAGACATGTATGATTGAACCAGTGAAGGGACGAGTCCCGACACACATGACGGGCGACCAGAAACCTGTTTTTCAGCTTCGCTCATCAGACACTCGAGCCCGAGAGCCGCTGAAGCATGCCGGGTCAGGTCACTGCAACAGTTAAAGTCAGTCGACACCTCCGTTTAAAACGAAAGTTTCTATTGAAGTGTAAAATGAAATGTGAGAAATGCTGAAAAAGTGTTGGAACCAGATAAAGCTAACGGTTAGCTGGTTTCAGTGTGAAGTGTTAAACCAACTCAGATGTGTAACAAACAGTCATGAGGTTGATCCTTAACAACATCTCGATAATAGACTTTTGAAGACTTCTTTAAGTTGATTGTGAAAAATAACTCTCGTTCATACTACGCTTGTGATTTACCACGTGGTGTCAACAATGGACAAGCAGGGCAGAGATTCTTCTCCTTTTAGTTTTTCTACTGCTTCCTAGTTCATATCTGAAGCTAAGCTAAGTGCAAAACGTCGAAGCAGCGCAAATTTTATAAATCTTGCTCCAGGAAGTGAACTCTAAATTAACCTTAAAACCTGCAGTGGATAACAGTCAAAAACATTAGCATGTCACTAGAATAGAAGCTAAACTCCAATAAAAAAAAAAAATACTATAAAAGATTAAAACATAGTCTATGAATATATTTAAAGACTTGTTGCTAATCTACTTAAAATTTTAAAATCTGAAGATTTTCTCATTGGTTTCTTATAGTAATTGTAAGAGAAACATGATCACAATAGTGTGAATGCTTTAAAGCATAAAAAGTAAATGCACAATAAATGATAATTAAGTAATCCTTACTTTAAAAATTACAATTATTTAAGTTTTCTTTATCCAGAGAGCCAGAGATTAAAGAGCCACATGTGGCCCTGGAGCCGCATTAATTGTACTTTTCTGATAAAAATTACTTCCAAATAAGGAATTTACTATTTTTGTGCTTGTTTTAGTGTCAAAAATAATCATTTTCTTTATAATGTTTTCCACAAGTGTTAATTATAAATTCAACAAAAGTTTTGTATTTTGATAGAGATACTAGCTTCAATAAAAACTACATCTATAGTTATTGAATATATTTTAATCTTTACTTTTAACAAAAGAAAATATAAATATACATTTAGGATCTATTGTATTTTTAATGAATAATAAAAAAATGTATTGTTAAAAAAACAAGAGATCTGTGAAAAACTGTTTTTGAATTTGAGGCCATTAGCATCCAGGAAAACAAGCTAATCTATTCAATGTAAAGTGATTATCTGCTCATTTTAAACAGATGTTTGGATTTTTCTAAAGTGCAGGTTTGTGGTTTTTTCTGATTATAAAAAAAAACTGTACTTACACACAATCAATATCACTAATGAATGAATCAGGTTTAAAAACAGAGAAGCTCGACTTCAGATGGTAATTCTATCTTCATAGATGTCATAGTTATGGTTTCATTTTTCTGCAGAATCAAACTGGACCCGCAGCAGACACTCTGGATCTGTCCAGACCACGCTAACACAAACAGAGATGCTTCCAGGGTGTGTTTTTGTGTCTCCTGAGGACGCAGATTAAAATAAAGCGTTGATCATTTCTTCAGAGGAGCAGCTGTAGGCCTTTCACATGAAAATGAGCGGCGCGCATCAATATGCACAACAGACACACAAAGCCGCCTTCAGCTCCGACGCCTCCAATCCAGACCGTTCTGGGTGAGACGGTAATGGAACCGCGGTTTCTGAGACTTCAGATCCAACAGAGTGAGAGCACCGCGACCCAGAACGCAAGAGAATCTGATTAGAACAATTCAATCAGAGGAAACCAGGGACATTTTTCTGACTTCAGTGATGTCAATAATGTGTTTAATTCAAAGGTCAAACTTATTTCAGCCCACTCTCAAAAGTGTAGTGTGAAAGTAAACCAAATCAAATAAATAACTTTGATTTATTGGTTTTCTGAAGTGTCTTAAAAAGAGTTTCTGTTGGACAAAAGTGCTTTACTTTTGAATCAAACTTTATTGATAAAAACAGAATTGAAAACTGACGAGAAATACTCACTTCCTGTTGTGTTTCAGGGAAACCGCTGTGATTAAAGAGGAATAAACATGACTAAGTTACTTTTAGAGCATAATCAAGTTTATCGGAGAGACTCGATTAAATTGTTTTGATGGCGTAATTCTAGACGTGATTTAGATACTTTTATAGCATAATTTAGTAGGGCTGCGAGGAGTACTCGGATACTCGCGATCTGCTCCCGAAAATTCGAGTACGAATATTTGCGACGTCAAAGATCGCTGATCTTTATAAATATAGTGGACTGTAGTAAAATATTATCTTGGGGTGATGTATTTTTGCTCTGAAATGCACAAAAAGAAAAAAAAAAAAAAAAAAAAAAAAAGAGCAGCGGTAATGTCACCGGAAGAACGCAAAACTTTGTAAAACTAGCGAGAGCTTTTGCTCACTGACATAACTCCTGAAAAAAATGAATCAGCTTCAACAGTGGAGCTTTAGCTTCAGTGTTTACATTCTTTTGGTTATGGTAAGTCTTTAACGTAACTTCAGCGGATCCTGAAGAAACGCAACGACATGCAGAACTGCACCGCTGAAGCGCGGATGTATTCAACGTGAATATACAAGTTGGTCGATTGAGAACAGTTTCTTATTTACAACGACGACCTGATTACGCATCAGCAGAAAAATAGAACAACAGGGCAATACGTTACATACAGATTAAAACATAAACTTCTAACATCAATATTTTAAATATTTACAATTAAAACTACAAGAAGCACCAAGTTAATAATTACAATAAAAAACCTATTAAAACCATAAAAAAGCTAAGTTAATAACATCTGCATTTATCAGTAATCTGTTAAAGATGTCTTAAATGCAGTAAATGAGACACGTATTTTCAGGTTTTGTAGATAAATGATTAATAAAACAGAAAGGATTTTTAATGTTTTTTTGTTTATATTACTGCTGAACTTAACCAGAAGGTTAACAAAATAAATGCAATTTGTATAAAATGACAAACATTTCTTTCTATCTAAATCTTTGTGTTTTTATCCGATTTGATCTCCAGCTCTAAATAAAGATATATGATGGTAATTTAATACAAATCATTTTAATTTTTATCCCTCCATTATAAAGACACACACATAGCAACAAACATTATATTAAAGCAGAGTTTGGCAACCTTTAACAGTAAAAGAGCCGTTTGGGCTCGTTTTTCTAATGATCCAAACCTAGAAGGAGCCGCACTGACTTACGTTAGCCTTTAAGGAATTTGAGTTTACATTCATAACCTTCTTTTTGTTTTGTTTTTTTAAATAAATGTGAATAATGTCTATTTTTGGCACGAACAAAAGCAAAATATATATATCAAAAGAAACTAGCATCTCTCAAAGTTTTTTTTTTTAACGTTTATAACTTTAGTAGCAAAAAAGCTAGCTTGTTGCTTAATTACTAGCTGAACTTCAAATTAGCATAACATTTCTCTGTAAATTAAATCAGCCAAAAATATTAGCATGTTACTGAAATAAAAGCTAAACTCAAAATTAGCCTAAAATCCCCAGTAGATAACAAATTAACTAAAAATGTTAGCATATTGCAAAAATATTAGCTAAACTCCAAATTACCATAAAAAACTAATTAGAGGCCAAATCCGCCAAAGAAAGCTAGCTTGTTGCTTAATTACTAGCTGAACTCCAAAACAGCCTAAAATACCTCAGAAAACTAACTTAGTCAAAAACGTTAGCATGTTGCTAGAAAGTAAATTCTAAATTATCTAAAAAAATAAATCAGTAGACAACAAATTAGCTGAAAACATTAGCATTTTACAAAAATATTAGCTAAACTCCAAATTAGCATAACATTTCTCAGAAAACGCAGCCAAAAACATTAGTATGTTGCTAAAATAATAGCTAATCTCCAATTTTCTTTTTAAATGTACTATTATTTTATTTTTCTTCATCCAGAGAGCCACTATGGAGAGATGAAAGAGCCACATGTGGATCTGGAGCCGCAGGTTGCAGACCTCTGTATTAAAGCGTGAGAATCGTGGTTCCATTTGTGAATCGTTGAGCTTGATTTGTGATGATCACCACCTGAGCAACGATCCACGCCCTATAATTTAGTTTGTTAGAACAGATGTGATGAAGTTCCATCTAGAACATCGTTTCCCCTTAAACCTTTTAAATGACTTTTACATGTGAGAATTCATCAAACATCAAACTAAGAACAAAAGAAACAGAAACTAAGACGAACATTTCATTAACTTTAGACGTCAGGTCCAGAAAAAGCGTGTTTTCTTGACCAGAAGTCCACTCTCAAAAGTGCAGTGTGAAAGTAAACGAAATGGAATGAATTCCTGTGATTTACTGGCTTTTAACTTGTCTTACAAAGAGTTTCTGTTTGGCTAAAAGATCAGCGTTTGTATTAAACTTTATTTATACAAAGCAGTTACAACGCTTTGATTAGCTCAAAGAGCTTTTGAAATAAAAACAAAACGTGGGCACACAATTCCAATTAAAACCAATGACCAGCGGCATGAAACATGACTAATCATTTTAAAAGAATCTTATTATGCGCTTTCATGTATTTTTTATGGAAATTATCTGCAGGAAATGAAAGTTTTCTGAGAAACGGTGCCAAACTAACAAGAAATAATCACTTCCTGCTGCTTTTAGGGAAGTTAAAGTGGATTTAGAACTAATCGGAGCAGAATTTAACCTTAAAGACAACATTCAAACTGACTTTTACAGATGAGGACTAAACAAGGAGAACAAGATACGATGATTCCAGACATTTGTGGTTCACGGAGGCCGTGAAAACACACCCGCGGTCGCGTTGAACGCTCTGAGGCAACACGTCGAGAGGGCGTTTCTTCTGCTCGTCTTCAGACAAAAACCCCAGCGACGTGTGAGGTCAAACATTACTCCACAGACGGAGGACAAGCACGCGACGAACAAACACTAGCAAACCGCAGGCAGAGAAACACCACCTCCCTTCCCTGCAGGTGTCACTTCCTTTAACGTCTAGGCGTTACACCGCTGTCCTGCAGAGACGTTTTTAAAGGTTTTTCTTTTAGTTTTGTTAGAGACATTTTCTTCCTGTTTCAACACACTTAATATCTTCTGCTTCTCCTGTGATGAAACTGCTAAAAACGGTCGGATTTGTTTTAAGGTGAAGCTTAAGGAGACATAGAAACCCTCACAGAATTTCCAGTTTGGTCAAATAAAACAGGTGGAACGATAAAAGTTGAGATTATTAAAATTGTGTTTCTAGAGCAGACACAAAAATCTCTATTTGTGACATAGAAAATACGCCACATCTCCCTGTTTTCATCCCTTCTGATGCATCCTCTTGCAGACGAATAGATCCATGAACGTCTTTGTTTTCCTCACATAAGCTGGATCAAAACTGTACGACTAATAGCTCCAGGATTTCTTGGAGTAAAGGCTCGGTAAAAATGTTGAATAAAATAGATTTTTTTGTAACCATGCTAGTTTTCCTGCAGCACCTTTTTTGTCAAAAAATCATCAAAAATAATCCCAAACTAATAAAAAAAAAACTACATACTGTGGGATTATCTAGTACCTTGGATTTTAAAAGCAATTCGAACCCGATGCTAACTACTTTTTTTAATTTAAAATGGCAAATATGACGTCACCGATTTCACAAAGTGTATTTTACATTTTACAATATTTACTTATAAATCCATTGTTTTCTAATAACAAAAAATTGATAGCTTATTAAAAGAGAGAATCGCTCAAACCCAATGGATTGTGGTCCATATTCCCAAATCTAGAGAGTATCGATGCACACCGGTTTTTCACAGAGAATTTTTGGAAATTTCTAGGGCACTGTTGGAATTGTATTGGAATTGTGGATTCAGACAGCACTAAAAAAATTCATGAAAGCATTATATCAGGGCAGTCAAAGTCAATGGCACAGGGGGCCAAAATCCAAAACACATCTCAGGTCGCGAGCCGAACAAGATAAACACTTATTGAACAAATGTAAACCTAAATTTTTAAAACTTTAAAAACATTGTTTTTTAACAGTAATGTGAATAAAAACACACAGGAATAGTTTTCCAGAATAAATCAACTTAAACCTTCAATAACTTTCAATATTTTAGTCTCCATAAAAATATATTTTATCAAAATTTGACAAGTTAGAAGTAAGTGCAAGATAAGATCGGGTCATTAATAACAATTGAAGACGAATTTGGCCGCTAGAGCTGATAGCTGAAAATGCTAAAATTGATAGTTAAAAATGCTGAAGCTGAAAGCTGAAAACACTGAAACTGAAAGCTAGAATGACTCTAGTAGCGAGTTAAAATATTAGCTAAATGCCAAATTAACCTAAAAAAACAAAAAAACTTAGGTTAGCCAAAACAGCTAGCATATAGCTAAAAAAAACAAAAAAAAAATTAGACTTTAAAATAGCCACAAAAAAAAAACCTTTTTAAAAGCCGAAATGAGCCAAAACAACTATCTTGTAGCTGAAATATTAGCTAAATTCCAAAATGGAGTACAATAAAAAAGTCTAACTTGGCCAAAACAGTTACCATGTAGCTAATTATTAGCTAAATTCCAAAATAGCCTTAAAAAATCTTAGTAAATGCCAAAATATTCCAAAAAGCTAGCAGAATTCCAATTTGTGAAATGTTAACACTGTAACTTTTCAACATATTTATGAATAATAAAAAGGCAGGAATATTATTCAACCAACTTAAACCTTAAATAACTTTCAATATTTTACTCTCTGGAGGGCCGGACAGAATTACCTGGAGGGCCGGATCCGGCCCGCGGGCCTGGACTTTGACACGTACACTCGTGTTTAGAGAAGTAATCTGGGCATAGTCGTAGAAACAATCGTTCTCAGGGATGGAAGTTCCTGGCGGTGGATTTGGCTAATTTAGCAGCTCAGCGTGCACAGAACGCGCATCACTTCCTCTTCTCTTTCTTCTCTGTCAAAAGTGACATTTTAATAGAAATAAACCCTAATGAGCTGGTATCCATGACAACTGCAGAAGGTAGAAATTTCTATCATTGTTCATATTTTATATTTATGATACGAGCACATCGTTTCAGGGTGACAGATTGGGCTTTAGATGAACGTTATCGTTGGATTCAGGTTAAAGGTTACGCTACAGCGCCGTAAAAGTGTTTGTTTACTCATCTAGCCACTGCCTGGGGTTATTTACCAGTAAACAAATCAACATCTGCTGCAGAGTCGGATTCGAAGCGACTGGCAGCAGCTCGTTTTCGGTTCCTCGCCGCTGCAGTGCAGCAGGAATCCGCCGTCAGAACGCATCCTGGTGCATTTCCTGCCAGACGACCAAAACACTCTCACTCACAACAATCTGCAGTCGCCGACACACACGTGTGCTGCAGACTCTCACACTGACAACATAAGACCCTGCAGCTCGTCTTCCTCATTCAAGCCTTTTCCCTCCAGAGAGTGACTCAGCAGAGTTAGCTAACAGCAGCTTTTGTTTTAGCATCCAACTCAATAGAAAAAATCTCTACCGACGCTCAGAACTAGTTCCTCTTTTATACATTTTCTCCCATTTTTTTTAGCTATCTTACTTATCT
Source organism: Oryzias javanicus (assembly GCA_003999625.1). NCBI lineage: Eukaryota > Metazoa > Chordata > Actinopteri > Beloniformes > Adrianichthyidae > Oryzias > Oryzias javanicus. Next base: position 1,775,899 of record CM012438.1, read on the forward strand.
TTCAAAATAAAAGCTTCTCTCTTGTTTGTTTCTTCTGTCACTGGTTTCTGTTATAGCATGGTTGTTTCTCCCCACTGTTTTATTTATTTTTTTAGGTTTGGTTCCTCACGTACAAACCCAGACAGCTGAGATTTGCAGATCACCTTCTTATAATATTTAAAATTATTATGGTTTGGCAGACAAATTTTACAATTTTTGCAAAATATGGGAAAAGAAAACATAAAATTTATCATCAAATTTAGTAGTTTTTACAACTCCTCGAGCATCTTGTGAAGCTACTTAGTAAAATCTAGCGTAGCTAGCTCACAAAAGTGGCGTTTCCCGTCTTTCTCAAACATATTTTATTGAAAAATTATGTATTATGTGAATTGTTGATTCAAGCGGAACAAAACGATATGACTTACGATATGATTATATAAGGAGTGTGGGCGTGGTTGAAAAAAACCTCTGTTGCCAAGGAAAACAAAAAGTTTACTTTGTCCGATTCTTCTAAAAATGACGTAGACATGTCCGTAATCCCCAAACGACTCAAACATAGAAAGGTTGCTATGGAGATAAAACAACAGAAAAGCGGCCATTTTGAAAAAAAGTCAGAAAAGATGGGTGGTATATGTGCGCTGCTGTCGGGCTTGAATTTTTTTATGTTTTTGCTACGTCTGTACTGGTTTCCCTGGGTTGTGTTAAACCTATTTAAGATTAATTTAATTGGCTAAACTTCTTTGCATCTTTGTTTATAGCAATTTTTAAATAATATACTATTTGGGTTTTTTTTCTACTAAATAAAAAACAGTAACCTGACCTGCCAGAGCTTGAGATATTCAATAAAGGTCAGAGTTCATGGTTTAACAAGAATGAAGAGATTATAAGAATTAACTCGTATGCGCATCGTTGGGTTCTTTTTGGATCCTTGCAAAGATAAAACACAACTTTACAAAGATTAATAATTTAAAAGAAAAACGCCAATATTTCATAAAACCATCTGGATTACCATCAATACATTTAAAAAATAGTGGGGTTAAAGTATTAAAGTGATTCAAACAAATCTATATGATAACAGGGTGGTGGTAGCATGATGGTGTGGAGATTTGTGAAATATAACTATGACTTATAAAAGTTACATCGACTCTGTCTTCCATCCGTTCACGACCTCCAGATGAGGAGCACTAAAGTTCTGAAGAATGTTGATCGAAGCTGTTATTAGCATGGATTGATTAGCTTAGCTGTTTTAGAGACATTTTCCAGCCACATTGGTTTCTCTTGTGTTTCTGACGCCTCTCTACTTTCTCCTCATCAATAATTAAAGCATGAGAGCGGCGGCGAGCCTCTGAGACTCCACATATCTCCGTATGAAGGAAGAACCCGTCTGTGATGATGATGTTTATCGCTTTTTTCACTAAAATGTCAGATATTCAACGACAGCTATGCCCTTCGTCAACCTCACGCTCTTGTTTTGAAAAGCTCTCCTCTGCGAGCGAGGTCCTCAGAGGAGAGTGGGATCTTCTGCTGAGTCAGCACGCACCTACGCGACCAAAGACGGAGGAGGACACCAAGCCGACCACCAGCAGAGATGGAGTCTGTCTCTGAATCCACTCCGTCACACTCGGCTCGTTTCAGGGACGAGATTTACCGACAAAAACAACAACTTCAACACTAAGAATCAAACCAAAGACTTCTTCCTTTATAACATAAAACCTTTCCAAACTGGAGAAAACCAAACCACCATCAAAAAAAAAAAAATCAATGTGTACTTTTTCACGAAACCAAAAGATTTATTTCTTTGGTTAAAGTAGGTGATGTGAACACCAGCGGATGAAACCCCGAATAACGTGTGTTCTTGAACGCAGCATCAATCTTCAAAAACCATTGGTTCACGTTATAAACACAACTCAGAACCACAAAGTGAACCAGATTATGGGGCATATAAACCCTGGAGAACCGAGGAACAATTTTCTTTTATGCTTTTAAATGTATTTTTGACGTTTTTCCTTGTTTGTTCATTTTGGGTAGCAGCGTTTAACAGCAGCCAAAAAATGCAAAAAAAAAATCCATCATAGTAAAAATGAATAAATAACATTTTTAAAAGAAAACAAAAAGAAAATGCAGTGGCCAGATCTGACCCTGTGGGCTCTCCAGAATTTTTTTCAGTTTTATAAATATAAATAAATACAAAGATATCATGAAAGTCTTGATGTTTTGAGCCAACCGCTTATCACTGGTCTTTAAACCCTTGAACACAGAGTTGACGTTCATTGAACGACCATGACTGTTTATGCAATTAACATGATTCTAAGGGGGGAAAGTAACATTATATTATATATTAGTGTAGTGTTATAATACTAATTGCATAAACAATGAGTTATGATTGTTTATAGAGTAGTGTGTGTTGTTTAGATGTTGCCGGAGACTGTGACGTGACATTCCAGTATTTTTGAATTCCAAATGTTTCCCTGTTGCAGGTTTGCTCTTTTCACGACATACAGACTGTCCCTTTGCTTCTGCTAGCATTAGCCTCGGCGTCAGCTTCATTACCAGGTTCAAATTCTGCAGTTTTGCTGTGTTATACGCAGCAGTTGAGGCCTCTATGCAACTCATTTATCTAAAATGGCTCTCTCTTCTTTATGATCTTTCACGCTAAAATAAAAAAAAAAAGAAGAAAAAGTCACACCGACATCATCTCTGGAATAGAAACTAACTGTTGTGATCTCCGGCAGAAGCAGGCGCGAGACATGTCCTTCTTCTTTTACAGCAAAGGTTTCGGCAGATAAGATCACATTCACATCTTACGTATATAGAGGTATATTTTTGTAAACTGAGGTTATCTACACCCCCCACCATCAGCCTGAGCTTTCTTTAAAAGCGTCACATCTCCGATGCTTCAGTAAAAGTTTCTGTGGTTCTCATTTCTACGTCTGTCGGCTAAAAAGAAAACAGAAATGAAGTTTCTGATGAAAGAATTCTTAATATATCAGATAGATTTGATATATCAATGTATTTTATTAATTGCTGGAAATTAACCAACCAATTAATGAAGCAATCAATCAATAAATCAATCAAATGAGTGCTCCTCCATATACTTCTGATTTAATTAAATAGCAGCTATTATTCTTTAAAGACTAAAATTATGATTTTAAACGAGAAAAAACTTGAAATCCTCACAATTATATCTAAAAATTATTAATTTTTTTAAGCTTTAATAAATTGTGAGGTGAGGTGATGTAAAGAAGGGGGTCTGAAACCGTTCTCTTTCATTCTTCCACAGTAGATATTTGGGTTTTAAGATGAACGCTAATAATTTGAAGAATAAAAAAAAAGTTTTATCATTTGTTGCACTAAAATTGTAACTTTGGTTTCGATTTTTAACTCGTTAGAAAACTGAACAAAAGGTTCATTCTACATCAGAGGGGTTTAAAGCATATAATCTGATCTTCTGCTACACAACAGGGTTTACTTGCTGTTTGGAGACAAAGTCCTTTTATGCTCAGAAACATGCATGTGAGCAACACTCACACGTTCATGCATCACTACGTAACATTTAAGTCTGCTTTTAGGTTCTACGTACAAAAAAGTGTGTCCTATGAACGAGTCTTAGAAGTCAAACCACTAATCATGGACTCTGATTGGTCAAAGTGGATCATGAAGGAGAACTGAATAATTTCGGTTTGTTTTATATCAGACCAAATCCTTCTTGTATCAGAATATAGCTGTGAAGGAAGGAGCGAGAATCCCAAAATTTGCACCGCTTCAAGATGTCGTCTCTGTTAACTGAAGGTACTTGCGCTAGTGCTACGACATGCTTTCATGAACGCATATTCAGCCCCTGGTGTTCACACCGGACGAGCAGGTAGCGGCGGGGAGGGGAATTCTTCTTTTTCTTAAGTTTTCTTACGGCTTGCTAACGCTTGTGCACCACCTCAAATTGATAGAGGCTCGGTGAGCTAAGTCAAAGGGGTGCAAATACCCAAAGTCTTGCTCCTGTTCCGATATGTGAAGGACTTGGAGTCCCAATTCTTTTAGCCGGGTAGATTCTCTTTTGTGATCATGTTTACAACAGGTGGTATTTCAGTATTTTGAAAAGAACGCTACCCACACATCACCACCAAATCACAGTCCCTGATAGGTCAAAGTTCAGCGCTGTCACAATTTAGCGCGGATATGTACGTAGAGTCTGTGAGCATCCTGAACATGGCTTCAAAATAGGGCTGCCACGATTAGTCGACTAATCGATGACTAATCGACTATTAAAATAATCGACAACTAATTTAATAGTCGATTAGTCGTTACTTTATATTATATGAAGTCAGATTGTAGTAAAGTTGAAAGTTATAATAGCATTCTGCTAGCTTTTTGGAATATTTTGGCATTTATTAAGGTTTTTTAGGCTATTTTGGAGTTTAGCTAATATTTCAGCAGCATGCTCGCTATTTCGGCTAACTTTAGCTTTTTTACGTTTTTTAGGCAACTTTTGAGTTTAGCTTATATTTCAGCTATATGCTAGCTGTTTTGGCTAATATAGGATTTTTCCATTTTTTTAAGGCTAATTTGGAGTTTAGCTAATATTTCAGCAGCATGCTAGCTATTTTTGGTTAACTTAAGCTTTTTTAAGTTTTTTTTAGGCAATTTTGAGTTTAGCTTATATTTCAGCTATGTGCTAGCTGTTTTGGCTAATATAGTATTTTTCCGTTTTTTTAAGGCTAATTTGGAATTTAGCTAATATTTCAGCAGCATGATAGCTATTTAGGCTAACTTTGGCATTTAACTAATATTTTAGCTGGTTATCAACTTCAGCATCCTTACATCCACTTTGGCCATGAACAGATTAGTCGACTAATCGGAAAAAAAAATCGGTGATTAGTCGACTATTAAAATAATCGTTTGTGGCAGCCCTACTTCAAAATCCGCTAAATTTACTTTATTTACGTAAATGTTCGAAGAGTTACAGCAGTAAAAAGTAAAACTAAAAAACTAAATATATTATATTGCTTAGCATTTTGTTAATGGGATTTGAACTTCAGGGCCACCATAGTGATGCATAGAATTCTGTTTAAAAGTAAAGATTTTTTTAAAAATATTTTCATGTTTATATTCTACAGTAAAAGAAGTAAAAATATGACGACGCAACAAAGTCACATTTTTTTTTAAATCAAATCAATCTTGACTACTTTTATTTTGAAATGAATTTAAAAGCACTGCTTTCAGAAGAAGACAAAACCAGAGAAACATAAATAAAGTGTCTTTTCCTAAACTTTAAGTCCCCACTGGTTTTTTGTCAAGTGGAAATCGGACCATGTGTTTTTTATTTATTGATTTATTTTTAGCTTTAAAGGTTGCAGTGGTTCGGACTTTTATTTTGAAGGTTCGGGAAGCAGCATCAGCTCCCGACTGCTGACCTTGGCTCCAGAACTGGAACCAGACGGTGTAGGGTGGAGCCCGTCCACCCTCTATCCATCAGCCCCGAGCCAAATTCTGCCACCAGAACCATGTTAACATGAAAAAGAGGGGCGTTTCCATCCAGGACGTTACGTAACAGGAAGTAGCGGCGCTTGTCATTATTAAGAAAATAAAATACCAAAAAATCCCTACTGACTTTTAGCTGTTCACGTCATATGACACTTGACTATTTACATCCTTCTGCTAGTGTCTTTGTTTTTGTTTCTGCCCTAGAGGTTGCCACTGTTGGTATCGAACCCGAGCGCAGCCGCAGTCGAGCGTTTAAACGCGCGCTACAAAAAAAACTTCAAGCTAGCACTTCAAAAACCGACGAAAAAGCCGATTTTCTCTCTGTCGAGCGTGACGTCATCGGGGATTTTTGATCTTACCGTCTCAGCAGCGGGTCAGGAGCTGATATCCGCTTCATGCACGAAAACAAACAAAACAACTGATGAGAGGAGAGTCCGCTCAGTGACGCACTGTGATCGCGAGCCGCTGCGGCGGCGTCAGCCCCCCTGGCCACGCCCCTTCCTGGACTACGCCGCTGCGTCATCACGTTGGGGACGTAACCAATAATAGGTACTTTTTTTGTTTTCTGGTTTTAAAACTTTATTATTAATTTATCTAAACATTTTTTATTACATATTTTTTTAAAATACTTTTTTTTTTGTTTACAGGAATTTTTTTTTCTTCTTTTTTTTTTTTTTTTTTTTTTACAAATGACATAAAATTTTTCTTGAAATATACATATATTTTTAACATTTGTTTCATTTAACTAATTAATACTATGACGTCTTAAATTATATAACGTATGGTTATATATATGCATATTTTTTAAGAAAAAAAAGAATACAATTATTTTGCTTTTTTTAGTTGAAAGAAAAGAAGAAAATTTGTAAATTAAAAAAAACAACAAAATAAAACAAATCATATAAAATGTTTACTTTGATATAAATATATTTTTTACTGTTTTACCATTATCTACCAATCATATACATAATACTCTTGAATGTAGACCACATGTGTCAAAGTCAATTGGATCCGGCCGTCTGGGAAATTATATTACCTCCAAATCTATTTAATTTTATTATTATTAATCGCCTGACATTTATGGGGGGTAAAATATTGAAAGTAATTTAAGGTTTAAATTGATTTATTCTGGAATAATGTTTCTGCCTTTTTTTATTTAGTTTGTTTAAAAGGATCACGATTTTAAAGTTTTAAACCTTTCATTTTAGTGTGTTGAATAAATGTTTATCCTGCAGACTAAAGTGTGTTTTGCCCCCCCCCCCCCCCCCATGAAATTGAGTGTGACACCCTGATATAGACATTCTGTGTATTTTTCTTTTAATTTCTGAAAGAAATACCCAATTTTATGCAAAATTTTCAACCCAAAAAATTCATCTTAGTAGTTTTGTTAGGGCAGGTGCCAATACTTTCTGGAGTGATATTCATAGATTTGTTTTGTATAATGATATCTAAATCAGTTACCATATTTTACAAAAGACAACATGAATGTTGCATCAAAAGTCAACACAAAAAGACAAAAAGATCACCTAAAAAACTAGATGAAAAAACGAGTTTTGGGGAAATCTTTTTTGTTGAACTCTAGTGACACCCTGTGGGTTACATTAGGTACTGCAGCTTCCAGAACATCATAGAAATCTTGATGTAGCACTGCTTCCATCCATCCTGACTATCATCCATATCTGTTATTGTTGCACCAAATATTTATGTATCAAATACGTGTGACTTTTAACCTAAGGTTCCAGTACTTTCATGTCATTTTCAGCGCCATGTCTCCGCCCACTAGAGTAGGACATTCAGGTAAAGCAGCCAGACGATGACCTGCTGTCTTCTTATTGTCAACGTTGACAGTTAGAGGCTGAGGTTGTGGGTCTGACAGGAATTTATTCTCATTCCTAAAAATCTTTGTAGAGTTACTGGACCACTTTAAAACCATTGGTGGACGTACGTTTCATCTGGAGTTCTTTGGTGCTCGTAAAGGAAGATCCACCAAAAGAATCTCAGCTTTGGATTGTTGGTTTCCATCATGGTTGAACAGTGGGATATCTTAGGTTTGTCTCCCCAGCAGACAACAGCATAAAGAAAGGCAGATTCCACCCCAGAGTCATAAAAAGTCCTCAGCAAAGGTCTGTAGACTTTGCAGGACCTTAGTCTCCTCAGAAGATCTAGGTGATTTTCACTGTTCCTGTCATCGTTGATGTTTTGGGTGTCCCTAACTTTTTTGATGTACTGGCTATTCTCATTATATATCACGGGTCCCCAACCTCCAGACCGGGAACCGCAGCCAGTCCAGTACGGTGGCGCATAGTGCACCGGTACCCAAACCTGGTACCCTAACCCGACACCAGACCAGATTATGTACTGGAACCGAACTGGTTTCAGATGCGAGATCAAACATAGACTCGTACCAATGGTTTTCTCTGTGATACATATAAATATACTGTATATATATTATAGAAAAGAACAGCAAAGAACTTTTCCAGAACAGTTTTCTGCTTTATTTGTCCTCTTGACTTAAAAAAAAAGCCACATGAAAATAAAAATCAAAGTTAGCCATTAATTAGTAACTCTGATAATAATTCATTCATTATTTGATTTTACTTTGAAATCCATTTAAGCATTTAAATGTAAAAGTTAATGCATGTAAATAGAAGTGAGAGAAGTGATGGATTTATGTCAAAGAACAGTTTCCTCCACATGTTCTTAATATTTATTCAACTGCTCAATAAAACCAGCTTGTTACCAGGAAGATTTCTATTTCCTTAAGAAATCCAAACCAGTAAAATGGTTCTAATAGTGGAATAATCCAAAACTGTGATAATAAATGTCTCCACCAGATGTCACTGTTCTTTGTTGGACTAAAACTTTGAAAATATCCATGTTTTCTGTCCAATCAGAACTAAAAGCTCCAGAGTTGGTTTAGTTCTTCACTCCTCCCTGTTTCTTCATCTCAGCTTCTTCTTCCTCCAGTAAATCTGTGAACTTCTCTGAGGCTTTTCTAATGTCAGACGTCGTTCATTCAAACCCATTTAGAGCTGAAAGTTCTCTTCTATGTTGATGAATCTTTGCTGTCTTCATCTGAAACATCATAAATATCTTGATGACGTGTTCATGTATGATTGAGGATCAGGAGGTTCTTCCAGATGACTGAACAGCTGCAGCTAAATTCATCATAGAGACTGAGAGAAAGTGTTTCATCTGGAATGAGGAGATCAGGAGAATTGATGGAGGGATGAAGAAGTTCAGGAGTGTGAAACAGTGGGACTCTGAGGACAGAAGACATGAGTCTCCTTCACAAACCAACTCAGTCTTGGAGCTGAAACTCTGACAGATCAGACGGTTCTTCTAGTGGTCCTCCAAGTTCACTCACATCTCAGGAGGATCTTCTTCTTCTTCACAGATCTTCTTCATGGTTTCATGAAAACTGTGTTCAGATGGATGGAGAAAGAAAGAGGAGAATCTGCTGCAGAATCTGTAGCCGTTGAAACACTCCCTGTTACTGAGAAACAAAGACGTCCTTCAGGAATGTGGTTCTGCTGCAGAACATTCTTCTAAACCAAAACTGCTCCTCCTCCAAAAAGTCCCAGAGTTCATCTGGAAGATCCAGATTCTTTGATTCAGATCTGCTCTCAGGATCAGACTCTTGTTCTGAACAGTCTGAATGTTGATGTTGAGGATCTGTTTCTGTCAGCAGTTAAAGGTCAGAGGTCAGAGCAGAGCTTTCAGTCAACAATGTGATCAGAAACATTCATGGAGAAACTAACAATAGTTCATCAAATCAGAACCATGTTGGTGTTTGCAGAGAAATTCATCTAATCTGATGATCTGTTTGATCTGAAAGGATCATTTCTGCTTTGAACAGACGACCACCACGACCATGAAGACATCAGAGCTCCTGCAACAAACTTCAACATGTCGACTGTGTCGTAACAACCTGTCAGTTTATCTGAATCCAGACGATGAGGAAGAAAGACCAGAATGAAAGTCTCTGCAGAGAACTGGAAGATGACAGATAGAAAAACAGGAAGATCAGCAGGTATGAGGTGGAGAAGTGAAGCTCTGATGGTGCATCACACCAAGAGTCAAGTTCACGTCTGCTGCCTCACGTTGCCTCTGACGCGTCTCACATTTACTGCTTTAACGCTTCGGCTGCTGACCAACCGCTGAAGAACTTCATACATTAACAACATGAGTAGAGAGTATGGATGATGTAGAGCGTGTATCTTGTGTTTACATGTTTTTTAGTGATCTACAGAGACACCAGAGAGAACGTCCCGTATCTGGGATCACCAGACCCCTCCCCCTGAGTCTCTCTGTGGAGTGCTGCATTCCTGCAGAGGAGCTGCGTCTGACGACCATTTTAAACGGTTCTTCTGTCTGTCTGTGGCCCAGTTTGAGGATTAACCTGAGAGCGGGAAAAAAATAATAAAACTTCTGGATCTTTTTATTATTATCTCCATGAAAATAAGAAAACAAATCATAAACCTTTGGAACTGGGGGATCATCCAACCACGACGGCAACCAGCCTCCAGCGGGGTACACGGCAGAGACTAGCAGCAAGGGAATACCTCTCAGCTAGTGGATAGCTATCAGCTAGTGGATAGTTCTCAGCTAGCGGATAGCTCTCGGCTAATGAACAGCTCTCGGCTAGCAAATAGCTCTGGGCTAGCGGATAGCTCTCAGCTAGCGGATAGCTCTCGGCTAGTGGATAGCTCTCAGCTAGCGGATAGCTCTCAGCTAGCGGATAGCTCTCGGCTAATGAACAGCTCTCGGCTAGCAAATAGCTCTGGGCTAGCGGATAGCTCTCAGCTAGCGGATAGCTAGCGGATAGCTCTCGGCTAATGAATAGCTCTCGGCTAGTAAATAGTTCTGGGCTAGCTCTCGGCCAACAAATAGCTCTCAGCTAGCGGATAGCTCTCGGCTAATAATTAGCTCTCGGCTAATGAACAGCTCTCGGCTAGCGGATAGCTCTTGGCTAGCGGATAGCTCTCGGCTAGTGGATAGCTCTCGGCTAATAATTAGCTCTCGGCTAATGAACATTTCTCGGCTAGCAAATAGCTCTGGGCTAGCGGATAGCTCTCGGCTAGTGGATAGCCCTCGGCTAGTGAATAGCTCTGGGCTAGCTCTCGGCTAGCGGATAGCTCTCGGCTAGTGGATAGCCCTCGGCTAGTGAATAGCTCTGGGCTAGCTCTCGGCTAGTGGATAGCCCTCGGCTAGTGAATAGCTCTGGGCTAGCTCTCGGCTAGCGGATAGCTCTCGGCTAGTGGATAGCCCTCGGCTAGTGAATAGCTCTGGGCTAGCTCTCGGCTAGCGGATAGCTCTCGGCTAGTGGATAGCCCTCGGCTAGTGAATAGCTCTGGGCTAGCTCTCGGCTAGTGGATAGCTCTCGGCTAGTGGATAGCTCTCGGCTAATAATTAGCTCTCGGCTAATGAACAGCTCTCGGATAGCGAATAGCTCTCAGCTAGCGAATAGCTCTGGGCTAGCTCTGGGCTCGCGGATAGCTCTTGGCTAGTGGATAGCTCTCGGCTAGTGGATAGCTCTCGGCTAATGGATAGCTCTCGGCTAATGAATAGCTCTCGGCCAATGAATAGCTCTCGGCTAGCGAAGAGCTCTCAGCTAGCGAATAGCTCTGGGCTAGCGAATAGCTCTCGGCTAGTGAATAGTTCTGGGCTAGCTCTCGGCTAATAATTAGCTCTCGGCTAATGAATAGCTCTCACCTAGCAGAGCTCTGTGAACGGAGACAGGAGCAGCTTTCATTCCACTTTGACAGAAGCCCCCCCCCGGCTACACTATCAGTTGCACTGATCTGTACAGCAGCTCTTCCTATGCTAGCACAGCGGGCTCTTTCGATCCAGCTCCATGGGCTCTGGGACCGGTCCAGGTAGTACCCCGCCTTCACTCAACAGTAACCAGACTGTCTCTGGCAAACCCCCAGACCAGAGGTTACTTGCACTGTGCGGCCATATTGAAATCATGTTTCTATTCTTTGATCTAGTCACTGAAAACGTCACACGCTCAAAGCTGAGTCTCTGATTGGTTGACACTCTGCTTCAAGCTTGCTGTTCCAACCGTCCAAATCACGTCTTTACATTAACTTGACATTGAAACTTGACACCTCTGCTGTGCCGCCGCGTTCGGTGTGAATGGACCTTTAGACCTGAAGATCCTTTAAGAGAAAACACATCTGTATGTTTGTGAGGATCAATTTGTTCTGAACTTTTTCTAAACTTCCTGCTTTGATGAAAAGTCAAACTTCAGTGTTTTTCTGCTCCCTCTCGTCTTTCTTCACTGTTGAAATCTGTCAGAGTGTTTCCTGGTTGCTCTGACAGATCTGGAAGATCCACATTCTTTCAGTTTGTCGTTTGTTTTGCTGATCAAATCTCTTCCTCAAACTCTTCTGACTTGTTTCTGCTTCAGTGTCAGTAGATAATAGATGAGAGGAATTCAAGGAGGAAGACAGCAGGCAGAAGGTCACATGATCTTTTATTTATAAAAACAATCCATCAACCTGACAGCTTGAGGCTCCGCCCCTTCTCTCAGCTGGTCATGTCTCTTCTTGAACTTTTTCTGTCTTTAGTTCATCAATCTCAGATTTCTGATTTTTAGCTTCTTTCTGTTTGGAGCTTCTTCTCAGATCTCCTGACAGTCATTCCACCTCCAACAAGTAGCTCCGCCCCCTTTTTCATGAACTAAACCTGATTAGATCTTCTGACTGTGCATCAGTGGCTGTTCACTAGTTTGAGGGTTTGATTCCAGGAAGGCTCTCAGTCTGACATCAGGCGTGTTTGAGTTGACTTGCGCCTCGCCTGCTTCGTCGACGAGACTAAGCTGCTGCAGGAGGGGGCGGAGAAAGGCGCCTGAGATCAAGGTGGACGACGAGACTGCACGAGAACGAGGAGTTGGGGGTTGTCCTCAACAGTCGGCTGAATTTTAATACGCCACTCCTCCTAGTATGATCTGTGCTGTTATGTCTTTTATAGTATTTTTTTTACATCTCTTAGAGTAAAACAGATGAAAAAATAGTCGGGGGATTCATTACATGTACACAGTCCCAAATAAATAGATAAAATAATAATTAAAGTTCATTTTCAAGACAATTATGACACAAATAACCACAGATTATTTAAAATCTTGTATATTTTTTTCATCAGCGATTCACTACCTTCCAGAAAAAGTAAGAACATACACATATTTCCTTAATTTAGCGCCAGTTATTTCACATTAAACTACAAAAACTTTCGGGACACCGTTTCCCACAATGCATTGTTTTGTAGTCGTCAAGGCGGCTCGCAGCCATTGACTGTATATAGGAGAACTGGACAGAGCATGCCCCCCTACTTCCGTGTTCCATATAGGAAGTACCACTGGGTTGCAAAAAGGCCAAAGTCCCATTGACTTACATTGAGAAACAGACAGTTATTTCTCAGTCATTTTAAATGTCAGAATAATCATTCTTCCTCTGGAGCTTTCTGCTTAACTTCTTTTTTCTAATCCTAATTTTTTTTAAAAGATTTCTTTCAATTATCACAAGTTATTTGAGTTATAAATTGACCAATCAGATGGCTCAATAAGCGTTTGTGGGTCTGACGTCGAACGTCTGGGGGGTTTGAGTGACAGATGACGGATAGCCAATGGGAGCAGACTTCATCAATGCGGTCCGTGAAGACCTTTTAACACCTACTTTACAATTCAACAATGTTCCAATCATTGTCCTTCTATTGTTTTCATCAATGGAATGCAGCAGATTAAAACAAGAGGTGCATGCTGTCGCCATCTTTTACTCTGTAGAAATAGATTTAGAGGCTCAACGCGGTTAAACCGGGTGTAAAAAACACGCTCGCTTTGCAAACAGAAAAAGTTGAAAGTTAACGCGGACGTGCGTTCAGAAAGGTGCATTAACAGTCACTGGTTTCAATATGGAAATAGATGATTATAACTGAGAATGTTTATGTTTCCAGAATATATGTGGCGACACATTATTTAGCTCGACAAAAAAGAAAATATGTAATCCATACAACGTTTGCAGTGTTGCGGGAAAGCTACGGAGAGAGAAAGGGACGGGGCGGCGCGAGTGTGATTGTACGTGCACGCGCGCATGTGTGTGTGAGAGAGAGAGAGAGGAGGAGAGCAGAAAGAAAAGGAGCGGGCGTTCGGGGAAAGTTGGAGTAAAACAATGTGCTGTAAAACAAAAGTGAAAATAAATGGTGGATTCCAGCCTCCAACCAGACAGAGAGAGTATCTGCCTGCAGAACCAAACACCCGCGGGTTTAACCGCGAGGACGTTCGTCCGAGGAGCTGCAGCAGATCCCCTGCTCCCCCCGACCGCGGTCAGGACGAGGAAGCAGGAAAGGTTAACAGCAGAATCAAATGTTGGAATGGTTCTCCCTCAAAGACTTGAACAATGACTTGTACGATTCTCTCGAGCCGCCGGTATTAAAGTGGAAGCTGTTTACATTCCAATGTCTCGTGGTAGAGGCGTGGAAAGAGGCGGAGACTCACAATAAACTCTCTTCAGATTGGTGGAAGGTACTTCCATGACTCACAGAGACTCGGACCAATCGCTGATGATGGTTTGCAAAATGGCGATAGCCGTTTCAGGAAGTGACGGTGAAAGCGGCGGCCTACTTTCGCGAGGAGAGGAGGTAATGCATTTCCAATGGGAGACCTCATTGCTTGTTCTGTCCAGTGTTTTCACAGTCTATGCTCGCAGCCAGCGCAGTACCTATTTTCTGGCTGCGCTGGCTTAGGAAGGCGCCTTGAACCCGCCCCTTTCTCGCGATACTTCATGTCGTCGCAAATGTGACGTCGGTGACAGAAACTAACCAGCATGCACCGCAATCCAGGCGATCTGCGCAGCGCCGCGTCCGCCTCATTGACTGTATATAGGAGAACTGGACAGAGCATGCCCCCCTACTTCCGTGTTCCATATAGGAGTACCACTGGTTGCAAAAAGGCCAAAGTCCCATGACTTACATGAGAAACAGGACAGTTATTTCTCAGTCACTTTAAATGTTCAGACCAGAATAATCATTCTTCTCTGGAAGCTTTCTGCTTAACTTCTTTTTTCTAATCCTAATTTTTTTTAAAAAGATTTTTTTCCATTATCACAAGTTATTTGAGTTATAAATTGACCAATCAGAGCTCAATTAAGCGTTTGTGGGTCTGACGTCGAACGTCTGGGGTTTGAGTGACGATGACGGGTAGCCAATGGGAGCAGACTTCATCAATGCGGTCCGTGAAGACCTTTTAACACCTACTACAATTCAACAATGTTCCAGTCATTGTCCTTCTATTGTTTTCCTCATGGAATGCGGCAGTTTAAAACAGAGGACATCTGTCCCATCTTTTACTCTGTAGAAATAGATTTAGAGGCTCAACGCGGTTTAAACCGGGTGTAAAAAACACGCTCGCTTTGCAAACAGAAAAAGTTGAAAGTTAACGCGGACGTGCGTTCAGAAAGGCGCATTAACAGTCACTGGTTTCAATATGGAAATAGATGATTATAACCGAGAATGTTTATGTTTCCTGAATATATGTGGCGACACATTATTTAGCTCGACAAAAAAGAAAATATGTAAGTCAATACAACGTTTGCAGTGTTGCGGGAAAGCTACGGAGAGAGAAAGGTACGGGGCGGTGCGAGTGTGATTGTACGTGCACGCGCGCATGTGTGTGAGAGAGAGAGAGGAGGAGAGCAGAAAGAAAAGGAGCGGGCGTTCGGGGAAAGTTGGAGTAAAACAATGTGCTGTAAAACAAAAGTGAAAATAAATGGTGGATTCCAGCCTCCAACCAGACAGAGAGAGTATCTGCCTGCAGAACCAAACACCCGCGGGTTTAACGCGGCGAGACGTTCGTCCGAGGAGCTGCAGCAGCTCCTCTGTACCCCCCCCGACCACGGTCAGGACGAGGAAGCAGGAAAGGTTAACAGCAGAATCAAATGTTGGAATGGTTCTCCCTCAAAGACTTGAACAATGACTTGTACGATTCTCTCGAGCCGCCGGTATTAAAGTGGAAGCTGTTTACATTCCAATGTCTCGTGGTAGAGGCGTGGAAAGAGGCGGAGACTCACAATAAACTCTCTTCAGATTGGTGGAAGGTACTTCCATGACTCACAGAGACTCGGACCAATCGCTGATGATGGTTTGCAAAATGGCGATAGCCATTTCAGGAAGTGACGGTGAAAGCGGCGGCCTACTTTCGCGAGGAGAGGAGGTAATGCATTTCCAATGGGAGACCTCATTGCTTGTTCTGTCCAGTGTTTTCACAGTCTATGGTCCGCCTGCATAATCTCAAACACGCCTATTATCACCTCCACCTGCTGCCCCGCCCACCTGTGCTGCCCCGCCTCCATCCCAGGTGGACTGTTTCTTCCTGGTTCAGAGTCAGTGATGTGTGCTGCAGCTGCGTTGACTCGGTGAGTGGAGACTCTTCTTCTTCTTCAGCTCTGAAGAAACTGAAGTGAGTTTGTTTCTGGAACTTTGTCTGGACTAACTGGACTGTTTGTTTGTGAATGTTTGGAGAAGATCTTCTTCTTTCTCTGTAAACTCTCATCACTCTGCTGGTTCCAAAGTTTCATCATTGTTGATTCTGGAGGATCAAGTCAACAACAATCAGATGATGTTTGTTGTGTTTTGACTAAACATTTCAAAAGTTTCATTTCTGACTCCCAAACCTTTCTGTTCTCCTTCATCCAAATCTGTGAGTGAACAGTATTCAGAGGAACTCATTACAAAAGTAATAGATTACAGTAACTGTGTACTGGAACAGAGTCATGTAATATTTCCTCATTCCATGTTCAGAACTCAAACAACTGAAATAGAAATGTTTGGAGCAGAAACTGTCAGACGTTAGTGGATGAAAACATAAAGAGAAATATTTTCTTCTTTTGTTCAGTAATTAGAAACTTCATTTTTTCATATGATATTAAATTACTGAGTTAAATTTACTGTTTATTCTTTAAAAACAAAGAAAACTTTAGTTGTTTTGTTCCTCATGAGCGTTTCCTCCAGTGTTTCCACAGAGTTGTCCGTCTAGTTTTTCTGGTTCTGTTCAGTCATTTGATCCTCATGACGGAGTATTAGAGCCTCCATAGAAATAAAAACATTATGAGAATAAAGTAGTAATTTGATCTCAGTGGATTATGGGTAAAAGAGTGAATATTTTATAATGATAAAGTTATAATTTGACATGTTACAAGTTGATCATTTTAGGATATAAAGTCTTACATTTACTAAGAAAACGACAGAAAGAAGCAGAATTGTGTTTGAGTATGAGAGACGTAGAGCTCATTGTTCTTCATTCAGCATCAGTTTCACAGATCATGAAATATTCAGTCTTTCAGTGAGTCGACATTGTTTTATTACAAGTTTAAGAACATTGAAACTAATGTTGATGACATTGGACATGTTCAGTTGAAGATTCTTGATTTCTGGTGTTTTTATACTGATAATGCCGTCTGCAGAACAGTTTAGAGATCTAAAGACATTAGACTATAACACATACTGCAGATTCCTGTTATAGAAAAACAATCAAATGAATCTGCATGTTATGTAGATGGAGGCTTACACAGTCAACTGTATTTTTGTTAAATTATGACTTTTTTCTTCCTGTTCTACAACTTTATTCTTGTAGAATTACGTCTTTTCCCTCATAAGTTTATGACTTTATTTTCATAGACGTATTATTTTATTTTGATTGTTGCCTTTAGACTCCATCATAGAACCTGCTTTACGTAAACTGAATATTTTCCTGTAGTTTTCTCTTTGCTTTGTTTTCACTTTTTAAAAAAAGTTTTTTTATGGACTAAAGTCACTAAAGCTGAAGTTTGATCCTTTAATTGTGTTTCAAGTGTTTTCCCTTCACCAGAAATCCAATTTATTATTTAGAATAATTTTAAAACCAAACAATCCTTCAAACAAATGAGAAGATTTTTGTGTAAATTTGTCTCTTCAGAAGTTTTATCTTGCAGCTGTTCTAAAGAAAATAAAAGTAACTCAGGAGTCATGTAGTGATATTGTGAAGTAATAGATTACTTTTGAACTAAAAGTAACCTGTAATCCATTCCAGTTTGGAGGTAAAATGTTCAACAGTGTGAATCAAAGATTTAAGAGCTTTAAGAGGAAGAATTTACATCTTTCTTTCTTTTCTCCTCATTCTTTGATTTGTGTTTGTTGTTCTTGATGAGCTTCATGTTTCCTGAATAGTTTGTTGTTTGTTTGTCAAAGTGAGTGAAATGTTGCTCCATCATGGAGTGTTTGCTGCTGCAGCTCCATGTCTCCATCTGGTGGAGGGAGAGCAGAAGTGATGTTCAGCAGCTGATGTTCAGCAGCTTCTGATGATGATGATGATGAGGGCTTCCTCTGCAGGTGAAGGCTGGAAGAAGGTGTGTGTGTGAGCTGATCCTGTGGATCCAGTCAATCCAGCAGCATGGATCAGAGGGAGGAGACACAGGAGGGAGCCCCTCCCTCTACAAAAAGGAAAGGGGGTAACCATGACAACCAGAGCAAAGCTCAGAGGTGAGATGAACATCTCCAACTGTCCAGGACTCTTCTCCATGTCAGATCTCAGAACTCACACCAGAACCTTCAGTCTTCACAGGAACCAACTTGGATCTGGATCTGGATCTGGATCTGGATCCAGCTGTGTGTCCTTCAGGAGTGACAGGTCAAAGGGTTATAATCCTAACTTCAAGTCCATCAGTCCAGAAGAGAAACAGTAAGTGTTTGTCAGAGTTAAAGGAGTCTGGATAATAGTTCAGATAATCAATAATTTTAGATAGATTAGAAGTTCTGGTTCAGTTCTTGTTTTTAAAATCTAGGATTAACTTGATAACTTAAAAAAAAAAAGGTTTTAAACTAATGAATCATCTGCAAAATGTAATGTATTTTTCAGATGTATGATGTTGTAATCAGTCTGTGGATCTATCTCTAGAAAGAGAAACAGGTAATCAATGTGCTGTTTGGTGACACTCTGTGTATAACAATCAATATGGACAAGAGGAAGGAAAGAGATGTTCCAGAATCCAGGAAATTAGAAGAAAAGTCAAATCTGTTATTATAAATCTGTTCATCTGTAATTGATCTGTGATGAGAATATAAAAAAAAGCAGAAGAAAGAACAAAGATGAATCCTGAAAAATCTTTTTTTTTCAAAAGTGTTAAAAGAAACATTTGCTGTCAGATAAACATGTTAGTTTTCTACATTATTTTCCAAACTTTAATATAATTTAAACTCAATTCCAAAAGTACCAAAATGAGGTTTTATTGTCTCCATTTCCTGCAGGAAATGAGTCATTTTAACCAACGATTAACAAAGACACATCCAGGTTCTCTGTATGAATATTACTCAAACTCAAACTTTATTTATTTCTATAGCGCCTTTCATTCCAAGAAGCTCAAAGCGCTTAACATAAAATCAAATAAAATACATTAAAAACACAGTGTGTTAAAAGGCAAATACCTAAAAGGAGACAAAAACATTTCCATAAAATAGGTACCTCTCCCTTCCCCAGTTACTCCCTCCCTCAATTTAACACAAAAAAAAAGACTTAAGAACTGCAGCCGGAAACAGTCTGGCTCTAAAGAAACGTTGGGCTTGGTACTGCTGTGTAGAAACGGCATTATGGGGATCCATCTAATCCAAGGCCCAGTCTAATCACAGGAGCCATTGTCGCAGCGCCCGTCCAACAAGGGCGTCACAGGGCCCACTCGACAGAGCAGAGCCCCAGCCACCCCAATGAGAACAGGCACAGCAATAACAGCACACTCACAGAGGGAACCCTGGAACAGAGGATCCCTGTGAGAAAACACTGGAGTTTTTAAAATATAAAAGAGAAATAAAATAGTTTAAAACAATAAAAAAAAACAATTAAATAATGTGAGTATAATAATAGTAAGAGCAGGATTAGCAGACTGAAAAAATAAAAGTTTATAAAATTAATAAAAATCGATTCACATAAAAGTTACAAACAGATAAATAAATTAAAAAGAAAAGACAAAATTCAAAACCAACAAAAGGTCATGTAAAAGCCATGTTAAAAAGGTGTGTCTTGATCCTCTTTTTAAAAACCTCTACGGTCTGAGGCTCTCCGGCAGGCTGTTCCACAGGCGAGGACCATAATGATGAAACGAAGTCTCACCATAAGTTTTGGTCCTCACCTTAGGAACAACTAAAAGTCCAGTGATGGAAGACCTCAGGGTCCGCGAGGGTTCAAACTTTAAAAGAAGATCACTTAAATAAGAAAGCCCAAGACCATGAAAACATTTATAAACCATTAAAAGAATTTTAAAATCAATCCTGAAACGCACAGGGAGCCAATGCAGGGATTTTAAAACTGGTGTAATGTGTTCCCGCCCCCTGGTCCTCGTCAGAACTCGTGCCGCCGAGTTCTGTAGTAGCTGTAGATTTGACAGAGACTTTTGAGGTAAACCAGAGAGCAGGGCATTACAGTAATCTAAAGGAGTAAAAATAAAAGCAAGCATCAGCACCTCTGTGCTGGCAAGAGAGAGGAATGGGCGGACTCTGGTGATGTTTTTGAGATGATAAAAAACGGTCTTCACAACATTTTTAATGTGTGGAATAAAATTCAGCTCAGAGTCAAAAACTACGCCCAGGTTTCTCACACAGTGAGAAATTTTAAAATGACCGAGTTTGGGTAAAATCCTCTCTTTCTTGTCTTCAGGACCGATGATTAAAATTTCTGTTTTGTCCTGGTTGAGCTGTAAGAAGTTTTCTGCCATCCAGGACTTTATTTCTAAAATGCAATTTAAAAGTGTTTATAGGTTCAAGGTAATCAGGAGACACGACGATGTAAAGCTGAGTATCATCAGCGTAGCTGTGAAAGTTAATGCCGTGTCTCCTGATGACTTCCCCAAGAGGCAACATGAATAAATTAAAGAGTATTGGACCTAAAATTGACCCTTGGGGAATCCCACAATTTATTTTATGGATTCTTGAGGAGCATGTATCCAAACTTACATAAAAATGTCTATCAGTTAGATAAGAATGAAACAGTTAAGAACAGTTCCTGAGAGGCCCGCCCGACTCCTAAATCTATCCAATAAAATCTGGTGATCTACTGTGTCTAAGGCGGCATTAAGATCTAGTGGCACCAGAATGGAAAGTTGCTGCGAGTCAGAATTATTTCTAAGGTCTGTTAAAATCTTTAAAAGGGCCGTCTCAGTACTGTGGTTTGTCCTAGAACCAGATTGACATTTTTATAAACTATTATGTTCGTTTAAAAAATCTTGTAATTGAGTAAAAACAGTTTTTTCAATAATTTTACCTAAAAACGGCAAGTTGGATTCAGGTCTGTAATTATCCAGAGTATTTGGTTCCAAGTTACTCTTCTTCAGAAGGGGCCTCACCACCGCCGTCTTACAGGCAGTGGGGAAGACACCCGTCTGAAGAGAGGTATTAACTATGTTTAAAAGCTCCAGCTCAAAGAATCCATAACAGGTTTTTAAAAGAGAAGACGGGATGGGGTCTAAAAGGCAGGTTGTAGTGTTTGCTTGGGAAAAACCTCGACCAAGCATCTTCTCATCAACCAGGACAAAACTCTCCAGTGTTTCCTCAGGTAAAGACAATGCCACTGACCTGCTAACATTAGTGCTATGTACCGGTTGAAGGTTAGATCTAATAGCATTGACTTTACTCCTGAAGTGGTTCACAAAGTCCTCACATGCAGCTTCTGAGTGAGGCATGATTGGTTTATTAAAATCTTTGTTCAATAAAATATCAATGGTCTTAAAAAGAAACCGGGGCTTGTTTTTATTGTTTGTGATGAGATTGGAAAAATAGAGTTCTTGCTTATTTGTCATTGTAAGTTTTTAGTTGATCTATTAAAAAGATTAAAAAGTTAAAATCAACTGTTAAATTAGATTTTCTAAACTTTCTCTCTGCTTGTCTGCAGATTCTCTTCAGATTTAGAGTAGCCCCATTTATCCAAGGTCTCTTTGGATTGGATTTCAGTATTTTAGTTTTCAGTGGGGCTACTACATCAATGGCAGACTTCAGTCTGTCATTAAAATCATCAGTTAGAGAATCGCAGGACATAGGTAAAATTGGAGCAGGGGTTTGTTTTAAAATGTCAATAAAATTTGCTGCCACTTCAGGAGTTATATATCGTTTCGTCACAGTTCTCACTGAGGCCTCCTGCTGGATAAAACCAGTCACCTTAAAAAACGCACAATAGTGGTCTGACACAGCCAAGTCAACAACAGAGGACACCTCAGCGGACAGGCCGTAAGTGATGACCAAGTCCAGGGTGTGTCCTCTGTTGTGAGTAGGCTGTGCCACATGTTGAGTAAAATCCAAACTAATTAAAAGATTTAAAAACTCAAAAGGATCATTCAGGTTGTCGACATGAAGATTAAAATCTCTAGTTAAAAGAATCCTATTATGCCTTAAAATAATGATAGATAAAAACTCAGAATTCTTGTAAAAAACACGAGGGAGGATTTGGCAGTCTATAAACAGTGACTGCTAAAATGGGTGGGTTACCAAATAGGAATGAGTGATGCTCAAATGAAAGATAGCTAGTTAGAGAAATAGCTTCAGTTTTTGTATTATGTTGAGCGATTGACGCTGTTCCACCACCTCTCTTACCTTCCCTGATAGAAAATAAAAAGTTAAAATTAGGTGGAAAGGCCTCAGTGAGAATAGCAGGTGCATCAGTACCAAGCCAGGTTTCAGTTAAAAATAAACAGTTCTAATCACAGTCAACAATCAGATCATTAACTATAAAAGACTTATTTAAAAGAGATCTGATGTTTAAAAGAGCCATGTTCAGTGTTAGAGGTGAATCCAATGATGTTTCTGCATTTGGTTCAACATGTACATACCAAAGACATCTGACAGAAGGAGTGTGTGAATTTGAGGGGGGGGGTGTTCTGAATACCTGCTAGTGATGTAAACTGGAATCAAAGATATTGATGTGGAGAGGATGTGAGTGGTTTGACCAAACCTCAGCTGGAAGGAGCAGTGCAGGAGTGGAGGGTGAGATCTATGTTCAATTTGAGGAGGTGAGAGCCGGTATGGTTTGGGTGTAAGCCATCTGGTTTGAAAAGGTTTGGTCTGTTGTAAAATGTGGTGAAATTATCAATGTAATGAATATTTAAGGAGTGACAGTAACGTTTTAACTAGATATGGAGCTGATGGATTTGTGAGAATTTGACATCTCTGTAACGGGGAGCAGGTAGTGGTCCAGATATGATACACTGTAAGTTTGACTGCTGGATGTGATGAATGAGATTAATTAAGTCCGTTTTCAATGTCTCAGATTGCTGGAACTTAATGTCACTGGTACCTGCATGTATTACAATAGTTGAAGTGGGGGGGTGTTTACTGGAGAGCTTGTGGGTATAATCATGAATATCCTTGACTGTTGCTCCTGAGATGGAGTGTGTGTGGCACCTCTTAATGTTGACGTGCCGGACGATGGAGTCTCCCAGGATGAGGATGGGACAGCGTGCCGATCCAGGGGCCATAGCGGGGCTCTCAGCACTGACAGCCGGGACTTGTGAAGCATAGGACTGAAGCTGCCCGCCAGACGGCAGCAATCCAGGGTCATGTTTAGCAGGAGGGTCCTCCAGAGTCTCGGGCATGATGTTCTCCAACGCGCTGAAGGGCTCGCCCGAGCGTCGGGTTAGCGCATCGCGGAGCAGCCGGCGGCGTTTCCCTTTCGTCGTGGAGACCGAGCGGATTGCAGCGGGGCCGGCGGTACAGCTCCAGGAAAAGATGTTCTCCGGCTTGGTTCCCGCGAAGTGTGTCCGGAGGCAGCAGTGGATGCCGCTGTTCGATCCAGAGCCGATCATCGTAGCCACGGAGGGGGCGAAGGCAGGAGACGCCGTCAGGAAGAGTCCCGTGGCAGCAGGCGGAGATGACCGTGTTGCTGGAGGTCCACGGTGCTGGAATCCTGGTTCCAATGGGTCCCGTTGTTTGGTGGGGCAATCGGCAGGGCCCGGGCCTCCAGCCAGCGGGGCATAGCGGTTGACAAGCGCCACATTGACCGAGCTAGCAAGATCGCATTTTGGCCCACGGCTCCCCCGACTACGACTCGTCACCTCCGCTCATGGAAGCTTGGGTGTTAAGCTGAGAGCGGGGTCCCTCGGGTCCACTTGGCGATCAGGTGGAATCTCAACCGATTCTCCAGGACTGCAGTTGGCTGGGTCTCGGAACTCGTCGGTTGGTCCAAATGCGCCTTCAATGCCACCACGAAGCTGTACAGCATTGCTGTCTGAGCTGGTGGAGTGAGCTTCAGCAGGCTTTCCTCCAGACCAAGGAAGTGTCTGAGACAAGGAGCGGTTGGCCTGGTCGGCGATGACTGACTGCTGAAGGTATGTAATATAGTTCGACTGGGATGATGTATCGGAGAGTATTTTTTCAATGAATTGGGACTTTTCATGAAGCTCAGATTTTAGCCTAAGGATGGTAGCTTGAAGTTGGCAATAATCCAGGTTGCAGTCTCTGCAAACAGGAGCTCTGGAACCCACGTCTGAAATCTACATCTGAAATGTTAAAAGAGGAAAATGTTGAGTTTATTGACTGATCCGTCTCCTGATGTTTCCTCCAAACTACCAAGAAAACTGTAGAGTGAACTAAGTGATCCAACGTTTCATCCTCCACTTTACAGAAAATCCAGAACTCAACACCAAACTGAACTTTGTTCTTCAGAAAACTGGAGACTAGAAACATTGAATCATCTTAAAATGAGAGAAATGGAGGATTTGACAGATTCTAAATGAACTTGAACCATCACTGATTGTTTAAATTAGAAACGATTTTACCAGAGATTCTGTTGTCATTGTAGATCCTCTGTCTCATTCTGTTAGAGAAACAACATGTCATTCCATTTATGCTGGAGGTTTCAGCCAGTAACCTGAAGGGTTTGCAAACAGACAATAACTCTGTTCTATGGAGTCTCGAAAGAGCCAAAATGAAATAAATATATATACACCATTAAGATTGCTTTTTAATGGTTATTTTAATATTTTAATGCCACATTTATATCAAAATGTATTTATTTATTTCAACAATTATTTATTTCAACAATTATTTATTTAATGCCACATTTATTTATTTATTTCATATTAAATTTATTTATTTCAATTTGGCTCTTTTAACCTACAAGGGACAATGAAATAAATAAATATGTCATGAAATACTTAATTGTGCTCTTTTAATTCTATTCTATTCTTGATGAAGTGAATCAGTGAAGAAAAGTTGGAAACAAACTTTCTGAAAATCTTTAAAGCTGAACTTCAGATTATATTTGTCCATAAATAACGTGAAGGTCAAAAGATTTCCATTGCAGCTAATAAATCTTTTTCTTAGAATGAAACCAGTTTTACTTGAACACTGATTTTCTACTAATCAATATTGTTCTAATAATACAAAGAGTTGATCCACAAGAGGAAAGAAACTGAGGCTGAAATTCATTTCTAAAACTGAAGAAATTATTTATGGAAGTTGGAGAAAACTATTGAGATTTTACTGATCTGAACGTCTTTAGTATAATGAAATCTCTGGAAATGTCCTCTGCTTTGATTATTATGTTTATTGTAAATATATTCAAATCTCAAATCAAAAAGTGACTAAGTAATTTAAGATTTCACTTATTTTAACTTCATTTACAGCCTAATAGAAACAACACTTTGACATGAATAAAAGTCACATATTTTTTAAAGATTTAGAGTTAAGGCTGATGCCTTTGGGGAAAAAGTACCTTTCCCTAAAGAAAAAATACTTTTCAAAATAATACTGTATAATCTGAAAACTGACTTATTATTTAGGATTTGTGTTTTTTGTCCACAAACAAATACATGATCACAGACAATAACTGCATGTAGTGTCACATAGTTGTCACAAGGAGGTGTTTCATTAGACTGTCTCACTGTAGATCAGTCTGTTCATGATCTGAGTTCATTAGTTCAACATGGAAGATAATCTGATGAACCTCCATCATAGAAGAAATTTTAATAAAACAAATATTTTTTCTTCAGAATCCGACAGAGATCTGGATCCAGCTGTGTGTCCTTCAGGAGTGACAAGTCAAAGGATTTTATTCCTGACTTCCAATACATCAGTCCAGGAGTGCAACAGTAAGTGTTTGTCAGAGTTAAAGGAAGCTGGATAATAGTTCAGATTCTCCTCGTGCATGTGTGGTTTTTCTCCGTGGACTCCCTCTTCCTCTCACCGTCCAAAAAAATGCTTCTTAGGATGATTAGTGACTCTAAATTCTCCCTAGGTGTGAATGTGAGAGTGAGTGGGTGTGTGATCGAGGCCCTGTGACAGACTGGCGCCCTTGTAGCCGGGTTAGGGTCCAGCACCCCTGCAACCCAGATAGGGACAAAGCGGCCAAGAAGATGAATGAATGAATAATTATTGGTGCCTATTACATTTTAATTACAATGTTTTTCTATTTATGTCATTAATAAATGTAAACTTTAAATTCCTTATGTGCTATTCATTTAACTCTTGTGCTGTCCTAGACACATTAACGTTGGGAGTGTGGTCAGCTGAAACCACCAAGACAGTGTTCTAAACTTTAAATAAATAAATCAGAATCTGGACACCACAGCACAAGGGTTATAAGAGAATAATTAATCCAGTTGACTGTAACCTGTGAATTTAGAATGAATGTCTGAGTGGAATTCTTGCTGTTTTGAAAACTACAGCATTCATGAGGCATTTATGATCTGAGAAGATTCAAATCTAAAAGAACTCCTCAAACACCATCATGAAAGAAACTCACTTGTAATAAAACAAGAGTTACCATTCCATCAGAGAATCCATCAGAGACTCATGAATCCAACCACAAGAGGGAACAGTCCAGGTCTTTTATGTGCTGGTCCCAAGTGTGGCTAAATACAGAGGGTTTAATCAGCATCCAACGTAAAACCAAACCAGTCGTGCTAATTCATGTAGACACTAAAGGAAAAGAGAAACCACACAACATGTAAAGTATCAGTTGTTGCATGAAAGGGAGAAGAGATACTGCAGAGAAACTCCACCAGCCTCTCTGTCATTGGACTTCTGCTCACCTTGTTCTTCTATTGAGAGTTCACAGTGTGAGATATAAAATGAGACAGAGAGGAAAAGGTGAAAAGGTCATTTGGAGTGTTGTTGTTACAGCCCCAGGCATTTGGAGATGTATTTGTGTGTGTGTGTATGTGTCTTTGTATGCTTCTCCTTTTACAGAGGGCTTTTTCCATCCTGCTGCCTGGCTCCACCCCTTTCCAGGAGATTGCAGCTTCCTACCCCCCACCAATCACCAGGCTTAGAGGGAAGCATAAAAACCTCAGCAGGCCCTGGTCCAGTGGCAGCTGAATTCCTTGAGAGGAATCAGTTTCCCCTGCTGTCGGTCTTGGCTTTGAAGCCTTTGTGAATGCCTGGTGTTCCTTTTCCCTTGGTCCTTTGTGCATCTCATATGTTCCTGATTTTGTGTCCCTCTGGTTTATAGGTTTATTTTGTTACTACTTGTGTTTTACTTTTGGTGGATGCACTTGTTTTCATAATTGCTAAATAGTGCCTGAGGCTTTAAGTTTGTTACCCTTAGTCCCTTTTGAGTCATTTGTTCAACTCCCGCAGCTGTTCCCTTAATAAACGACTGTCTTCCCTCCTCCCGACTTAAATAATCTTTTTTTTAAATTTTATGTTACCTATCTTCTCCCTCCCCCTTCGGGTGGGACGTAACATAAGTGGGGGCTCGTCCGGGATACGTCTCCCTAGGGTGACGTGGCTTTCTGGAGTCAGCTGTTCCTGACAGCTGCGCGTGTTGCACTGACGTGTCCTTCTCGCTCGTTTGTTTGTACAGGGAGGAAAACCATGGCTACAGGCTTTAGTTTGAAGCAATTTCTTGCTTGTCCTTCATTGACCTTATTGGATGCGTGCCGCAAATGCAATTTGGAGGAGATAGCAAGCCATTTTGAAATTTGATTTTCAGAGCCGATTAATAAGAAAGATCTTAAGGATCTCTTGGTGGGTAACCTGGTGAAAATGGGCATGGTTTGCCTGTCATCCACTGTTGTACCTGTGTCTGCGGACGGCGCCTCTGGGAGAGGTGGCCGCGAGCGCAACGGCGATGCCCCGTGCGTGGGTGAGCGCGTGCACGCTGATACACTTCCCGTGCTTGGTACACCTGCCAGAGAGTGAGAGGAGAGGCCCGAGCGGGAAAAACCACCCCTCAGCTTCCCTCGGTATGATCCATGCTCTCCAGGCAGCGGCGGGTCGTGGGATGATCCAGTTAGACTCAACTACCTACAAGATGATCAAAAACGTGACGTCTTGTCCTGTATCTCCAAGTACAAATGCCTTTTCAATGATGTGCCCACTTCGACTTCCGTTCTTAAACACGATATTGTTGTGAAAACTGACAAACCCATAAAACAACATCCGTATCGTGTAAATCCTGAGAAGAGAGCTCTTATGAAACAGGAAACTGACTATTTGGTTAAACATGGTTTTGCTAAGCCTAGCTTCAGTCCCTGGAGCTCTCCATGTTTGGTGGAAAAGAAACCCGATGGAACCCCTCTGTCAAGGGGGTGAGAGACAGATCCCACAGCAGAGCCAGACAAGAGTAACAGAAGAACGCTTTAATTTGCTCCAGAAAGACAAAACTAACACAAAAAACCCAGACTGGCGGTGGAGGCAGGAAGCTAGGCCGAGGAGGAACTGTGGAGGAACCAGCAAGCGACTGGATCAGAAGGCTACATGGAAGAGTAATAACCCGGCAGGTTGGAGGAGCCAGGGAGAGGCTTTTAAAGGTTGAAGGTAGAATTGATGGCAGGTGTGCCGCATCACCAATTAGGGAAAAACCCCACCTCCTGCCTCTCACCACCCTGCAGGAACACCAAAGAGACAAAACATAAGTACAAGAACACAAAACTACAAAACCAAATAAAGGAAAACCACAAACCATAACAGTGCCCCCCCTCAAGCCACGCCACCCGGCGGACCCTGCGCACGGTTCCTCGAGGCAGTGCGGGAGAGGGCTGCCCGGACCTCACGCCAAACGTAACGGGCCCTACGTAGGTGGTCCTGGACAGAAGGGACAGCAGTCGCACTTTCCTGAGAGGGAAACAGGGGAGGCTGATAGCCAACAGAGGCCATGAACGGAGACACCCCAGTCGCGGAGGAGACCAAGGTGTTGTGGGAATACTCCACCCAGGGCAGATGAGTAGACCAGGACGTGGGATGATTGGCCGTTACACAGCGCAGGACTGCCTCCAGGTCCTGGTTTGCACGCTCGGTCCGTCCGTTGGTCTGGGGGTGGTACCCCGAAGAGAGGCATACCGTGGCCCCGATTGCCTGGCAGAAGGCCTTCCACACCCTGGAAGTAAACTGGGGACCTCGGTCCGACACAATGTCCTGGGGTAGTCCATGCAACCTGAATACATGCTGGACAAGGAGGTTGGCAGTCTCAAAGGCAGACGGAAGCTTGGAGAGGGGTACGAAATGGACGGACTTGGAAAAACGATCGACTATGGTCATGATAGTAGTGTTACCTTCTGAGGGTGGAAGGCCTGTAACAAAGTCCACCGCAATATGGGACCAGGGCCGATGTGGTACAGGAATTGGTCGTAGGAGTCCTGCAGGTGCGCGGTGGGAGGACTTTCCACGAGCACAGACGGAGCAGGCCTGGACAAACTCCCGTATGTCTGAGGCAATGGTGGGCCACCAGAAATGCTGCTGTAGTAAGGTTGTGGTGCGGTGGATTCCAGGATGGCAGGCCACCTTGGAGCAGTGACCCCACTGCAACACAGAGGAGCAGGCAGATGGAGGAACAAACAGAAGACCGGGAGGACATTCAGGAGGAGAAAGGCAGTTCTCCTGGGCTCTCTGGACCTCACGCTCCACCTCCCAGACGGCGGCACCAACCATACAGGAGGGTGGTAGGATGGTGTCCTGAGGTGTAGGGCCTGAAGCCGGGACGTCGAACTGCCTGGAGAGGGCATCAGGTTTCACGTTGCGAGACCCCGGGCGGTAGGTGAGAGAGAAGTTGAAACGTCCCAGGAAAAGGGACCACCGAGCCTGACGAGGATTAAGTCTGCGGGCAGAACGGAGGTATGACAGGTTTTTATGGTCAGTCCACACCAGAAAGGGTTGAGAGGCTCCCTCCAACCAATGACGCCATTCAGTCAAGGCCAGAACCACCGCCAACAGCTCCCGGTTTCCCACATCGTAATTCCTGTCTGCTGATGTGAGCTGCCGAGAGAAAAAAGCACAGGGGTGCATCTTTTGATCGGAGGATGAGCGCTGGGAAAGCACTGCTCCGACCCCGGACTCCGATGCATCCACTTCCACCACGAACTGAGCTGCAGGATCCGGATGAGACAACACAGGAGCGGAACAAAACAGACACTTCAGCCTCTGAAAAGCTGAATGAGCTTCCAAGGACCAGGAGAAATGTTCCTTTACAGAGGTGAGCCTGGTGAGGGGGGAGGCCACAGAACTGTAATTACGTATGAACCGGCGATAAAAGTTTGCGAACCCCAGAAACCGCTGGAGCTGTTTCCTGTTTGTGGGGATAGGCCAGTCCGCCACCGCTTTAATTTTAGCAGGGTCGGGTCTGAGTTGCCCCTTCTCAATCACAAAACCAAGAAAACTTATGGTGGACACATGAAAATCACATTTCTCGCCTTTGACATAGAGCCTGTTGGCTAACAACCTCTGAAGGACAAGTTGGACATGTTGAACGTGCTCCTCAAGAGTCTGTGAAAAAATTTATATGTCGTCTAAATAAACAAACACAAACCTATTCAACATGTCACGCAGCACATCATTAATGAGACATTGAAAAATAGCAGGTGCATTAGTCAGTCCAAATGGCATTACAGTGTACTCAAAATGGCCTAGGGGGGGTGTTGAAAGCCGTCTTCCACTCATCGCCCTCCTTGATCCTCACCAAGTGATGGGCATTCCGGAGGTCCAGCTTGGTGAAAATGGTTGCGGTCTGGAGGGAGCTGAAGGCAGAGTCTATGAGTGGAAGAGGGTACTTATTCTTTACAGTGATGTCATTAAGCCCCCTGTAATCGATGCAGGGGCGGAGGGTCTTGTCTTTTTTTTTCAACAAAAAAGAACCCAGCCCCTACAGGAGAGGAGGAAGGGCGAATGAGTCCAGCTGCCAGACTCTCAGTTATATAGGTCTCCATGGACTCCCTCTCTGGCTTGGAGAGGTTATACAATTTGCTAGAGGGTAGTGGAGCACCAGGTATCAACTCAATCTCACAGTCATAAGGTCTATGGGGAGGCAGAGACTTAGCACGGTCTTTTGAAAAACATCTTTGAGTTTGTGATACTCTGGCGGGACTAAAGAGAGGTCTGCAGGCTTAGGTGGCTCACGAAAACAGGTGACAGGTGGCACAGCAGCATGCAGACAGTGAGTGGCAAAACAGGCTCCAGTTAACGATGGATTGTGATGACCAGTCTATGTGTGGGTTATGTAACGTAAGCCAAGGTAGACCTAACACGAGCTGAGAGGACGGAGAGGGAACCACATTGAAATAGATCAACTCTCTGTGATTGCCAGAAACCAGCAGAGATACAGGGAGTGTACGGTGAGTAACACAGGCTAATAATCTACCGTCCAAAGCATACACTTTTTTAGGGCTAGGGAGTGGTTCTGTAGGGATCTTGGACTAAGAAACAAACTGAGAGTCAATGAAGTTGTCATCTGCACCTGAGTCCATCAAAGCCTGGATATCTAATGTAGTGGAGTTAAAAGACACAGTACCTTCAAGAAGGAGGCGCCTGGAGGAGGGATCAACAGGGGTTCGGCTCACCAGCGCCCCTCCTGAGCCTGATGAGCCCGGTCTTTTGGCCGTGCAGGACAGTAGCGCCGGAGATGGCCGGACAGGCCACAGTAGATGCAGAGGCCCTGGTGGAAGCGACGTTGACGTTCCTCTGCAGAGATGCGTATCCTGCCGAGCTGCATCGGCTCCTCTCCACTGACCAGCTGGGTTGGTGCTGAAGTGGGCGTGGCCTCCGGTAGAGCTGCAGCCTGAGGAATCACTGGCTGGTAAAGAGGCTCGGGCGGAGAGAAGCTGCTGGGGTGCGGTGCTCTTCCGGCTCTTTCCCTGCGTCTCTCACGAAGTCGGTTGTCCAGTCGAATGGAGAGGGAAATCAACTCCTCCAGACTTGATGTTTCGTCACGAGCGGCCAGTTCGTCTTTGATGTCCTCTCTGAGGCCGCGATAATAAATCCCAGTGAGAGCTTTCTCGTCCCACCCACACTCAGCGGCTAGAATCCGGAAGTCTATGGAGTAGGCTGAGACAGAACTTGAACCTTGGCGTAATGCGAGCAGGCGGTTACTAGTCTCTTTCCCCTGCAGGGGATGATCAAAAACGCGCAGCATTTCTGCGGTGAATAACGCAAGGGAATCACGGAGCGGGGAGTTTCTGCCAGACAGCGCCACAGCCCAGGCGGACGCTTTCCCTGAAAGCAAACTCATAATGAAAGCCACTTTCGCTCTGTCAGAAGAATACGTGAGAGGCTTCTGCTCAAACACAAGCCTGCACTGGTGGAGAAACTGCTTGCAGAACCCCGGTTCGCCTGCGTACCTGCTCGGAGTGGGGATGAAGGGCTCGCGGGGTTGCGAGGCTGCAGGAACTTGAGGCGCTGGACTTGGAGCTGGATTCAAGTCCATGGCATGGGCTTGGTGTGGCGACCCCAAGGTGGAGAGCTGGGAGGAGACCTCGTCCAGACGACCGCCGAGCCGGTTTACTCCGGTGGAGAGAACCCGAAGGGTGAACATGATCTCCTGAAGAGCCTGGTTGTGCTGTCCCACAAGAGCTCCTTGGGATGTGATGGCTTGTTTAACCTTGTCTAACTCCGCGGAATCCATATTGGCCGGGTTATTCTGTCAAGGGGGTGAGTGACAGATCCCACAGCAGAGCCAGACGAGAGTAACAGAAGAACGCTTTAATTTGCTCCAGAAAGACAAAACTAACACAAAAAACCCAGACTGGCGGTGGAGGCAGGAAGCTAGGCCGAGGAGGAACTGTGGAGGAACCAGCAAGCGACTGGATCAGAAGGCTACATGGAAGAGTAATAACCCGGCAGGTTGGAGGAGCCAGGGAGAGGCTTTTAAAGGTTGAAGGTAGAATTGATGGCAGGTGTGCCGCATCACCAATTAGGGAAAAACCGCGCCTCCTGCCTCACACCACCCTGCAGGAACACCAAAGAGATAAGTACAAGAACAAAAAACTACAAAACCAAATAAAGGAAAACAACAAACCATAACACCCTCGGTTCATCACAGACTTTAGAAAGGTCAACTCAGTCTCGGTTCCCGATTCCTATCCTCTTCCTAGGATGGATGACTGTGTTGATCATATTGGACAAGCCAACTTTGTGACAAAATTGGATCTTTTAAAAGGGTACTGGCAGGTCCCTTTAACAGAACGTGCATCTGATATTTCGGCCTTTGTTACCCCTGATTCCTTTTTACAGTACACAGTTATGCCTTTTGGCCTATGCAATGCGCCGGCCACATTCCAGCGCTTGATTAACGTCGTTCTTGCCGGCCTCCAAAACTGTAGTGCGTATCTTGATGACGTGGTTGTCTACACTAGCACCTGGAACGAGCATGTGGAGATGCTGCATGCAGTGTTCTCTCGGCTGGCAAAAGCCTCACTCACACTGAACCTAGCCAAATGGGAATTTGGTAAGGCAACCATAACTTACCTGGGGAGACAGGTAGGGCAGGGCCGGGTCCGACCTCTAGAGGCAAAAGTTGAGGCCATATTAAACTTTCCTCCTCCTACCACTCGCCACGAATTACGTAGGTTCCTTGGCATGGTGGGATACTATAGACACTTCTGTAACAACTTCTCGTCTGTCACTTATCCCCTTACCGCCTTTGTTAGTCCAAAGGAGAAATTCATTTGGAGCCCTGCATGCCAACACGCTTTTGAGAGTGTAAAATCATTGTTGAGCCATGCAACAAAACATTTCAACAATGATGATATTAAAGACAATAATTTTTCACACAAATCATGAACAGAACTTTCATACTTGGTCGATGGTGTTTGGGTTGACAACAACATTCTCTGGTGCTTTTGACCTTCAGAATGGAAACTGGACTTCTGCTGATCATTGACTCCTTTTTTGGAGGCAGACGTTCCTGTTTATGTTTTCTAATTTCTCCTGTTTCTTCTCATTCAAGCCTGCAGCTCCAGTCAGACACTCAGTGGTTTTTCAAATACATCTTTGATCTGAGTCGTCTATTAAGATGTTCTGAAAACACATGAACCAAAATGTTACAATCATTAGGAATTAAATTAATAAGGCTTCATTTATGTCATTGTTATAGAACCTTAATAGGTTTAGGAATTGAAGGGATTAATCCTTGTTTCATCGAGTAAATTACCAGTTGACGTTCAATTTTTTATAGAGTATCTCTCTGTTTGTCTTTCCAAAAGAATTTCTAGAATGTATTCATCCATTCAGATCAGGTGATCTTCTAGAGGACATTTCATTGTAGCAGCATCTGTTTCTTCTATTTTTACCTGACCTTCCATAAACTCTTAAAATTCAGACTAATTCTTTAGTGTTGTTGAAACCCCAAGATCCAGTCTATGGAGTCTCTTTGTGTGTTAATTGTAATAAATAACCATAGGTAGGATACATTATTATATATGTGTGACTATATGCTGTCAAACTTGTTTTCTGCTTCTGAATGTAAGCTCTGTGTAGTATTTCCGAGAAAGCAGGATGCCTTTTGTTTTCTTTTTGTCTGTGTCTGCAAAAGACCACGTATTGCAGGACGTTTGCTGAGGCCTGCAGAAAACCCTTCACATTAAAAAAAAAAAGGCAAGCTGTTTGTGCTTCTGCAAAACCACACGAAGACAGGAACCAATAGGCCCCCGCAACAGTCCCTTGCAATGGCGCCAGTGATAGGAAGGAGCATCGTGTTAAGCGCAGAGGGGTATAAAAAACACCACCTCTTTGCCTAAGTAGGAACTTCTCCTCACTCGCCCTCAACACTTCGGTGGTGAGGAGTGGGATTAGAGATTTTTGTTTCTGTCCACCACTTCAATCGAAGTGGAGCTTTTTTAGCAGCAGCCTCAACCCGTATTTACCGGGAGAAAAAATATATGACCCTTTGCAGGGAGAAAAAAATATAAAAAAGAAAAAAAACCCGAAAGGGGATTTAGATAGGGGCCCCGCATCTGCCAATAGGCGGAGAGAGGGGAGAAAAATATAACGTTGTATTTAGCCTTTTTCCTTAAATAAACCGGTTGACATACCCAAGTTTATTTTTCTCTTACCTTCTCTTACCTTCTCTTTTGTGTGCAAGGGATATATTTCATGTGAACATGATTGATCTCTAATTTCTGAAGGCCCAGTTCGGGTAAGACGGTATAAGATTAGTTCCTATTTACAGATTTTATGTCTTAAACTGTCATGAATTTTAGGGGGATTTTTGCAACCAATGGACAAATTATAGTTGGTAGGCAAACCTATTGAAGATTTTTCCCATGTGCCTTGTAAAGTCCGAGCTGAGGGTTTCTAAGGGAAGTGCTTAGTAAATGCACAAGTCTTCCTCTCTTGTGTGTAAAAAATAAAAGAGTAGTATCACACGCTTTTTCCCCGCGTGTAGAAATAAACCGGGATAATCAAAATCACAAGTCTCACTCGTGAATAAGAACCAAAGAGAGGAGCCAAAACCTCAATACAGGCGGTCAGTTTCTGTGGCAGGCGGTGGCTCAACAGTGTAAAGAAAAAAGTAAATCTTTTCATTCCCTATCAGAATACCTGGATTTATATAAATTATGATAAAAATGTTATCCGTCATTTGGGCGGAGGACGGTGGTCTACCATCGGGGGTCAGTCTGATAGCTGCCTCCAATCTATCCACTTCCTCATACAAACATGCATTAGGGTGAAGGTTAGGGTGGTTGTATTGCATTGCGTGCGGGGGGTGGACTACTTGCCTCTCCGGGGGTGGGGCCTTGGATTGGCCCTCCTGGCATGGTGGTGGGGGGGCTGCTCCTCTGGCTGGGCAGGGGCCTGGACTCTCTGTGCCTTCCGGCTCTCGGAAGTGGGGTCTCACGTGCCCTGGTCTGGCGGGATTGCCCGGCGGGCAGTTTCTCTCCGCGGCCCTATGGCGTGTGTTGGGGGGGCGGTGGTCTGGGCTGCTGCTTCCCTGGTGGGGGGCCTTGGGATGGGGATGGCCGGGCTCTCTCTCCCTCTGTACATTCTATCATCATCCACATCAGTAAAACATAAACACTCACTTGAGCACAGGTGTAAGATCACCTTGCACCTTGAATACGTGACAGAATGAAAGGCTTTACTTGTATCGGTTTAGCCAACAGGTATGTGGGTAACTACTGAGTGTGTAGACGGGCCACACCCATTCCAGATTGCTATTTAGACCTGGTTGTTTAATGATTTGTTACCTCCTCTGTTGCCATCTTTTTCTCTCTAAACTCCTGTCTGTCCGAAGGCCGAGGTCCGTTAGGACACCTTGCAGTCATTGTGACTAGTGGACCTTGTAGTCCTGGTTGTTTCCTTTGAACAGAGCTGGACATATTTTGTCAGTGGGGGAGGGGACATTGTTTTTTAAGATTTTTAAAAGTAATCCTATAGTCATGTAGATAGTTATATTGTCAAAATTTAGCATGCTATGTTTTGTAAATATTGACAATGATGGGATCTCAGTGGTTTCTTATCTAAAACTTTAACTGCTTGATTATACAGTGATTTTAAAAGTGTTGTTGTTGTCTTACATGCTTTAGTCCAACATGATGTTTTTAAAAACAGAAAAACTGTATTTTATTGTATTTGACACTCTTTGAACATATTTTTTAAAAGTTGTATCAAGAATAACTCCTATGTATTTAAATTCCTCCACCGTTTTAATTTGACTCTTATTTGTATATACATGGAAAAAAAAGACCTCTGTTTTTTTTTAGTAAAATACATTGCTACTGTTTTGTTCAGATTCAAAATGAGAGAAGCAGACTGTAGCCAGAGTGAAATGTTTTCTATAGCATCGGTTAGTTTTTTTTTTTTTTTGCAACACTGGCCGCATCACTCCCATGTATATAAAAAACGGTATCATCCGCTTTCATTTGAATGTCCACATCACAACATACTGATGGAGGATTGTTTATGTAGATTGTGAAAAGCAATGGCCCAAGGACAGAGCCTTGTGGTACACCCAAATCTCTCATCTTAGATATTGAGAGTGTTGAGTTGATGCATACATGCTGAACATGCCCATAGAGGTAGGATGCTATCCACTGCATTGCATTAGGAGATAGATTGTAATGAGTAAGCTTTCTCAGTAGAACAGAGTGGTTGACCGTGTCAAAAGCCTTGCTCAGGTCCAAAAATATGGCACCTAAAATAATTGTTTATTTCATCTATTTATAGTTTTTTTTTTTTTTATAAAGACCTGAGAGATAACATTTTGCAAGAAATACTCTCTTTAAGAATTTTTACAGTTTGATGAAAATGTTTTCTGTTTGGTGAATTTTCTTATGTGTTCCTTAGGTGAATCATTTTCCATTATAGTGAATAGAGACTGACTTGTTTGTAGAACATTCTACCTGTGACTGACCTGACTATAGTCAGTTTGGTTAGAACCCAACCATCACAGACAGAATGGATCTGATGGTTCTGATTCTCCACAGAGTGGACCAGCAGAGCTCAGAGACTCCCAGTGGTCCGTCTGTCCAGCAGCATCAAACACAGCTGGACTCTATCTTTCTGGTCTGTACATGAACAACAACTACTTTTCCATCATTCTGTCCACAGTCATCTCCATGCTGCACTTTGGAGACCAGTGGATTGTCAGTGTGTCCAACATGGAGCTGATGTTTGGCTCCATCACTTCACTCTGATTGGATCATTCATCTAGAATTCTGTTGCAGCTGCTGGAGGACAACATTGTCACTTTTGTCAAGAAGGAGCTGAAGAAGATCCAGAAGATTCTAAGTCAGAGGGAGGATGAAGAGGAGGATGAAGATGAAGAGCAGAGGAGCAGCAGAGAGTCAGTGATGAAGATCACAGAGAACTTCCTGAGGAGAATGAAGCAGGAGGAGCTGGCTGATCGACTGCAGAGCAGTAAGAGGATTTCTCTGAAGGTTTCAGCTGCTGAGAAATGAAGATTTACTGATGTTTGTTCTTGTCATTTAGAACATTTGGCTGCAGTTTGTCAACATAAAGTCCAATCTGGTCTGAAGAAGAAGTTCCAGTGTGTGTTTGAGGGGATGGCTAAAGCAGGAAACCCAACCCTTCTGAATGAGATCTACACAGAGCTCTACATCACAGAGGGAGGAACTGGAGAGCTGAATGAAGAACATGAGGTCAGACAGATTGAAGCAGCATCCAGGAAAGCAGACAGAGCAGAAACCAGCATCAGACAAGAAGAGCTCTTTCAACTCCCAGCTGGAAGACGAGAACCAATCAGAACCGTGATGACAAAGGGAGTGGCTGGCATCGGGAAAACAGTCTTAACACACAAGTTCACTCTGGACTGGGCTGAAGGCAAAGCCAACCAGAACATCCACTTCACATTTCCATTCACTTTCAGAGAGCTGAATGTACTGAAAGAGGAGAAGTTCAGCTTGGTGGAACTTGTTCATCACTTCTTCCCTGAAACCAAAGAAGCAGGAATCTGCAGCTTTGAAGACTTCCAGGTTCTCTTCATCTTTGATGGTCTGGATGAGAGTCGACTTCCTCTGGACTTCCACAAGACTCGGATCCTAAATGACCCTAGAAAGTCTACCTCAGTGGGTGATCTGCTGACAAACCTCATCAGGGGGAACCTGCTTCCCTCTGCTCGCATCTGGATAACCACACGACCTGCAGCAGCCAATCAGATCCCTCCTGAGTGTGTTGACATGGTGACAGAGGTCAGAGGGTTCAATGATCCACAGAAGGAGGAGTACTTCAGGAAGAGATTCAGAGATGAAGAACAGGCCAGCAGGATCATCTCCCACATCCAGAGATCCCGAAGCCTCCACATCATGTGCCACATCCCAGTCTTCTGCTGGATCACTGCTACAGTTCTGGAGGATCTGCTGAAGAGCAGAGAGGGAGGAGAGCTGCCCAAGAGCCTGACTGAGATGTACATCCACTTCCTGGTGGTTCAGGCCAAAGTCAAGAAGGTCAAGTATGATGGAGGAGCTGAGACAGATCCTCACTGGAGTCCAGAGAGCAGGAAGATGATGAAGTCTCTGGGAAAACTGGCATTTGAGCAGCTGCAGAAAGGAAACCTGATCTTCTATGAATCCGACCTGACAGAGTGTGGCATCGATATCAGAGCAGCCTCAGTGTACTCAGGAGTGTTCACACAGATCTTTAGAGAGGAGAGAGGCCTGTACCAGGACAAGGTCTTCTGCTTCATCCATCTGAGTGTTCAGGAGTTTCTGGCTGCTCTTCATGTCCACCTGACCTTCATCAACTCTGGACTCAACCTCATGGAAGAGCAGAAGAAATCTTGGCTCTCTGAACTCTTCAAAAGCAGTTCAGTCCAGTTCTACCAGAGTGCTGTGAATGCGGCCTTACAGAGTCCAAACGGACACCTGGACTTGTTCCTCCGCTTCCTCCTGGGTCTTTCACTGCAGACCAATCAGAGTCTCCTACGAGGTCTGCTGACTCAGACAGGAAGTAGCTCACAGACCAATCAGAAAACAGTCCAGTTCATCAAGAAGAAGATCAATGAGGATCTGTCTGCAGAGAAAAGCATCAACCTGTTCCACTGTCTGAATGAACTGAATGATGGTTCTCTAGTGGAGGAGATCCAACAGTTCCTGAGTTCAGGACGTCTCTCCACAGATAAACTGTCTCCTGCTCAGTGGTCTGCCCTGGTCTTCATCTTACTGTCACCAGAAGAAGATCTGGAAGAGTTTGACCTGAGGAAATACTCTGGTTCAGAGGATGGTCTTCTGAGGCTGCTGCCAGTGATCAAAGTCTCCAACAAAGCTCTGTAAGAACTCTCATGAAAATCACCTTCAGTGAACAAATGAATCTGAGTGGAAAAATGAAAGATTCAATAACTGCTGTCTGTCTTTGTTTTCTTCAGTCTGAGTGGCTGTAACCTGTCAGAGAGAAGCTGTTCAGCTCTGTCTTCAATTCTCAGCTCTCAGTCCTCCAGACTCAGAGTTCTGGACCTGAGTTTCAACGACCTGCAGGATTCAGGAGTGAAGCTGCTCTCAGCAGGACTGGAGAGTCCACTCTGTAAACTGGAGACTCTCAGGTCAGTTTTCATTCAAATGTTGATTCTCTATGACAAGTTCTGTCTGGTTTTCTCTGATTTAGGAGAATGTGTCAAATAGCATCAGTGAAGAAGAAACAGCAGTAGGTAGAGTAAAACACCAGACTAAACAAGAGAACCCAAGTCCATCCAGGTGTTCATATCTGGGAAAAGGTCATGTTCTCTGTGTTCTTTGAAAGAAAACATGATTCAATCACTGAACTGCAGGTTCAAATGGAAAAACAGTTACAGAAGTGGAGCTATGGATCATTACTTAGGTGGAAATCAGATTTGATTCATGAATCAAGCTCAACAAGTGAGCTGTTTGTTTTTAACAGAATTAACACCTTACATGCTCTACTGCGCAACCTCATATTTAAGTTCATTTATAGGCTGGATTCCACTCAAAACTCTCTTATTTTGTCCATACATAACATCAGGTTTAGTGCCATCCGCTTTAGTTCCAGTATCTGGAAACACTGGAGGAGCTGTCTTTTTATCTTTCCATTTTAATTAATTTTTTTACTGGTTTTATAGCTAGTGTGTTTTTAAGAAGTGTATTCTTAAGTTTGTTTTATATTCTGTGGGGTTTTTTACTATTGTATTTTCTAGTTATTTATTTATTTATTATCATCTTATATTTGGTGTGTTGTCTTGGCAC
This sequence comes from Oryzias javanicus, assembly GCA_003999625.1. Classification (NCBI taxonomy): domain Eukaryota; kingdom Metazoa; phylum Chordata; class Actinopteri; order Beloniformes; family Adrianichthyidae; genus Oryzias; species Oryzias javanicus. The sequence goes on from CM012438.1 coordinate 1,816,224, forward strand.
TGTATATGTACTAATTTATTGATTATGATCCTGTTCACCTATTGGACTACGAGTCCGGAATAAAGCCTATCTATCTATCTATCAACAATTCACAAATGGAACCACAATTTTTCCTTTTTAATATAATGTTTGTTGCTGTGTGTATGTCTTTCTACTGGATGTATGAAAAGTAAAATGATATGTAGTAAATCATCATCATTTCTACCTTTATTTAAAACATGAGATCAGAATGCACAAAACTGTGTTTTTCATTTTAAAGACCTTTTTTAATTGTCAACCTTCTGGTTAAGTTCAGCAGTAACAAACAACATAAAAAGCAGAAACATCACTGTTGTTTTGGATCATTAAATAACAAAACCTGAAAATGTTCTCCATAGTTTTTCCATCCTCAACATTCTGACACACTTTATGTTCTAAGCATTACATTTTTTAGATTAGACTAACAGCAGAACCATCTGCAGGGCCACATTCAGACCTTTTGGACCCTGTAGATCTGTATTTTTAAAGTCCCTTCTGCAGTTTAGAGATTTTTGAAAATGATTTTCAAAAATCAACGCTTTAAGTGGGCCGGTGTGCTCCGGTGCTGAGCACCGGGACTTCTCTCAAACAGACTTTAGAGCATCGCCTCTTCTCACCTAATTAGGACCATCCGGTGCTCTATTTTGACCTCCATATCCAAACAAGTCATGAAGCACTTGTTAGTAGTGATGGGTCGGTCGTGCACGAAACGACTCCTAGACAGTGGTGCCTCCAGAAATTTTTTCTGGGCGTGGCTGCTGGGGGACCACTTTAAATCTTTCTCTTGATTGTGTGAGTAAATCATATTTTCCTTTTGAGTTTCCCTTCAGGGTCTTCACAGCCAATCAGCTTCCTCCATCTAAGCCTGTCTTCAACATCCTCTCCTCCAACACCAGCCACCTTCATGTCTTCATTCTCTTCATCCAGAAACCTCCTCTTTGATCATTCTCTAGACCTCTTTCCTGCAGCTCTAGACTCAGCATCCTTCTACCAATATCTTCACTGTCTCTCCTCTGAACATGTCCAAACCATCTCAGTCTGACTTTATCTGATGACACAAGTATAGTGTGCACAGGAAAAAATCTCAAAGAAGTCCTAAAAACTATAAACACAGAATTAAGGAAACTAAAACAATGGTTAGATACAAATAAACTCTCACTCAATGTCAACAAAACAATAAATGATTTTTGGAAATTGTCGTATCCCTGCAGATTTAGAAATCAAAGTTGTTATAGACAATCACGTGATAGAGAGAGTAACTGAAATCGAGTTCCTCTGAGTCATCATGGACCACAAAATAAGCTGGAAGCAACAAATAAAACAAGTCAGAATCAAAATTGCCAAAGGCATAGTAGTGTTGGGAAAAACACGTCATACACTCACTTATAAAGCACGCTTACTAATATACTCATCAATAATATTACCATATCTACAGTACAGTGCTGAAGTTTGGGGTAATACTTACAAAACGAATTTACCATCTCTGTACATATTACAAAAAAAGCTATTTGAATAGTTCATGGTGTGGATTATGGGACACATACGAACACGTACTCGTACAACAAAAAAGAAAATGTGTCTATCATTTTGTGGTGTGGATTTATGGAATGGGTTGAATGAAGGTTTAAAACAAAGCAAAAGTTTATGTATATTTAAAAAAACAAACAAGCTGTCACTGCTCAATCTTTACAAGGATTGACATGATCAGTATAAACATGCACAAATGTCATTGTACATACATTTTAACCAAAAGAAATTTGAAGTGTTTTGAAAAACGAAAAAAAAAAAAACTGTAAATAGACCAGGTAACGAAAAAATGTTGTAGAAAGGGATGGGACCAAAAAAGAATTTCATTGAGCATGAGGTAAAAGTTCAACTGGTTGAACATTTTCATGTAGAATCACAGCAAGTAGGCATGTTTCAGATGAGGCAGACGCAGAACAAGTCACCTGCAGCGCGGTGCATGCTGGTTTAGTTATTTTTCAAATTCTTATTTTATTTTCATTTTGTTTTTGTGTTTGAAACAAAGAACAATAATAAAAAAAAAAACTGTGTCTGATTATCCGGGAAAATAGAGGTAAAACATGATCTAATTAGCTGAAACTCTTGACAATAATATGAAAGTGTATATTTTCACATATTGTAATAAAATATGTTTACCTAGAGATTCTTTTTTTATTCGGCCGCTCTTATTTTGAAAGCTGAAAATATATGGCTCGACTTCTGCTCTGAATATTTTCACTGAACCAAACCATTCCTGTTTTTACAATTATTCCCTGAAATATACTGTAGAACAAGTACATTTATCCTGGGAAGAGATTAAAATCCGTGCAGACATGCAGAGATGTGTCTTTGCTGAAGGTATTAAATGTGGAAAACATGAATTTCTATCAGCTTTTGTGCTGATCGCACTTAAAATACGTATAAATAACATCATCCCAAACAAGAACCATTAGAATAATATCTACTCAAATGAAAGGTTGAAAATTTAAACAAAACATCAGATACTGGAGGATATCAAACATTCGTATTTAGATTTGAGAACGATCTGAAAGAGGAAACGAAAATACAGTTTGGCAGGACATTGATAAAATATTTATTGTACATTTTTCCTTTTAAAATCGGTAAGATTACCATTTATTCGTGTAAAATTTCAAATCTATTGAATATTAATTTACCATCATGTTTTTTGGGAAATATCCAAAAGAACTTGATTAAAAGTCTCCCTCAAGTTGTGATTCATCTTCATTTACAGATCTTCATGATCTTTCAGTCCAAAATTTAACTGAAACTGTAATCCATCAGTCTCTCATCAGAACTGGTTCCATCCAACTGATATTAACAAATTCCTGGAACTCCAGCTGCCATCACTGCTCCTTAACCCACTTTTCTGTCTGATTTCAGGTTGATGTACTGCAGATTATCAGAGATCAGCTGTAAATCTCTGTCCTCAGCTCTAAAGAAGAACCCGTCCAATCTGACAGAACTGGACCTGAGCGATAACAATCTGCAGGATTCAGGAGTTCTTGATCTGTGTGGTTTTCTGAAGAGTCCAGACTGCAGACTGCAGACACTGAGGTCAGACTCCATGTTCCAGTTGTGTTCAGTTCAATATGAGGAGAAAGTTGTGCTGACACTAAACTGCAGACATGATGTTCTGCTGCATGCTGACTATCTTCATGCTGAAGGCTGTTTTCTTCTTCTGAGCTTTAGTCCATTTACCCTGGCAGAAGATCTCATGTTTGAATGTTTCTTTTCATCTTCTTCATTTCTAATTTCAGCTTCCTTCAGGATATTTCTTTCTTTTCCTCAAAGATCTATAGATGTTTAATCTTCTTCATCCTCTTCACTCCAGATTTAAGAAAAGCTCCTAAGTATTAAGACTTAGTGTATTAAAGTTCAGAGCTTACTGGGATGTGATTCACCTCTCAGTTTTTTGTTCAGCTTTAACAAAAGCTGGATCTCAAAGCTCTTAGAACTTATTCCAGATCTTTTTGGCCTGAAAATGAGGCCAGAACTGCTAAAAAGACGCTCACAAGCAGCAGATGCAGGTAGGTCCGTGTTGAGTCTTGTGCTTCAACAGCCGTGTCGACTTTGTCAAGCAGCTACTTGCAATGAAAAGTCTATGCAAACAAACACACACTAGAATTCCTGGTTTCTGCATCTGGAACATCTGTGACCGAGTATTGCTATGCAAGTTTTTGAGCTGCCTTGCTGACTACAAACAATGCATTATGGGAAAGAGTGTCCTGACAGTTCTTGTAGTTTGAAGTGAATCTGATCAGAAATGACTGGCGCTAAATAAAGGAAATAGACTCTTTTCACGTGACGTCACACATCACCGGATGTGTGATGAGTCGCTTCTGGCTCATGGTTCTCCTGTTGCCTCCTGTTTCCTGTGACGTCATTTCCGGGTGAGCGTTACCCAGTGCTTGGTCGTTGCTTCTGTAGCTCCTGCTTTTGACTACCTGATCTGCTGATATCTTAGTGTAAATCCTGTTTGTTACTTAAAATCTTAAGTACCACCTTTTGTCTTTTAGTGAGTAAACTACTGTGCTAACCGTTGCTCTTCTAACCACACAAAGCGTTTACGTAGATTTTGATTTTTCGTTAGCAAAACACCGCTAACCATAGCTTAGCATTGAGCTATGGATTCCTCCTCGTCTTCTTGTTCCCCTCTTTCCTGCTCCATGTGCCATATGTTCAGCGAGGACCCTGCCTCCTTTACTGGAGATAGTGGTAGATGTGTGAAGTGCAGTCTGATTTTAGACTTGGAGGCCAGGCTAGAGCAGCTAGAAGCACGGGCCCGCACAGTGGAAGCTAAGCCAGCTAGCAAGGTAGTTACTCGTAGCGCGGGCCGCGCTATTTCCAGGGCTAACGAAGCTAGCATCCCAGCACCCCTCCCGCAGCCGGGGGAAACCCAGGATGGGTTTGTACCGGTGGGAAGGAAGCATAGTGCAAAAAGCAAACACTTAGAGCACCCGAAGCTTCTCGTGTGTAATAGGTTCTCTCCCCTCAGCGACGCACCCGCTGATCCCCAAACTCTGGTGATTGGCTCCTCTGAAGTTAGACACGTGAAGCTCCCAGCGGCTACAGTCAGGTGTTACCCGGGGGCCAGAGTTGGTGACATCGAAGGAAACCTCAGGTTGTTAGCCAAGAGTAAGTCGAGGTTCCGTCGAGTCGTGATTCACGCAGGCGGTAACGACGCCCGACGGAGACAATCAGAGATTCTCAAACTGAACGTAGATTCGGTGTGTAAGCTTGCTAAGTCGATGTCCGACACAGTAATTTTCTCTGGTCCTCTGCCAAACCTAGTCAATGATGAAATGTACAGCCGCTTCTCATCATTTAACCGCTGGTTAGCTAGATGGTGCCCAGAAAATGGCATTACTTTTGTGGACAATTGGAACGTGTTTTGGGGGAAGCCCGGTCTCATGCGAAGAGATGGCATCCATCCTACTTTGGGAGGTGCCTCTCTTCTTTCCAGGAACATTTGTGCTAGCTTTAGTCCTGCAAACTGACAATCCAGAGATGAGACCCGGGCACAGAGCAGCAGTTTACAACTCTCCTCTGAGCCGCCTTCGGCGCTGGTACTAACCCCAAACAGGGACAGCTCAGCAGTTCCTAGCTTTAGCTTGTGTACTAAAAGACAGGTGAGAGGAGTGAGACACAGAAAGCTAAAAGTATTAGCTGCTGATACTCTCAATAATGAGCAAAACCATGAGGTCATTAAATGTGGATTGCTAAACATTAGATCAATTTCTTCAAAGTCCCTCTTAGTCCATGAATTAATTAATGACAATAAACTTAACCTATTAGCTCTAACAGAAACCTGGCTACAACAGGATGATTATGTCAGGCTGAATGAAGCAACCCCCCTAGCTATAAAAACCATCAGAAATCCAGGATTTCTGGAAAGGAGGTGGGCTAGCTGTAATATCCCATGCAAGCTTACTTCTTAACACTAAAGCTAAATACAATTATAATTCCTTTGAAAACATTGTTTTTTCAATAAATCACACAAGTAGAAATACTGAAAAAGCATTCTTATTCATAATTATTTATCGCCCTCCCGGCCCGTATTCAGAATTTTAAACAGAGTTCATTTTTTATCAGCTGTTGTTCTTCACTCTGATAATATCCTAATGACAGGAGATTTTAATATTCATTTAGATGACTGTAATGACTGTCTTGGGAATGCTTTTGCAGCCTTATTAGAAAATGTTGGTTTCACACAAAATGTAAATGAACCCACCCACTGTCACAAGCACACCCTGGACCTTGTTTTAACTTATGGCATAGAGATTAGTCATCTGAGTGTCCATCCTCACAACCCCATACTTTCTGATCATTTTTTAATTACCTATCAGTTTATATTAGAAAACACCATAGCTCCAGTGATTAAGAAAGAGCTGAAACGAACATTATCTGACCGTTCTGTATCTGAATTTAAACTCTCAGTCCAACCAATGTTTAGTAACATGTTAGATAAATACTCTCAGAGCTCTTTAAGCCCCGTTGATAATGAGCAGTTTGTCAATGATACCATGCAAGCCCTCAGAGGAACCCTTGATGCTGTTGCCCCTCTGAAACTCAAGCTTGTTAGACAAAGAAGTAGCACCATGGTTTAACGCTGAAACACGTTCCCTCAAACAAATAACTCGTAAATTAGAAAGAAAATGGCGCCGTTCTGGCTCAGAGCACTCTCTGAATGCTTGGAAATGCAGCCTCTTAAGCTATAAAAAATCCCTGCGTAAAGCGAGAACTCAATATTACTCATCTTTAATAGCAGAAAATGCAAATAATCCACGATTTCTCTTTAGTACTATAGCCAGGCTGACCAGCAGCCACAGCTCGATTGAACCACATATTCCTGCTGCCCTCAGCTCTGAAGACTTTGTTACATTCTTTGATGATAAAATCTCAAATATCAGATGCAAATTGAACAAGGTTATTCCTACCATTACCCCTGAGCAAATTAAAATGGTAGAAAGGAAAACATCCATAGAAATGTCTGTAACATTAGATTGCTTTACTGCTGTGGACCAAGCAGAAATAGCATCAGTTATTACATCTTCTAAAACTTCCACTTGTCTCCTAGACCCAATCCCCACTAAACTTTTTAAAGAAATCTTCCCCTAATCAGTGAATCTATTCTAACCATAATAAATGCCTCCCTGGAAACTGGTTATGTGCCTCAGTCTTTTAAATGTGCTGTTGTTAAACCTCTTTTGAAAAAGCCCAGCCTGGATCCTGACATTCTGTCCCAACTATAGACCAATATCTAATCTCCCATTTATTTCTAAAATCTTAGAAAGAGTTGTGGTAAAGCAGCTGCAGTGCCACCTACAGGACAACAATCACTTTGAGGATTTTCAGTCGGGTTTCAGACCTCACCATAGCACTGAAACTGCACTGGTCAGAGTTACCAATGATTTGCTATTAGCTTCAGAAAAGGGACTAATCTCTGTTCTGGTCCTGTTAGACCTGAGCGCAGCCTTTGATACTATTGACCACAGCATCTTACTCCATAGACTAGAGCATGACATAGGGATCAAAGGATCTGCCCTCCAGTGGTTTGAATCCTATCTATCTGATAGACACCAGTTTGTTCACGTAAATGGACAGTCCTCTCATTGTACTCGAGTTAGCTACGGAGTCCCACAGGGCTCAGTTTTAGGGCCCATCCTATTCATGCTTTACATGCTGCCCTTAGGAGACATAATCAGGAAACACAGCATTAATTTCCACTGTTATGCAGATGATACACAGCTGTATTTATCCATTAAACCAGATCAGAATGACCACCTAGAGAAACTGAATTCCTGCATCAGAGACATTAAGTCCTGGATGACAATTAATTACCTCCTTCTGAACCCAGAGAAAACTGAGGTCATGATACTGGGTCCTAAACACCTGAGAGATGCTCTCTCAGATAAGATAGTCTCCTTGGATGGTGTAAATATTGCTCCCAATTCTTCAGTCAGAAACTTAGGGGTCTTATTTGACCAGGATTTATCATTTAATGCTCACATATCTCAAGCTTGTAAAACTGCATTTTTTCACCTACGCAATATCGCTAAGATTAAAAATATGTTATCTAAAAGTGATGCTGAAAAACTCATCCATGCATTTGTTACGTCGAGACTGGATTACTGTAACTCTTTACTGATAGCATGCCCTAAAAGTTCTTTAAAAGGTCTTCAGCTTGTCCAGAATGCAGCAGCAAGATTGTTAGCAGGAACTAGCAGAAGAGAACACATCACTCCTGTGTTGGCTTCTCTCCACTGGCTCCCAGTTGAATTTAGAGTAAAGTTCAAAATCCTCCTGTTAACATATAAGGCTCTGAATGGTGTGGCCCCATCCTATATTAGAGATCTCATAGTTCCTTACCAGCCAATCAGAACGCTTCGCTCACAGAATGCAGGACTGCTTGTAGTTCCTAGAATTTTTAAAAGTACAGTCGGAGGTAGAACCTTCAGTTATCAAGCTCCTGTTCTATGGAATAAGCTCCCAGCCCATGTCAGAGAGGCAGGTTCAGTTTCTACCTTCAAAACTAGCCTTAAAAACATTCCTATTTGGACAGGCGTTCTGCCAGACTAGCCAGTAATCATAGAATAATTAACATAATGCTCCCATACTGCTCTGAAGTTTGGGGAAATAATTATTATAATCACATACTTCTCCAATATATGCTTGAAATATAAATGATGAAATATGTATATTCTCTACATAATAACATAGAAGGCTGCTAGAAGTTAGAAGCTGGGAAAAGTATGGTGCACTGGGCTCTGTCCTCTTTTCATCTACCTCTCCTCTCCTCTACTTTTTTATTTACTTCTAATTGTATGCCTTTGTTGGTGGTGCAGTATAATTCACATGTTTTTCCTTCTCTCCGACTCCCCTGTGGGAGACGGGAGAGATTGCAGTTTCCGGGAGACTTGTTGGTGATCCTGACGAAGCCCCGCCCATCTGGATGAAGCCCGTCACCATCCGTCACCATCCTGCATCTCTGAGTGGGAGGGATTCCTGGTGGGTCGTCTGTCCTCCTGCTCCTGGTCGTGGTCTGCAGTTCTGCCTCATCTGGACTATGGACTTAATCATCACTTGTCCCTCAGCTCTATATGAATGAACTCTACTCATATATGCAGTTTTAGCAGCTAACTTTTCTTTAACCGTTCTGGTATCGCCTGTCCGTCCTGGGATGGGATCTCTCCCTCATGTGGGAATCCCTAAGGTTTCTTCTTTTTTTTTCCTGACTCAGGTTTTTTTTTAGGAGTTTTTCCTTACCGCGAGGGAGGGTCTAAGGACAGGGATGACCTGTTCTTTATAGTCTGTTTAGTTTTTACCTATTGTGCATATTTTATGACTCCATCTGTGCATCTGTAAAAACTGCTGGCATGAAGCCCAATGAGGCAAATTGAATTTGTGATATTGGGCTATATAAATAAAATTGAATTGAATTGAATTGAATTGAATTGAATTGGCTCATATTGTTTAGAACGAGAAAACTGATTACTCAACACTTTTAAAGCAATTTTACATAAATAACAAAGGGTAACTTAAACAATTGTAACTGAAATGTGTTCAATATCTATTGTATAAATGTTCTACCTGGTTGTATTGGTTTCCTCCTCTTAGATCGTTCACATATCAGAGTACAAATGTCAGTAATCCTTCCTCAGTGTCTGCAGAAGGCAGCAGCTGCAGCTGCTTCCACAAATTCCTATGGATGATATTAAACCAGTCGTGGATTATTTCTCTCTGACAACCTGGTTAAAGTTAGACAAAGGTTACATGTACTTCACTGAATGCTGCTTGTTATATTATGAAGGTAATTATTATTTGATTCTTTTAATCTTTGCTAATGCTACCATTAGCTTTGTGTTTGAGACGTGGAGCTGTAGAAGATCTTTTCTCATCAGTTAAAAGTTTCCTAAATTTCCATTCACACATAATCCTTGTAAACAGAGTAAAAGTCTGACAATTCCAGCGTGTCTGACATTAAGGTCAAACTTATTACTGTTGTAATGTTTTCTACTGCGGTCAGTGAGCTGCTGTTAGCTCAGCCGTGGTTCTAACATCACTCCTCTGTTTTTGTTCATAACTGTGTCTGATATCTGGGAAAATACAGATAAAACTTGATCTAATTAACTGAAACAGTTGAAAAAAATATGAAAAATGAATGTTTCCACCTGTTGCACCGAGATAATGAGCTGATTTCCAGACGATAGAGCAGGTTACAGACTTTTATTGATACAATGATAAAACAAATGTTCCCAAGCTCTTTCCTCCGTGACTCGTGTATGATTGCCTGCTACCGTGCCGAATGACATCACTTAAAAAAACATGGAAAAAAACAATACATTTAAAACAACAATACAAGTCAAACATGCACGGCAAATGAAACGCACAGCACACTTCGAGCTGGACACGGGTCAAACAAAAAAACAACGCTCAGGAGTATGAACTTAGGGAAGTAACTCAAACAAAAAAAATGAGAAATAGAAAACAAAATTCTCCGCTCCCACACCTGATTGATCCACCACGCTGAGATCCCCGTGGGGAGCGGACAAAAAAAACACAAAACCGTAAACTTAATAAGAGGACAGCAGGGCACAGTTTTCCAACACTAAAAGCAGAAAACACCGTATTAAAAACAAATTTTCATAAAAAAATAATTTAGTATGTATTCAAAAACTTCTTCTGTCAATAATAAAAACACGAGCGGGGGTTTTAAAGACTGGTGCGTCGCAAAACGCCCAGTCTTTAAAACCCCCGGTCAGTCCGGATCTACCGCTGCCGTGATGTTACTATAAAATACAATAAAAATAAACAATCATTTTAAAACATTGGCTGCAGGTGACAATAAAAACAGTCTTACCAGACTCAGAGTTGCATCAGCTAACGCAGCTTCGTCTGCTGCCCCGTCCCATAACAGGAAGCTAGCACCTAGCAACCACACATCAGCCTCCTTTTTATACCCTCTGCTGTGGGAACAGCGACACCTACTGGTGCCTCCTGTTACACACTTAATGTTATAAAATACGTTCACCTTCTCTATTTACTTGGCCGCTCTTATTTTGAAAGCTGAAAATATGTGGCTCGATAGCGGCTCTCAATATTTTCACTGAAATCAAACCATTCTTGTTTCTACATTTATTCCCTAAAATATCCAGTAGAAAAAGTAAATTTATCCTGGGAAGAGATTAACATCCGTGCAGACATGCAGCGATGTGTCTTTGCTGAAGGTATTAAATTTGACCAATGTTAATTTCTATCAGCTTTTGTGCTGATCGCACTTAAAATACATGTAAATAACATCAGCCCAAATTAAACCTGTTAGAATAATATCTGCTCAAATGAAAGGTTGAAGAAATAAAATAATTATTCGGTAGAATACTTTTGGCAACAAAAGCCTTCAAACTGATGTTGCTGTGTGTGGTTTGATTCTCCAAGTTTGAAGTAACAACCAGTGACCAAAATCTAGTTTTTGACTCAATAAAAAAATATAAACCTTTTTTTAATGGATAAATTATTACATTATTTTTCTAGGAAATTTACATGTGTGTTGATTTAAAAAATGTGTTGTTGAATGCAAACAGACAGGAAGTCACAACTGAAAAACAACCTCAGATAAAAAACACTTTTTCCTAAGTAACTTCTTAAATCTCTAATCAGTCTTTGCTCTCTGGTTTTCTATGAATGTCTATGAAGAGTTTTATTTTCTATCACAAATGAGTTTTTTCTTCTCTTTAGCAGCTAAAAAGACTCTTTTACACTCTAAGATGAGAGCTGTCAGTCAGTCACCTGTTGTCTAAACCTGATGAGGACATTTAGGATTTTTCCATACTTTTTTCAAGAAAACCAAATAGCATAAAATAAATTAATAAATAGTATGATCATGTCTTTATTGTCTTCTAACTGTAAACTCCAAACATACAGAGAAAGCAAGAACAGATTTGGCAAAAGGAGACAGAAAATGCTCTGTTCTGAATTCTTTCTCCAGATGATTCATTTTTATATTAAATCATAACAAAAAGAGCTTAAAAACATAATGTTTTGAATATTTGCCATCTTATCACTGGCAGTAAAGATGCAACTCTGCAGTGCTACAAAAAGACTAAATAAAGTTTGTATAAAGTGGATTCATGTCTGTTATTATATTTATAAAATACAGTTCTGTAAATGTTCTATGAATTCATGTTGTTGTATTTATCCACCACGTCTTAAAGTCCGCTCCGTGAAAACAACCGACTTTGAACCGATCCTCTGTTTACATTTATCCACCTTATTCCTAACCCCCATAATCCTTTGCTTGAATTATGGGCGATACTTTAAGTTCAAGTTCAGGTTTATTGGTTTAGTTCCCATTTGTAGAGTTAACACAATGTACAAGAAAAACAAACAACCAATAAATAAAAATAAGAAATTAAAAAATGGGAAGAAGCTTATCAAGCTTATTCAATGCCTTGAAAACTACACAACATAGATGCTGATCAACAAATAAATAGATACAATAAAAATAACAATTTACAAAAAAATGCAAGTAATTCAAATCTTTTACATACATATGTTGTAATCATTCATACATTTACGTTTTAAACTTTTTTGAAACTGCAAAAGTGAAGAACTTCATTTGAATTCATTATTCAATTGATTCCATAATTTTACTCTTAGAACTGAAACACATCTCATCTTAACATCAGTGCGAACTTTAACCTGTTTAAAATAATAAAGACCTCTTAAATTATACTGACTAACCCTTAAATTAAACAGCTTCTGTAAATTATGTTTTACTCTACAGACAATTTTAATACCTTGAAATAAACAATTTCCTTTCATTTTAAACTATTATTCAAACAAAATAAAGAATTTGTTGGTTCATAATATCCTGTTCTGTTGACTATTCTAAAAGCCTTTTTTTGTAGTTTAACCAACAAATTGATAATAGTTTTACCTGAATGTCCCCAGATCTCTGCACAATATGAGAGATATGGAACAACTAGTGAACAATAAACAAGAAACAAACTTTTTGTTCAACGCATCACTGATTTTAAACAGAATACCGATGGATCTAGATACTTTATGTTTGATATGATTTATGTGAGATTTCCAAGACAATTTCTCATCAATTATTACTCCCAAAAACTTTATTTCTTTAACAAAACAACAGCATGTGCAGTTGAACAGTTACTCCTGAATCCGTACTGACTTCCATTTAGTAAATCATATTTACTCAAAAAGGAATCAAGGCTAATTGCAAAAAGTTTTTCCAAAATTTTAGAAAACTGTGGTAGCAGTGAAACTGGTCTGTAGTTTGATATGATTTCCTTATTACCATTTTTATAAATTGGAATCACCTTAGCAACTTTCATCAGGTCTGGAACAACACCACTAGAAAAGGATTTATTGCAGATATAAGTAAGTGGTTTGAGAATACTGTGAATGACTTCCTTAATAAGGGACATGTCGATGCCATGACAGTCAGTAGATGTTTCACTTTTCATTTGATGAACAACTTCAAGCTCATCACTTGGACTTACTCCACTTAGAAACATTGTGTTTATATCTCAATCTATATTGCATTTCATGTCACTCACAGCTGGTATCTTTTCAGCCAATTTAGCACCAACATTTACAAAGAAATTGTTAAACTCATTAACTATTTCCTGTTTGTCCTTAATAGTCATGTTATCTTTTTTAATATAATTTGGAAAACAGTTGTCTTTTTTCTTTTCTATTACATTACTAATTACTTTCTAGGTATTTCTAATATCTTTCACATATCTCTGCAGTAACGTGTCCTAATAGGCTCTTTTTTGTTTTCTCAGTATACTTACTGATTTATTTTTGTAGGCTTTAAACTTTGTCTCATTTTCTTCAGTTTTGTTTTTAATGAAATCTCAATATAATTTGTTCTTTTTTCTACGAGCATTTTCCAAACTTTTCATTATCCAAGGTTTTGATTTAGTTAAGATTTCTTTCTTATGTGTTTTCAGTGGGCAGTAGAAATCATAAATTCTCATAAAATATCTAAGAAAATGCTGTAAGAATCATTGACATCATCAACAAAGATTTCATCCCAGACATACTGAATCAAATCCTCTTTCATTGCTTCAATTGCTTAGGGTGTTTTTTCTCTGTAAATAATATTCATTGTTTCCATATTTTTCATTTTCTGATTGTTTTCAGTTTCAATTACAACAAAAATAGGAAGATGATCAGTAATATCAATCAGTAGAAGTCCGCTTTTTGTTTTTAAGCCAGTTTGTTCATAAATATATTATCAATTAGTGTAGCACTGTTTAAAGTTATTCTACTTGGTTTTAATATTCAAGGGTAAAAACCTAAACTAAACATGGTTTTTATGAATTCTGTTGTTTTTATATTCTCAGTTTTTAACAAATCAATATTGAAATCTCCACAGACTAAACTCAACTTATTACTTCTTCTTTCAAACAACTCAGAAATATTCTTATTGAACTGATCCAAACATCCACCTGGGCTCTATAAACACAACTTATTTGAATATTTTTCAAGCTTTCCCTTTGAATTTCAATTGTCAAACATTTCATTTTCAACTGAAAAGGACATATGTGGAACAACTTTACATTTGAGACCCATTTGAACAAACAAGGCAACCCCGCCCCCTCTTTTGTTCAGTCTATTTTGAAAGAAAAAATGATATCCCTGCAGTTTGTTTAATAGTTCTTTCTCCTCAGTTAAACAAGTTTCTGAGATGACAATGACAGTAAATAGTTCATCAAACTGGTTCAAAAAGTCCTTAATTTCAGAAAAATTAGTATAAAGTCTCCGACTGTTGAAATGTATGAGAGAAAAACCTTTGAGTTCCACCTTGAAATCCTCTTCAGAATAATACTCACAGTCACAATGGGTGTCATTGTAGAAATGGATTTCTGGGTCAATATCCTGTAACGTCCCATCCTGATCCTCATCCTCATAAAAAAAAACTCAATCATCGCTCGTTCTTTCAAGTCCTCTTCAATTACAAATAAAGAAAAGTCTCAAACAAACAAAACACTTGGTCTTCCTTCTTCATTTGTACTTTTCCAGCTCTTGGATACTCCTGATGGTGATGACTTTAGCCTGTTCTGGTCTTCCTTTGAGCTTCATCATTATTTTGCAGTTCCTTGTCCAAGTGTTCTGTATTTTTTTCTCTTTTTTTTTTAGAATTCTTGCTTGATGAGCAATTTCTGCATTCCTCCTTGTCAGGTGCTCATTTATATAAACACCAGTGCCCTTAAGCTTTTCAGCAACTTTCAGCAGATCATTTTTATCTTTTCTGCTTACAAATCGGATGACAATGTTTTGTCTTTTTGAGGATTTGTGTGACATGCAGCAATAGCTTTACTGTCAACAATAATGTCTTTGGTGCTCAGAAACTCAATAACTTGTTGCGCAAGTGTAAACAGTTCACCTGGTGGAGCGTCCTCCTCCTCAGTGGGTTCTGCAGTGACCCTGGCGTAGGAACGATGTTTGGTCTCCAGTGCAGATATCACCACATTCTCCATTACATACTCCATACTACTTCCTGTAGACGCTGGAACTAGCATTTATTTACATTACCACTGTAGAGTCGACAGCGCAATTCCTCTTGTTTTGGATCTATAACTACTTATAAATGTGGGAACACCAGCTGTCATGTGTTAAAAGAGGCGATGTAACAATTTGGGTGCTGCTAAAACTGAGCGATGGAGGGATTACCTTAAAAAATGGCCAAACATAACATATAGTAGCATTTTTAGCTACTTTTTCAATTCAATTGTGGCAGATGTTGAAGCTCTGAACAATCTTAAAAGCTCAGAGGCATATCAATACCTTCATAGATGCTTATTTCTGCTGGAGTTAGCATACAATTGTAACTTTATCGCTTCTAAAATATCCGATACCAGGAGATGCAGCAATTACACAGAAATATCTTCCTGCTCTTGTGACACTGCTGTCAGGTCTCTGCAGTACCCGGCGTCTCTTCTTCTCTGGTCTGGAGAAACTCAACTATAATGTTGGATACGGATTTTCCTCAGTGGGTATTTTATCCACAAAATGAAATGAACATACATACAAAGTCTTAGGTGGCTTCTTAAGGTTTACAATATTCAGCCATATCTTTCTGACTTCATCCTCGCCTGATAGACGGTAAAATCTGTACCGAGGAGGGCAGCTGCACTCCCTCTTCGTCAGCGGCCCATCTTCCACACAACGCTCCTTAAGACACACATTTAATTTAGTTTGGGTGTTAAAACAGCCACGAGCAGCACAACATGTACCTGAGCTGCACAACGACATTTTTGAAACTTTTGAGGGATTAACTAAAACACTCTTCTAAAGTCTGAATGCACAGCTAAAGTTAACAAAACTACCAACTTTCATTCATTCATTCATTCATTTTCCATGCCGCTTTATCCCTTTCGGGGTTGCCGGGATGCCGGAGCCTATCCCGGCTGCTGATGGGCGAAGGCAGTGTTTACCCTGGACAGTTCGCCAGTCTGTCGCAGGGCCATATCTTCAATGGCCAACTTTCAATGGAAACCAATAGCGCCGTGTCACCTCTGGTTGCTATTCCGGAAGTTGCACCCGTAACCCCTTTTACATCAGCGGCTCCAGGAATAAGGTGGATGGACAACATATGAGACAGCTAGTTAGCATTGGCGGCTAATATCGTAGCATGCTAGCATCAGTGTGTTACAACAGCGCTGTCTTCAAATCAACACTTTTATCAAAGGTTCTGTTGTAAATCAGCAGCTTGATCCTCCAGTTCTGTCTGGATCCATTTGAAAATCTCTGCATGTCCCTCTGTATCAGCCAAAGCTAACCGCTACACAAACAGACGAGTAGCTGAAGAGAGTGGTGGGTGGGGTCGGGGACTTCTTGTGCTGCACATGTTTTTTTTTTTTTTGGAACAATCTTTCTCTCTTTCCGTTCCCCGTTTCCGGCCCTGTAGCCTTTTTGTCTGATGTCACCGTGAAAAGAATCTGTATATTTTTGAACTCTTTCTGGAAAGTAATGAATCGCTGATGAAAATAAAAATATTTCTATAAACTGTTGTGGTGGAAAAGTAGTTGGATCCAATGGAATAAAGAAATGTTGTCAAACGGTTTGAAGAATGTTTATTAAAACAGTGCAGAGAAAAGTACACGTCCTGCGAGCATGGAGGAGAGGTCTGCAGAGCTCTGCCTGTGATGGAGGATGTTTGCATTTTATACAGTCATACAAACAATTTTAAATCAGGACCTTAAGACAAGGACGTAAGCACCAGATCTAATATGGACAGAATGTTTTAATGAAGTCAAAATGTTAACACACTGTGATAGAATGCCTGACAAGAACCAAACTAATCCTGTGACTTCAACTGTTTGCAAAAGTCACTCACTAAATGTCATGGATGAAAACTAAAGAGTATAATTGTATAATTTCCATTACATTATCAATGTAAAATCAATACAAACCCGCGCACACCAGAATTTCTGGCTCATGTGTACGGAGTAGAGGCTGAGAATTTTCCGGAATTACCGCGGGATGGGAGTCGTGTCTTCCGTTAATCACGGGACCGGGACGGGATTAAATTCTGACGGGAGTGGGAACTCACCAAAAGCGGACAACTCAAGACACTTGAATGAAACTTTTGGGTCCGACGGTGCTGGATAATTTCACAGGAGGAGAGAGGAGAGGAAGAGCACGCCAGCCCAAATACCTCTGGCTGCAGTACGCAGACGGGCCGTGTCTCAACATTACGTTTGTTTCTCTCGACGCTCACGCACAGGTACACGAGTGCGCGCTCACAGCGAATCAGAAGTGTTTTAATCAATGGATCAGGGGTGCGAGAGTTGTCCATATTTCTTTAGACATCTCTCTTTTTTCTCTTCAAGCCGTGTTTGCGCTGCGCGTGGACGCGCAGAGCCGAATATGAGAGAAAGACAGCGGCAAGTGAAACAGCAGTGGTTGAATATTTTTGAAATGAATGAAGAGATTCTGGAGGACATATGGATTGTGGTTTGATCTGCTAATGCTGTTTTTTCTTTTATATCTAATTTATAACTTTTCGCCGAAGAATGTTATTTATTTATATTTTTTAATCTTTTACTTTGGGCTTTTCCCATCAGGGGTCGCCACAGCCAATCAGCTTCCTCCATCTGTCTTCAGCTAAAATAACCGACATTTGTGTTTGTTTATGAGGCAGAAATTAAACAAGCATTGTTTTATGCTTGATAATCTTCGTTTCGGAATCACGTTTGACCGTCTCCTGGACCGGAAGTAGTCAGGCTGATCACGTTCTAGCTTTACAGAAGTCATTCGGGGCCCGATTGAAAAAGGTTCCGAGCGGTTTCTCCGAACCTACACTAACCCTAACCTTGACCCGGCACCGATGCGGGTCGGGTCCCAAATCCTGCTGATCGCCAGGTTCCGTGATTGTTCCGTGCACCCCAGACGTTGCTACTTTACGATTTTTGAGCCCGAAAAGTCAAGCAAAACAGACAAACTACGAACTGTATGTCCAAAATAAATGCATGTCGTGATAGAAACGGGTACATTTCTCGCTAGAAATATTACCAAAATAAAGATTAGTCCACAAAATATTTTATTCTGAGCAATTTTACACCAAAAAAGTAGTGGATCTACCGCCATATTGTTAGCCGCTGTCAGACAGAAATCGGCAGAAACTCAAAAGTCACGTGATCAGTCACGTGATCCGGAGAAACCTAACATCCGACCACGTGTCAAAAGAACCTTAAGCCGCTCCTGTTGTTTTTGAATGGGCTGCAACTGCGCATCATATGCACGCAAAAACCGTGTTTGGCGTATACTATGCACGGTATTCCCAGGGTGCAAAGCCGTGGAATAGGGACGCATTTCACTGAGACTGGGTTGCACACATCACACCTGACACTTTTCTCCACCCATTCCAACCTGCTTGCACTCGCCTCTTCACTTCTTTTCCACACTCTCCATGACTCTATACTGTTGACCTTAAATACTTAAACTCCTCCCCCTTCTTTATCTCTTCTCCTTGTAACCTCACTCTTCCACTTGGGTTCCATTCCCACACATGTACTCTGTCTTACTGCGGCTAACCTTCATTCCTCTCCTTTCCAGGGCAAAACTCCACCTCTCTAGCTCCTCCTCCACTTCTCTAGCTCCTCTTCTAACTGTTAAATAAACTACAATATTGTCTGCAAACATCATAATCCATGGAGATTCCTGCCTAATTGGAATATAAAACAACATTTTTGTGCAACTCAAACAGTTAACTGTACTTTTAATCATCTGTGCACATCAGTAGCATGAAATAGACACAATACGTCAAAGTAGCAGACACTTTCAGTTCTTCTGTAGTTTTCTACAGGCTGTTTTATTAGATTTAGTAGAATCAATTTTGAAAATATAGTTAATGGTTTTGGTATACCCCAAGATTTAAAGTGGCCCCCCAGTGGCCACTCCCATGAAACATTTCTGGAGGTGCCACTGCATCTTTGGACTGTGAGAGAAACCAGAGTTCCTTCTGTCCAGTTAACCCATGCATGGACGGGAGATAAAGAAATCCATGCAGGAAGGTCATCGGGGGAATCGAACCAGTGACCTGGAGGCTAACTGAACACTACACTACAGTAATTGAAAATGTAGAAATGTGGACTCAGCTACTGCTCTGAAACATGCTGGGAGCAGATACAATTAAATGTAATGTTTTGAACAAGAGTGGGACAGGAGCGAGAGTCAGGTTACCAGGAGTGGGACAGGACAGGATTATTTTATTAACTTTGGTCCCTTGAGCGGGACGGGACAAGAGTGAAAATCCACTCCCGTGTCATACTCTAGTACGGAGCATACATGAGTGCACACTGCTAAGGAAGTTTTTAATTCGGGCTGCAAGCTTTGTACAAATCCGGCACGCATTGAGAGCACGCTGAATCTTCAACACATTTTCATAAACAGTCGCAGGGGACTCTGAATTGGGAGCTGCTTGAGGGTAACCTTTGTTTCTAAGCAAAGAAGGGCCAAACATGATCAATACAGAGAAATTATTAATTTAGGTTTGTGCCCGGTTGGGTAAATATGACACCCACACAGACATTAAAAAGGACAGAGTTAAGAAAACAAAAAACATGGCGCAAAACTCGATTTTTAGCTCCGAGGTTCTCCCTATTGTATGTGGTGGAGGAGCGCTAATGAACAGTCAAAATACAATAGAAGATTCTCCTCCCTGCAGCTACGTGCAGGACCGCGCTGCACCGGTGTGGATACCACCTGCACAGGGCCGGTGTGTAAGCACCTGTCCCATGTGTGCCTTAAAATTCTCACAGAGTAGCAATCTTTTAATATGATATAATATGATAATCTTTTAATATGACATAATATGATAATCTTTCACCATTTACCAAAAACAGTTTAATTTGACACTTTAAAAACAAAACAATTTTTTCAATTACAATTTTCATTTTAAAACTGTCATTTCAATATCCATTTCTGCCATGAATTTAGAAAATGTGA
Organism: Oryzias javanicus; assembly: GCA_003999625.1. NCBI lineage: Eukaryota > Metazoa > Chordata > Actinopteri > Beloniformes > Adrianichthyidae > Oryzias > Oryzias javanicus. The sequence continues at coordinate 1,836,249 of CM012438.1, forward strand.
TTCGCAATTACAAATTCACAATAATAAATTACATTTGAACTCCTTGTCTTTTTTGAATTCATTTTAAAGTTATTTCAAATAGATTGCATTTTAATTTATCATCACGTCTTTGGGGAAAAATCCAAAAGAACTTGCTTTAAAGTCTCCCTCAAGTTGTGATTCATCTTCATGGTCTTTCAGTCCAAAATTTAACTGAAACTGTAATCCATCAGTCTCTCATCAGAACTGGTTCCATCCAACTGATATTAGCAAATTCCTGGAACTCCAGCTGCCATCACTGCTCCTTAACCCACTTTTCTGTCTGATTTCAGGTTGATGAACTGCAGTTTATCAGAGATCAGCTGTAAATCTCTGTCCTCAGCTCTGAAGAAGAACCCGTCCAATCTGACAGAACTGGACCTGGGCGAGAACAATCTGCAGGATTCAGGAGTTCATCTGTGTGGTTTTCTGGAGAGTCCAGACTGTAGACTGCAAACTCTGAGGTCAGACTCCATGTTCCAGTTGTGTTCAGTTCAATATGATGAGAAAGTTGTGCTGACATTAAACTGCAGACATGATGTTCTGCTGCATGCTGACTATCTTCATGCTGAAGGCTGTTTTCTTCTTCTGAGCTTTAGTCCATTTACCCTGGCAGAAGATCTCATGTTTGAATGTTTCTTTTCATCTTCTTCATTTCTAATTTCAGCTTCCTTCAGGATATATTTTTCTTTTTCCACAAAGATCTATAGATGTTTAATCTTCTTCATCCTCTTCACTCCAGATTTAAGAAAAGCTCCTAAGTAGTAAGACTTAGTGTATTAAAGTTCAGATCTTACAGGGATGTGATTCAGCTCTCAGTTTTTTGTTCAGCTTTAACAAAAGCTGGATCTCAAAGCTCTTGGAACTTATTCCAGCTCTTTTTGGCCTGAAAATGAGGCCAGCACTGCTAAAAAGACGCTCACAAGCAGCAGATGCAGGTAGGGGAGTGTTGAGTCTTATTGTGCTTCCACACCGAAGCTTTACGAACACATTGAGCGTTCATTGAGCGTGTGGTAAAAGTTCAACATGTTGAACATTTTCATGTAGAATCACAGCAAGTAGGCGTGTTTCAGATGACTAAGGCAGATGCAGAACAAGTCACCTGCAGCGCGGTGCATGCTGGTTAGTTTTTGCACTGACGTCATATGTGCGTCGTCATGAAAGTATCTTGTGAAAGAGGCGGGTGCAAAGCGCCAACCTATTCAAGTGTCTGCAAGCTGCCTTGATGGGTACAAACAATTCATTATGGGAAAAGGTGTCTTGCCAGTTCTTGTAGTTTGAAGTGAATCTGATCAGAAATGACTGGCGCTAAATAAAGGAAATAGACTCTTTTCACGTGACGTCACACATCGCCAGATGTGTGATGAGTCGCTTCTGGCTCACATTGTTTAGAACGAGAAAGCTGACTGCTGAACACTTTTAAAGCAATTTTGCATAAATAACAATGGGTAATTTAAACAATTGTAACTGAAATGTGTACAATATTAATTGTATAAATGTCCTACCTGGTTGTGTTGGTTTCCTCCTCTTAGATGGTTCACATATCAGAGTACAAATATCTGTAATCCTTCCTCAGTGTCTGCAGAAGGCAGCAGCTGCAGCTGCTCCCACAAATTCCTATGGATGATATTAAACCAGTCGTGGATTATTTCTCTCTGAAAACCCATTTAAAGTTAGACAAAGGTTACAAGTACTTCACTGAATGCTGCTTGTTTAATTTTCAAGGTATTATGTTTTTTTTCTTTTAATATGTGCTAATGCTAGCGCTAGCATTAGCTTTAGCTATGAGACGTGGAGCTTGAGAAGATCTTTTCTCACCCGTTAAAAGTTTCCTAAATTTCCATTCTCACATAATATTTGTAAATAGAGCAAAAGTCAGACAATTCCAGCGTGTCTGAAATTAAAGTCAAACTTATTACTGTTGTAATGTTTTCTACTGCGGCCAGTGAGCTGCTGTTAGCTCAGCCGTGGTTCTAACATCATTCATCTTTGTCTTTGTTCATAACTTGGAAAACCCTGTATGAATGTAATGATGTCAATTCAACGTACAACAAATTTATGCAGGATTTTACCTCACTATATGACAAAAACTGCCAATTACTAAATTCTGTAGTAAGAAGCAATATAACAAAAATCCATGGATGACAAAGGGACTAATTAACGCATGCAAAAAAAAAGAACGGTTTATACAAACAATTTTTAAAAGACAGAATTGTTGAAGCAGAACGGCGATATAAAAAATATAAAAACAAACTAACCAATATTATGAGAACATGTAAAAAAGACTATTATACAAACATTTTAGAAAAAAACTAATCAAATACTAAAGGAATCTGGGAAGTATTGAACAGTGTCATTAGAAAACACAAAGAGAAAACAAATTATCCAGACTCTTTAGTAAGTAGAAACGAAATATGTAACAATATTCAAGACATGACAAAGGAATTTAACGAATATTTTGTAAAAAATAGGACCAAAGTTAGCTGACAAAATAAATCATACAAATGAATCGGAAAAGGATACTGCAGAACACCACATAAAGAGGAATCCAAACTCGATCTACTTGAGACCTGTGGAAGCGAAAGAAATTCTAGAAATTGTCAAACAATTCAAAAACAAAACATCTACAGACCGTAATGGAATTAATATGACAGTAGAAAAAAAGGTAATTGACGCCATTGTTGACCCGCTAACCTACATCTGCAATTTATCCTTTCAAACAGGTAAGTTTCCAGAAAAAATGAAAATAGCTAAAGTAATTCTATTATACAAATCAGGGGACAAACATCAACTCACGAATTACAGACCAGTGTCCTTACTCTGCCAATTTTCAAAAATACTGGAAAGAGTATTCCTCACAAGGCTGGAAAATTTTGTTGAAAAACATAAGCTAATGTCCGATGATCAATACGGTTTCATAAAAACAGATCAACTTCTATGGCAATAACGCAACTAACAGAAGAAATTATAAATGGCACAGACAATAAGGAGTTCACAGTTGGAGTGTTCAATTTAAAAAAGGCTTTTGTTACCATCGATCATAACATTTTAGTAAAAAAGTTGGAGAGATATAGAATATTTGGACTGGCATTAAATTGGTTAGACAGTTACATTAGAAACAGGCAGCAGTTTGTACAACTGGATAATTTTACGTCATCCCTGCTAAGTTTAAACTGCGGAGTTCCTCAAGGATCGATATTAGGTCCAAAGCGTTTTATACTATACATAAATGACATTCATATTGTATCAAGCAAATTTAAATACATCTGATATGCTGATGACACAAGTATAGTGAGCACAGGAAAAAATCTCAAAGAAGTCCTAAAAACTATAAACACAGAATTAAGGAAACTAAAACAATGGTTTGATACAAATAAACTCTCACTCAATATCAACAAAACAATACATGATTTTTGGAAATTGTCATATCCCTGCAGATTTAGAAATCAAAGTTGTTATAGACAATCACGTGATAGAGAGAGTAACTGAAATCGAGTTCCTCTGAGTCATCATGGACCACAAAATAAGATGGAAGCCACAAATAAAACAAGTCAGAACCAAAATTGCCAAAGGCATAACAGTGTTGGGAAAAACACGTCATACACTCACATATAAAGCACGCTTACTAATATACTCATCAATAATATTACCATGTCTACAGTACAGTGCTGAAGTTTGGGGTAATACTTACAAAATGAATTTACAATCTCTGTAAATATTACAAAAAAAAGCTATTCGAATAGTTCATGGTGTGGATTATGGGACACATACGAACACGTACGCGTACAACAAAAAAGAAAATGTGTCTATCATTTTGTGGTGTGGATTTATGGAATGGGTTGAATGAAGGTTTAAAACAAAGCAAAAGTTTATGTATATTTAAAAAAACATACAAGCTGTCACTGCTGAATCTTTTACAAGGATTGACATGATCAGTATAAACATGCACAAATGTCATTGTACATACATTTTAACAGAAAAAGAAATTTGAAGTGTTTTGAAAAAGGAAAAAAAAAACTGTAAATAGACCAGGTAACAAAAAAATGTTGTAGAAAGGGATGGGACCAAAAAAGAATTTTCTTCTACCCACTCCTTTTCAAGTACATTGTTTGCTTCACTTGTACATTTGTATTTTTTTTCAATTGTTATATTTGTATTTTTAGAGTCTTATGCTTATTTAGTATTTTTGTACTTTTAAATTCTTATATTTGTATTTTTCAAATTCTTATTTTATTTTCATTTTGTTTTTGTGTTTGAAACAAAGAACAATAATAAAAAAAAGAAACTGTGTCTGATTATCTGGGAAAATAGAGGTAAAACATGATCTAATTAGCTGAAACTCTTGACAAAAATATGAAAGTGTATATTTTCACATATTGTAATAAAATATGTTTACCTGGAGATTCTTTTTTTATTTGGCCGCTCTTATTTTGAAAGCTGAAAATATATGGCTCGACCTCTGCTCTGAATATTTTCACTGAATCAAACCATTACTGTTTTTACAATTATTCCCTGAAATATACTGTAGAACAAGTAAATTTATCCTGGGAAGAGAATAAAATCCATGCAGACATGCAGCGATGTGTCTTTTCTTAAGGTATTAAATGTGGAAAACATGAATTTCTATCAGATTTTGTGCTGATCGCACCGTATTGTGAAAACAGCTGAGAAGATCATTGGTGTCCCTCTCACTGGATTATCTATCATCTATGACTCCCGCCTTACCCGCAAAGCCATCAGGGTTGCAGGTGACCCATCCCACCCTTCCCAGCGCCACTTCAGCCTCCTGCCATCAGGGAGGAGACTGCAAAGTCTACGGGCCAGGACCAGCAGGCTCAGGGACAGTTTCCTCCACCAGGCCATCAGGAAGCTCAACTCCCTCCCAGTCCTCCCCTCTCTGCCCCCACCCCCTGCTGCTACAAGCTGATTACAACATGCAAATGAACACTGTCACTTTAAAATAATTTATTATGTTTGCTTTTGCACTATTTTCAACTCACTCAGTTCTTATATATTGTAAATTTGTGCTAGCATATACTGTTTATACTTTATATTTTTAGTTTTATTATTGGTAGTATTGCTGTTTGCACAAGGAGGGAGAGGAAGAAATTTCATCTATGTGCTTTGTATAGCCTGTACTGAGCATATTTGACAAATAAAACCCTACTTGACTTGACTTGACTTGACTTAAAATACGTGTAAATAACATCAGCCCAAACAAGAACCATTAGAATAATATCTACTCAAATGAAAGGTTGATAATTTAAACAAAACATCCAATACTGGAGGATATCAAACATTTGTGTTTAGATTTGAGAACGATCTGAAAGAGGAAACGAAAATACAGTTTGGCAGGACATTGATAAAATATTTATTATACATTTTTCCTTTTAAAATCGGTAAGATTACCATTTATTCATGTAAAATTTCAAATCTATTGAATATTAATTTACCATCATGTTTTTTGGGAAATATCCAAAAGAACTTGCTTAAAAGTCTCCCTCAAGTTGTGAATCATCTTCATTTACACATCCTCATGATCTTTCAGTCCAACATTTAACTGAAACTGTAATCCATCAGTCTCTCATCACTGCTCCTTAACCCACTTTTCTGTCTGATTTCAGGTTGATGAACTGCAGTTTTTCAGAGATCAGCTGTGAAGCTCTGTCCTCAGCTCTAAAGAAGAACCCGTGCAATCTGACAGAACTGGACCTGAGCTGGAACAAGAAGCTGCAGGATTCAGGAGTTCATCTGTGTGGTTTTCTGAAGAGTCCAGACTGCAGACTGCAGACTCTAAGTCAGACTCCAGCCATGGTGTTCAGTTCAATATGATGAGAAAGTTGTGCTGACACTAAACTACAGACATGATGTTCTGCTGCATGCTGACTATCTTCATGCTGAAGGCTGTTTTCTTCTTCTGAGCTTTAGTCCATTTACCCTGGTGGAAGATTTATAACTTTACGCCGCAGAATGTTATTTATTTATTTTTTAAAATCTTTTCCTTTGGGCTTTTCCCATCAGGGGTCGCCACAGCCAATCCGCTTCCTCCATCTGTCTTCAGCATCCTCTCCTCTAGCACCAGTTACCTTCATGTCTTCATCACTGCATCCATAAACCTCTCTCTGGTCTTAAACCTCTTTCCTGCAGCTCTAGACTCAGCATCCTTCTACCAACACACCATCTCTCCTCAGTCTGGAGATGTCTGAACCATCTCGGTCTGACTTTATCTCCAAAACCTCTAACATGTGCTGTCCCTCTGATGGATTCATTCCTGATCCTATCCATCCTGGTCACTCCCAAAGAGAACCTCAGCATCTTCATCTCTGCTACCTCCAGCTCTGCTTCCTGTCTTTTCTTCACTGTTTCTAGTCCAACAACATGGCTGCTCTCACCACAGTCTTGTACATCTTTCCTTTCATTTGTGCTGAAACTCTTCTATCACACATCACACCTGACACTTTTCTCCACCAATTCCAACCTGCTTGCACTCGCCTCTTCACTTCTTTTCCACACTCTCCATGACTCTGTACTGTTGACCCTAAATACTTCCACTCCTCCCCCTTCTTCATCTCTTCTCCCTGTAACCTCACTCTTCCAATTGGGTTCCTCTCATTCCCACACATGTACTCTGTCTTACTGCGGCTAATCTTCATTCCTCTCCTTTCCAGGGAAAACCTCCACCTCTCTAGCTCCTCCTCCGCCTGTTATATAAAACTACACTATTGTCTGCAAACATCATAATCCATGGAGATTCCTGCTAATTGAATATAAAACAACATGATTTTTGCAACTCAAACAGTTAACTGTACTTTTAATCATCTTGCAAATCAGTAGCATGAAAAATAGACACAATACATCACAGTAGCTGACACTTACTGTTCTTACGGTTCTCTTGTAGTTTCTACAGGCTTTTTTATAGATTTTAGTAGAATCAATTTCGAAAATATAGTTAATGGTTTTGTATACCCCAAATTTAAAATGGCCCTCCAGTGGCCACTCCCATGAAACATTTCTGGAGGTGCCACTGCATCTTTGGACTGTGAGAGAAACCAGAGTTCCTTCTGTCCAGTTAACCCATGCATGGACGGGAGATAATGAACTCCATGCAGGAAGGTCATCGGGGGAATCGAACCGGTGACCTGGAGGCTAACTGAACACTACACTACAGTAATTGAAAATGTAGAAATGTGGACTCAGCTACTGCTCTGAAGCATGCTGGGAGCAGATACAATTAAATGTCATGTTTTGAACAGGAGTGGGACAGGAGCGGGAGTCAGGTTACCAGGAGTGGGACAGGACAGGATTATTTTTTAAACTTTGGTCCGGGAGCGGGACGGGACAAGAGTGAAAATCCACTCCCGTGTCATCCTCTAGTACGGAGCTCGCATGAGTGCGCACTGCTAAGGAAGTTTTTAATTCGGGCTGCGAGCTTTGTACAAATCCGGCACGCATTGAGAGCATGCTGAATCTTCAACACATTTTCAAAAACAGTCACAGGGGACTCTGAATTGGGAGCTGCTTGAGGGTAACCTTTGTTTCTAAGCAAAGAAGGGCCAAACATGATCAATACAGAGAAATTATTAATTTAGGTTTGTGCCCGGTCGGGTAAATATGACACCCACACAGACATTTAAAGGACAGAGTTAAGAAAACAAAAAACATGGTGCAAAACTCGACCTTTTGCTCCGATGTTCTCCTATTGTATGTGGTGGAGGAGCGCTAATGAACAGTCAAAATACAATAGAAGATTATCCTCCCTGCAGCTACGTGCAGGACCGCGCTGCTCCGGTGTGGATACCACCTGCACAGGGCCGGTGTGTAAGCACCTGTCCCATGTGTGCCTTAAAATTCTCATAGAGTAGCAATCTTTTAATATGATATATTATGATAATCTTTCGCCATTTACCAAAAACAGTTTAATTTGACACTTTTAAAACAAAACAATTTTTTCAATTACAATTTTCATTTTAAAACTGTCATTTCAATATCCATTTCTGCCATGAATTTAGAAAATGTGATTTGCAATTACAAATTCACAATAATAAATTACATTTGAACTCCTTGTCTTTTTTGAATTCATTTTAAAGTTATTTCAAATAGATTGCATTTTAATTTATCATCACATCTTTGGGGAAAAATCCTACAGAACTTGATTAAAAGTCTCCCTCAAGGTGTGATTCATCTTCATTTTCAGATCTTCATGATCTTTCTGTCCAAAATTTAACTGAAACTGTAATGCATCAGTCTCTCATCAGAACTGGTTCCACCCAACTGATATTAACAAATTCCTGGAACTCCAGCTGCCATCACTGCTCCTTAACCACTTTTCTGTCTGATTTCAGGTTGATGAACTGCAGATTATCAGAGATCAGCTGTAAATCGTCCTGTAGCTCTGAAGAAGAACCGTTCCAATCTGACAGAACTGGACTACCTGAGCTGGAACAAGAACATACAGGATTCGGGAGTTTTCGTGGGTTTTTTTCTGGAGAGTCCAGACTGCAGACTGCAGAATCTGAGGTCAGACTCCATGTTCCAGTTGTGTTCAGTTCAATATGATGAGAAAGTTGTGCTGACACTAAACTGCAGACATGATGTTCTGCTGCATGCTGACTATCTTCATGCTGAAGGCTGTTTTCTTCTTCTGAGCTTTAGTCAAGGCAAGGCAAGGCAAGTTTATTTGTATAGCACATTTCATGTACAGAGACAATTCAAAGTGCTTTACATAAACATTAAAAGAAACAATCAAAAGAAATAGTAAAAATGTCATTCATTATTCAAATCATTAAATAAAATTAAAAGAAAGTAAAAAGATTTTAATTTAAAACAAGCATAGATAAAAAGTGCGGACGTAAACTTTTGAATACATATTAATCAAATGCAACTGAGAACAGGTGAGTCTTTAACCTGGATTTAAATAAACTGAGTGTTTCAGCAGATCTAAGGTTTTCTGGAAGTCTGTTCCAGATCTGTGGTGCATAGAAGCTGAATGCAGCTTCTCCATGTTTAGTTCTGACTCTAGGAACTGATAAAAGACCGGATCCTGATGATCGGAGAGGTCTGGCTGGTACATACTGGGTCAGGAGGTCAGTCATGTATTTTAGTCCATTTACCCTGGCAGAAGATCTCATGTTTGAATTTTTCTTTTCATCTTCTTCATTTCTAATTTCAGCTTCCTTCAGGATATTTCTTTCTTTTTCCACAAAGATCTATAGATGTTTAATCTTCTTTATCCTCTTCACTCCAGATTTAAGAAAAGCTCCTAAGTAGTAAGACTTAGTGTATTAAAGTTCAGAGCTTACTGGGATGTGATTCATCTCTCAGTTTTTTGTTCAGCTTTAACAAAAGCTGGATCTCAAAGCTCTTGGAACTTATTCCAGCTCTTTTTGGCCTGAAAATGAGGCCAGCACTGCTAAAAAGACGCTCACAAGCAGCAGATGCATGTAGGGGAGTGTTGAGCCTTTATGTGCTTGCACACCGGCCGTGTCCACTTGTGTTCAAGCAGCTACTTGCAATGAAAAGTCTATGCAAACACAAATTCCTGGTTTCTTAATCTGGAATGTCTGTGACCGAGTATTGCTATGCAAGTTTTTAAGTCCGGGCCCGGGCTTTACGAACACATTGAGCGTTCATTGAGCGTGAGGTAAAAATTCAACTGGTTGAACATTTTCATGTAGAATCACAGCAAGTAGGCGTGTTTCAGATGACTAAGGCAGACGCAGAACAAGTCACCTGCAGCGCGGTACATGCTGGTTAGTTTTTGCACTGACGTCATATGTGCGTCGTCATGAAAGTATCTTGTGAAAGATGCGGGTGCAACGCGCCAGCCTAGTCAAGTGTCTGCAAGCTGCCTTGATGGCTACAAACAATGCATTATGGAAAAGGTGTCTTGCCAGTTCTTGTAGTTTGAAGTGAATCTGATCAGAAATGACTGGCACTAAATAAAGGAAATAGACTCTTTTCACGTGTCGTCACACATCGCTGGATGTGTGATGAGTCGTTTCTGGCTCATATTGTTTAGAACGAGAAAGGTGACTGCTGAACACTTGTAAAGCAATTTTACATAAATAACAAAGGGTAATTTAAACCATTGTAACTGAAATGTGTACAATATTAATTGTATAAATGTCCAACCTAGTTGTATTGGTTTCCTCCTCTTAGATGGTTCACATATCAGAGTACAAATGTCAGTAATCCTTCCTCAGTGTCTGCAGAAGGCAGCAGCTGCAGCTGCTTCTACAAATTCCTATGGATGATATTAAACCAGTCGTGGATTATTTCTCTCTGACAACCCAGTTAAAGTTAGACAAAGGTTACAAGTACTTCACTGAATGCTGCTTGTTTAATTTTGAAGGTATTATGTTTTTTTTCTTTTAATATGTGCTAATGCTAGTGCTAGCATTAGCTTTAGCTATGAGACGTGGAGCTGGAGAAAATTTTTTCTCACCAGTTAAAAGTTTCCTAAATTTCCATTCTCACATAATCTTTGTAAACAGAGCAAAAGTCAGACAATTCCAGCGTGTCTGATATTAAAGTCAAACTTATTACTGTTGTAATGTTTTCTACTGCGGTCAGTGAGCTGCTGTTAGCTCAGCCGTGGTTCTAACACCATTCATCTTTGTCTTTGTTCATAACTTGGAAAACCCTGTATGAATGTAATGATGTCAATTCAGCGTACAACAAATTTATGCAGGATTTTACCTCACTATATGACAAAAACTGCCCATTACTAAATTCTGTAGTAAGAAGCAATATAACCCATAGCAAAGCAAAACTGCTGATGAGATCTCGTTTCTGTCTCGTGTACGTCTCCTAGACATGAACGAGAAATGTTTGAGACAAGACAGCTTTTCTCACTCTTCTCGTATACGTCTCCTGAGAAATAAGTCTCACAGTGAGCACTGTCTGAGATCTCAAACCTTTCTCACGACTGTCTCTTCTTCAGATCTCAGTTACGAGAAAGATGAGACGTACTGCATTGTTCTGAAGCATGTCTCATTTTGATCTCTTTACTGTCTCAGCTCTGTCTCACTGAACTATTTGCATAATGCTCTCTCTAGTTGCTCAATAAGGTCTCAATTGAGATCTCAAACCTTTCTCACGACTGTCTCTTCTCCAGATCTCAGTTACGAGAAAGATGAGACGTACTGCATTGTTCTAAAGCATGTCTCATTTTGATCTCTTTGTCTCAGCTCTGTCTCACTGAACTGTATGCATGATTCTGTCTCTCGTTGCTCAATAAGATCTCAATTTAGTCTCAGCAAAAAAAAAAAAGTGACACCTGGCACAAGATCTAAAATGAGTCATTTGTTTCTTGGACATTATCAGTTTATCACAGAAACAAATCAATTATGATGCATTTATATGCAACTTACAAAAGTTGTTTATTCCTTAAACATTTCAACTCATTCACATTTTCAAGCTAGAAGTCATACATTACTGTAAGACATGTTGTGCTCAAGATATCTTTTTGAAACTTAAAAAAAACATGAAATCTCACGATAAGCAGCTTTAACAGCTGTGTAAATAAATACAGTTGAAATTAGTGCGGGGGATATGACGATATATATCGTGTGGGCAATAGAAAAGTGTTTATCGTGGTATTTCTCATTTCTATTGTTGCTAAGCCAATTTGATCAATTATCACGTCAAATATGTTATCATTAGACCCTCCAAAATTTTGCGCGATTTGTTGGCATCCTTCAAATTTTATTTCACTGCAACTTTACCCGATCTACCGTAACAGTCATGAATGACGATGCAGCTTCAGGACCGTTTCTGACTCGAGAGTTGTGCTCTCTTTTATCTCTCTAGTCCTCACTTATTTTCTTTCAAGAGAGTAAGACATGATGTGCAAGAAAATATTTTTTTTTAAAACTTAAAAAACCCATGAAATTTCACAATAACATTGCAGCGTCAATTTAATATTTTTTTCTTTTGACAGCTGTGTAAATTAATACAGTTGAGATATTTTTTTTTAAACAGAAGAACACAAAGGTTTTAGATGCAGAAAAGGCACAATATAAATGTATATGTCTTGTTAAATATATAAAAATAATATAGGAACTATAACATCATTACACTTAGCCAGTAGGAGAAGACGTCGCAGGGAAAGTGCGGGAATGTTTTGAAAACAGCAACCAAGAGAATTGTCCATTTGCAGTTTAAGCTGCAACTTTTGTTCCAGCCACACACAGACTACGAGAGGTAAGAATTGTAATGCTTATTTGGTTCACCGTTAAAGAGAGGTAAAATATTAACTTATTAGACCGAATGACCAATAGAATATGTATGAAGCAGTATATTGGTGCCTGTTCAACAAGTATTTAGTGCAAACTACTTTACTAAATGCGCTTTAATTTCGGCACTTTTTTGGGGCTATTTCAATTATTTTAAAACGTAATGTAGTTCCACTGTTACTTGTTGCGCAGGGAAGGTAACAATAGCCGGCAGCCCCTCCTCCAGTTGGAGGGAGCCCCTGTGCCGTGAGTATGTCTGTTGCGGTCTCCCAGTGTTTGAAGTTAGCTGTTATAAAAATGATGTTAGCTTCTTAATTATGTTAAAATTCGATGTATTTGATTAAGAAACGGTTGTTTTATGGTTTACATGTACTTTTAATTTAAGTGTTTTAGTGCCAATTTTGACCGCAGTGTTCTGTTGTGATCACGTAGTGAGCTGACCACGTGTCGTCATCACTGCCCTGAAGAGCTTCTGCTGTTTCTGAAGGTGAGTTTAATGTTTTATTTTGGTGATGTTACATTCATTTTAAAAGAAGGATTTTTATTTTATTTTTTTCCTTCTAGTAATGTATGTTGTTAAAATTGTATATTTGTTAGACTTGTATAATCTTCCTCGTGCATCGATCAAACTGACCCTACTAGAACCGCTCAGTCATTTCCGGCTGGGGCTGCGGCCTCTGTTCATGAAGAACCAGATGGGTTTTTGGAGGTACAAGATGGCTAGCAAAATACACCAAAATAAACTGCAAAAATGATTAAAATTTTATGTGTCACCCTACATAACAAACTTAGAAGATGATTTGCTTCAGCTAATGATATATGTGCAGATTTACAAGCGACTAGCTCAAAAGCTGCTGGAAAATCATGTTGACGACAATATGAGCAGCTAATATGCAGAATGTGGAAATGCAGCACATTTAGATTACTTCCAAGCTATATTATAATATATTTCTTTTATGCTAGATAAAAATAAAATGGAGAACGCCCCCAATTTATATATATAAATAGGACCGTTCTCCATTTTATTTTTATCTAGCATAAAAGAGATATAATATTATTGTGTTTAAATTACTACCAAACTAGATTATAAATTTAGCAAAAGCTTAGAAAGAATCTGTAATTTTTAGTGTCAGGTAAATTAAGCAGTCTGACAGACGCACAACATCTGTCTGAAAGTCACTTCAAAGTTGACAGTGTTTTAAATGTTCCAACATGGTCACGTTTCATCTCAGGAAGTCTTATGATCATACTGTACATGGTAGTGTTTTGTGAGCACTGATTGGTGTTTTTAGGAAGGCAAACTTCGCTTTTTTGGATGTCATTGTGTATATACAATGACAAACTAACATACAGCGTAAGAAAATTAGACAACAGCAGCAATAGCACACTGAGATTTGAATTTACTTTGCCACAACCAAAATAAAAGATTGGTCTTATTTTACAACAGAAATACGTCACACAGCTGCGTGCAGAATCCATTCAGATCGTTGAGGATGGTATGGTTAGCTTGCTGTGGTTTAAAAAAAATGTGGTAGATAAATGTATATTTTCCATTAACAGGATGAACAAGAAAGAATGCCAGCAAAGAAAACGTTCTGGATTCCAACCCACAAAATGAAGGGCCGAGAGAACACCCGTTAACGGAATGAGCAATCTCATAAGTGTTTACGTTGTTGTTGTTTTGTGTATGTATGTTTGGGACTAATCAGCATTTATTTTATTCGATTAGTTGACTAATTAGGTCATGGGCAAACTAAGGGGATGTGAAGCACACGTCTTAATCATTATTAGCTTTAAACTAATAGAAAGTAAATTCAGATGATAGTTTATTAAACTTTCTAACATGCAGCTTCTTTCCTTCATCAGATTCTGGTATTAAAACAAGATTAAATCAAATGAGAGTCTGCATCAGAAACAAGGAACTATTTCTAACCAAAAATAAAGTTTTGGTCTCGCTGACTAAAATATAAAAAAGTTTATTTTTTATTGCTGAACGCTCTCTTTGTTCAAATTTACTACACTCTGACTTCATTTAATACAAAGTAATGACTATTAAATTAGCCGTCAGCTATTTTAGTAGCCGATTAGTTGGCTAATCGATTATTTTGATGGTTGATTAGTCGGCTAATCGATTATTTTGGTAGTCGATTTGTCCATGCAGTCCTAGTTCCAAGAAGAACTTCAATGAGCATCAATAAGAAATGCGAGTAAAACAGAAATGTTTTGGAGCTAAGAATGCACTGAAAGCAGCAAATAGACAGAATAATAAACTGTTTTGGTATTTTCTCACGCTTGTATTGTTTCTACTGTTTCTCTCTGTCAGATCCAGACCAGGTCTGAGAGCTTCAGACTCTGAAACCTCATTGGAGAGAGACATCACCGTCGCCCATCTTCACCAGCAGGAGCTCTTCCCTGGGTTTGGTGTGTTCATCTCATCGTTCCGCCTTGCTGCCATGAACCACGCATCGAAACCACATCGCATGCATCAGTCTCGTGGACTTTCCGATCATTTCTTCACTGTTGAGGAGAATCAACATCCAGTTCCTTTTGGTCGTCCTTAAAATAGTCCCTCCGGAAAAGAAGGAAAGCGGATCCGTCAACGCTATCCTAAGTGAGTTTTTCTTAAAATTTGGTCATTTTATGCTAGAATTCTGGGAACAATAAACATGTTCAATCAGGCTGCAGTATAGCAATGATTGTCATCAAAATATAAGTTTAACACTGGAAATGAAGTCTTGTCCAGTAGCATCTAACACAGGGGTGTCAATCTCCAGACCTCAAGGCCTGGTGTTTTACATGTTTTCCAGTTTCTTATTGGCTAAACACACCTGATCAAGGTAATCAGCAGCAGATAAGGCAGGATTTACAGAAGACCAACATCAGGCTGGTCTTGAAGGTCTTGAGTTTGACACCCCTGATCTAACCCATCTTTAAGTAAACAGATTTTAATTTATTTGTTACATTTTTACAGCCCAAGGAAGTATCATTCTGAATTTCAATTCTTTTAACAGCTATAGAGGTTACAGTGTAATATGTAATCTTAACTGAATTCTGGCTGTTTTTAGATGCCAGAAATTATCTTGATTAATCAGATGACATGTAAATCAAATATCACAGCAGCATTATACAGCTGATCTAATAAAACTATAATTTGCTTGCAGCTTGAAGTGTTATATTTATTATGTGCCATCTACTGTCATTTTACTCATACTAGATTTTAATGTTCTTGTTTTACAGCTTATATCCTGAGATGGGCCACTCCACCTGGTAAAGAAAAAATTGTGGAGGTCAAAATCAAGAAAGCCTTTGTCAACAAATGTAGGACCAGAGCCGGTTCTAAGCAGTAGGTCACTGCTATGATCTACAGTATGTGGACTGGTTACTCTTTCATCCTTTATTTATTTAGAATTTTCATGGACCATGACTTTCAATACAGTTCCTGCCAAGTGTGTTCTAGGATTTGGAAGCAAGTAAGTCCTCTTGTTTCAAAGCCAAGTGAGATTCTTCCTTGTACCTGTGCTGTCAGTATGTTTGTTGTTTACATTCTGGAAGTATTCATTACCACCATGTCGGCCAGATTGAGTATGCCACAGTTCATGTACTTAATGCAATTCCATAAGAAAAAGTTTTCACGGTTTTAAATAGATCTCCGGGTATAATACGACACAATCTTGTGAATGTATTTCTAGTTGTATTCAAAATATTCCATTAAGAAGCCAGGTGGTTTTAACTCTTGTACTATCCTAGACATGTTTACATTAAAAGTGGGGTCATCTGGACCCCACAAGACAGCGCCCTGAAGTTTTTTTCCCAAGGATTTTGAATCTTCTCTGGTGTCTGTGGCAGACATAAGATCCTGTCCACATTTGTTATGGGAGAGATCTCACATCAATGTAATGGTACAGTCATCTTGACCCCGTAAAAGAGTACAAGGGTTAAATTACTTAAAATTATTTGAAAAAATAATTTTGTTAAAACCGACTTCTCAGCAAGGAGGTTAGTGAACAATCACAGAGCTTGTATTTAATTTATTTTTAATTAATTTTTGTATCCCATTTATGTTTTATATTTCTGTAGTATGTTTTTTTAAAAATGTAAAAGAGTTTAATGCTGCTATCCCAATACAAATGTTGTACTGATGATGCTGGCCAAATGGCAAATAAAATGTTACATTTACATTTTTAGTATTGTTTTTAATTTTTTTTACTGTTTCTCAAGTCATTCTCATAAATGGCTTTGGTGAGACATGGAAGAGACATGAAACAGACATGAAACAGACAATGATGAGATCTCTTTTAGTGCTCATTCTTCTCAAATGTGTCTCATTAGCGTCTCAGGTCTGTCTCATCCTTTTCTCCTTAATCCTCCTATAAAACACCTGAGACAAATGAGATCTCAACGAGACTATTTTGAGATCTCTTTTAGCGCTCATTCTTCTCAGATGTGTCTCGTTAGCGTCTCAGATCTGTCTCATCCTTTTCTCCTTAATCCTCCTATAAAATACCTGAGACAAATGAGATCAGAACGAGACTATTTTGAGATCTCTTTTGTTTCTCCACTCATCAAGTCTTGGCTCAAGAACAGCTTATCTCAATTCAACCTCATTTGTCTCGTTGGTGTCTTTGCTCATCCTTGCTTATTCTTGCTTCTAAGGGGTCCCTGAGGAGCAAGAAATAAGACACAAATGAGCACAGAATGATCCAAAGATTAGACGCTCAAACTGATCTCAAACATGTCTCAGGAGACGAGATTGAGCCACATTTGAGCAACAGATTTTTCCTATGGGAACAAAAATCCTTGGATGACATACAAAAAAAAAGAACGGTTTATACAAACAATTTTTAAAAGACAGAACTGTTGAAGCAGAACGGCGATATAAAAAAAATAAAAACAAACTAACCAATATTATGAGAACATGTAAAAAAGACTATTATACAAACATTTTAGAAAAAAACAAATCCAATACTAAAGGAATCTGGGAAGTATTGAACAGTGTCATTAGAAAACACAAAGAGAAAACAAATTATCCAGACTCTTTAGTAAGTAGAAACGAAATATGTAACAATATTCAAGACATGACAAAGGTATTTAACGAATATTTTGTAAAAATAGGACCAAAGTTAGCTGACGAAATAAATTATACAAATGAATCGGAAAAGGATACTGCAGAACACCACATAAAGAGGAATCCAAACTCGATCTACTTGAGACCTGTGGAAGCGAAAGAAATTCTAGAAATTGTCAAACAATTCAAAAACAAAACATCTACAGACCGTAATGGAATTAATATGACAGTAGAAAAAAAGGTAATTGACGCCATTGTTGACCCGCTAACCTACATCTGCAATTTATCCTTTCAAACAGGTAAGTTTCCAGAAAAAATTAAAATAGCTAAAGTAATTCTATTATACAAATCAGGGGACAAACATCAACTCACGAATTACAGACCAGTGTCCTTACTCTGCCAATTTTCAAAAATACTGGAAAGAGTATTCCTCAATTGGCTGGAAAATTTTGTTGAAAAACATAAGCTAATGTCCGATGATCAATACGGTTTCATAAAAACAGATCAACTTCTATGGCAATAACGCAACTAACAGAAGAAATTATAAATGGCACAGACAATAAGGAGTTAACAGTTGGAGTGTTCATCGATTTAAAAAAGGCTTTTGTTACCATCGATCATAACATTTTAGTAAAAAAGTTGGAGAGATATAGAATACGTGGACTGGCATTAAATTGGTTAGACAGTTACATTAAAAACAGGCAGCAGTTTGTACAACTGGATAATTTTACATCATCCCTGCTAAGTTTAAACTGCGGAGTTCCTCAAGGATCGATATTATGTCCAAAGCTTTTTATATAATACATAAATGACATTCATATTGTATAAAGCAAATTTAAATACATCTTATATGCTGATGACACAAGTATAGAGTGAACAGGAAAAAATCTCAAAGAAGTCTTAAAAACTATAAACACAGAATTAAGGAAACTAAAACAATGGTTTGATACAAATAAACTCTCACTCAATATCAACAAAACAATACATGATTTTTGGAAATTGTCGTATCCCTGCAGATTTAGAAATCAAAGTTGTTATAGACAATCACGTGATAGAGAGAGTAACTGAAATCGAGTTCCTCTGAGTCATCATGGACCACAAAATAAGCTGGAAGCCACAAATAAAACAAGTCAGAACCAAAATTGCCAAAGGCATAACAATGTTGGGAAAAACACGTCATACACTCACATATAAAGCACGCTTACTAATATACTCATCAATAATATTACCATATCTACAGTACAGTGCTGAAGTTTGGGGTAATACTTACAAAACGAATTTACAATCTCTGTACATATTACAAAAAAAGCTATTCGAATAGTTCATGGTGTGGATTATGGGACACATACGAACATGTACGCGTACAACAAAAAAGAAAATGTGTCTATCATTTTGTGGTGTGGATTTATGGAATGGGTTGAATGAAGGTTTAAAACAAAGCAAAAGTTTATGTATATTTAAAAAAACATACAAGCTGTCACTGCTGCTGAATCTTTACAAGGATGAGACATGATCAGTATAAACATGCACAAATGTCATTGTACATACATTTTAACCAAAAGAAATTTGAAGTGTTTTGAAAAAGGAAAAAAAAAAACTGTAAATAGACCAGGTAACAAAAAAATGTTGTAGAAAGGGATGGGACCAAAAAAGAATTTTCTTCTACCCACTCCTTTTCAAGCACATTGTTTGCTTCACTTGTATATTTGTATTTTTTTTTCAATTGTTATATTTGTATTTTTAGATCCGTATGCTTATTTAGTATTTTTGTACTTTTAAATTCTTATATTTATATTTTTCAAATTCTTATTTTATTTTGTTTTTGTGTTTGAAACAAAGAACAATAAAAAAAAAGAAACTGTGTCTGATTATCTGGGAAAATAGAGGTAAAACATGATCTAATTAGCTGAAACTCTTGACAAAAATATGAAAGTGCATATTTTCACATATTGTAATAAAATATGTTTTCCTGGAGATTCTTTTTTTTATTTGGCCGCTCTTATTTTGAAAGCTGAAAATATATGGCTCGACTTCTGCTCTGAATATTTTCACTGAATCAAACCATTACTGTTTTTACAATTATTCCCTGAAATATACTGTAGAACAAGTAAATTTATCCTGGGAAGAGAATAAAATCCATGCAGACATGCAGCGGTGTGTCTTTTCTGAAGGTATTACATGTGGAAAACATGAATTTCTATCAGCTTTTGTGCTGATCGCACTTAAATACGTGTAAATAACATCAGCCCAAACAAGAACCATTAGAATAATATCTACTCAAATGAAAGGTTGATAATTTAAACAAAACATCCGATACTGGAGGATATCAAACATTTGTATTTAGATTTGAGAACGATCTGAAAGAGGAAACGAAAATACAGTTTGGCAGGACATTGATAAAATATTTATTATACATTTTTCCTTTTAAAATTGGTAAGATTACCATTTATTCGTGTAAAATTTCACATCTATTGAATATTAATTTACCATCATGTTTTTTGGGAAATATCCAAAAGAACTTGCTTAAAAGTCTCCCTCAAGTTGTGAATCATCTTCATTTACAGATGCTCATGATCTTTCTGTCCAAAATTTAACTGAAACTGTAATCCATCAGTCTCTCATCAGAACTGGTTCCATCCAACTGATATTAACAAATTCCTGGAACTCCAGCTGCCATCACTGCTCCTTAACCCACTTTTCTGTCTGATTTCAGGTTGATGGACTGCAGTTTATCAGAGATCAGCTGTGAATCTCTGTCCTCAGCTCTAAAGAAGAACCCGTCCAATCTGACAGAACTGGACCTGAGCTGGAACAAGAGCATGAAGGATTCAGGAGTTCTTGATCTGTGTGGTTTTCTGGAGAGTCCAGACTGCAGACTGCAGACACTGAGGTCAGGCTCCATGTTCCAGTTGTGTTCAGTTCAATATGATGAGAAAGTTGTGCTGACACTAAACTGCAGACATGATGTTCTGCTGCATGCTGACTATCTTCATGCTGAAGGTTGTTTTCTTCTTCTGAGCTTTAGTCCATTTACCCTGGTGGAAGATTTATAACTTTACGCCGCAGAATGTTATTTATTTATTTTTTTTAAATCTTTTCCTTTGGGACCCCGTCAGGGGTCACCACAGCCAATCCGCTTCCTCCATCTGTCTTCAGCATCCTCTCCTCTAGCACCAGTTACCTTCATGTCTTCATCACTGCATCCATAAACCTCTCTCTGGTCTTAAACCTCTTTCCTGCAGCTCTAGACTCAGCATCCTTCTACCAACACACCATCTCTCCTCAGTCTGGGGATGTCTGAACCATCTCAGTCTGACTTTATCTCCAAAACCTCTAACATGTGCTGTCCCTCTGATGGATTCATTCCTGATCCTATCCATCCTGGTCACTCCCAAAGAGAACCTCAGCATCTTCATCTCTGCTACCTCCAGCTCTGCTTCCTGTCTTTTCTTCACTGTTTCTAGTCCAACAACATGGCTGCTCTCACCACAGTCTTGTACATCTTTCCTTTCATTTGCGCTGAAACTCTTCTATCACACATCACACCTGACACTTTTCTCCACCCATTCCAACCTGCTTGCACTCGCCTCTTCACTTCTTTTCCACACTCTCCATGACTCTGTACTGTTGACCCTAAATACTTCAACTCCTCCCCCTTCTTCATCTCTTCTCCCTGTAACCTCACTCTTCCAATTGGGTTCCTCTCATTCCCACACATGTACTCTGTCTTACTGCGGCTAATCTTCATTCCTCTCCTTTCCAGGAAAAACCTCCACCTCTCTAGCTCCTCCTCCACCTCTCTAGCTCCTCCTCCACCTCTCTAGCTCCTCCTCCGCCTGTCATATAAACTACACTATTGTCTGCAAACATCATAATCCATGGAGATTCCTGCCTAATTGGAATATAAAACAACATGTTTTTGCAACTCAAACAGTTAACGTACTTTTAATCATCTATGCACATCAGTAGCATGAAATATAGACACAATACATCAAAGTAGCAGACACTTACTGTTCTTACAGTTCTCTGTAGTTTTCTACAGGCTTTTTTATTAGATTTAGTAGAATCAATTTTGAAAATATAGTTAATGGTTTTGGTATACCCCAAGATTTAAAATGGCCCTCCAGTGGCCACCCTCATGAAACATTTCTGGAGGTGCCACTGCATCTTTGGACTGTGAGAGAAACCAGAGTTCCTTCTGTCCAGTTAACCCATGCATGGACGGGAGATAATGAACTCCATGCAGGAAGGTCATCGGGGGAATCGAACCGGTGACCTGGAGGCTCACTGAACACTACACTACAGTAATTGAAAATGTAGAAATGTGGACTCAGCTACTGCTCTGAAGCATGCTGGGAGCAGATACAATTAAATGTCATGTTTTGAACAGGAGTGGGACAGGAGCGGGAGTCAGGTTATCAGGAGTGGGACAGGACAGGATGATTTTTTTAACTTTGGTCCGGGAGCGGGACGGGACAAGAGTGAAAATCCACTCCCGTCTCATCCTCTAGTACGGAGCTCGCATGAGTGCGCACTGCTAAGGAAGTTTTTAATTCGGGCTGCGAGCTTTGTACAAATCCGGCACGCATTGAGAGCACGCTGAATCTTCAACACATTTTCATAAACAGTCGCAGGGGACTCTGAATTGGGAGCTGCTTGAGGGTAACCTTTGTTTCTAAGCAAAGAAGGGCCAAACATAATCAAGACAGAGAAATTATTAATTTA
Organism: Oryzias javanicus; assembly: GCA_003999625.1. Taxonomy (NCBI): domain Eukaryota; kingdom Metazoa; phylum Chordata; class Actinopteri; order Beloniformes; family Adrianichthyidae; genus Oryzias; species Oryzias javanicus. The sequence goes on from CM012438.1 coordinate 1,858,293, forward strand.
GGTTTGTGCCCGGTTGGGTAAATATGACACCCACACAGACATTTAAAGGACAAAGTTAAGAAAACAAAAAACATGGTGCAAAACTCGATTTTTAGTTCCGAGATTCTCCCTATTGTATGTGGTGGAGGAGCGCTAATGAACAGTCAAAAGAAGTCAATAGAAGATTCTCCTCCCTGCAGCGACGTGCAGGACCGCGCTGCTCCGGTGTGGATACCACCTGCACAGGGCCGGTGTGTAAGCACCTGTCCCACGTGTGCCTTAAAATTCTCACAGAGTAGCAATCTTTTAATATGATATAATATGATAATCTTCTGCCATTTACCAAAAACAGTTTAATTTGACACTTTTAAAACAAAAAAATTTTTTCAATTACAATTTTCATTTTAAAACTGTCATTTCAATATCCATTTCTGCCATGAATTTAGAAAATGTGATTCGCAGTTACAAATTCACAATAATAAATTACATTTGAACTCCTTGTCTTTTTTTAATTCATTTTAAAGTTATTTCAAATAGATTGCATTTTAATTTTTCATCACGTCTTTGGGGAAAAATTCAAAAGAACTTGCTTAACCCTTCTGCTCTCCTTGGGGTCCAGATGGCTCCAACCACATATTGTTATGCGATTTCTTCCATGACAAATGTGGACGAAGGGGGACAGGATTTTATGTCTGCCATGGACATTAGTGAAACTCCGAAATCAGTGAAAAAAAAAAGTTCAGCGCACTGTCCTGTGGTGTCCAGATGACCCCACTTTTAATGTAAACAAGCTAAGGAGAACGGAAGGGTTACAAGTCTCCCTCAAGTTGTGATGCATCTTCATTTACAGATCTTCATGATCTTTCAGTCCAAAATTTAACTGAAACTGTAATCCATCAGTCTCTCATCAGAACTGGTTCCATCCAACTGATATTAACAAATTCCTGGAACTCCAGCTGCCATCACTGCTCCTTAACCCACTTTTCTGTCTTATTTCAGGTTGATACAATGCAGTTTATCAGAGATCAGCTGTAAATCTCTGTCCTCAGCTCTAAAGAAGAACCCGTCCAATCTGACAGAACTGGACCTGAGCTGGAACAAGAACCTGCAGGATTCAGGAGTTCTTGATCTGTGTGGGTTTCTGGAGAGTCCAGACTGCAGACTGCAGACACTGAGGTCAGACTCCATGTTCCAGTTGTGTTCAGTTCAATATGATGAGAAAGTTGTGCTGACACTAAACTGCAGACATGATGTTCTGCTGCATGCTGACTATCTTCATGCTGAAGGCTGTTTTCTTCTTCTGAGCTTTAGTCCATTTACCCTGGTAGAAGATCTCATGTTTGAATGTTTCATTTCATCTTCTTCATTTCTAATTTCAGCTTCCTTCAGGATATTTCTTTCTTTTTCCACTAAGATCTAGAGATGTTTAATCTTCTTCATCCTCTTCACTCCAGATTTAAGAAAAGCTCCTAAGGAGTAAGACTTAGTGTATTAAAGTTCAGAGCTTACTGGGATGTGATTCATCTCTCAGTTTTTTGTTCAGCTTTAACAAAAGCTGGATCTCAAAGCTCTTGGAACTTATTTCAGCTCTTTTTGGCCTGAAAATGAGGCCAGCACTGCTAAAAAGACGCTCACAAGCAGCAGATGCAGGTAGGAGAGTGTTGAGTCTTATTGTGCTTCCACACCGTGTTTCAGATGACCAAGACGGACACAGAACAGATCACCCGCAGTGCGTTGCATGCTGGTTAGTTTCTTGCACTGACGTCATATGTGTGCCTTCATGAAAGGATTTGAGAACTATCTGAGAGAGGAAACGAAAATACAGTTCAACAGAACATTTATAAAATAATTATTGTGCATTTTCTTTTGAAATTGGTAAGATTACCTTTTATTATTTGCATAAAATTGTGTCAAACAGCGTTCAGCTGTCAACCTTTCCGTTCTAAATCCGACCACAGGAAGTATAGATTCCCGTTTCCGGCCCTGTAGCCATTTTTTCTGAAGTCACTGTGAAAAGGATCTGTGTATTTTCTAAATCTTTCTGGAAAGTAATACCGTATTTTCACGACCATAGGGCGCAAATAAACATCTTAGATTTTTTTCAAAATGTGCGGTGCGCCCTCTGGTCCAGAGCGCCCTTTGTGTATGTTGTAAGGCGAACGTTCTCTACCACGTTCTCCTTAATGAGGACGTGGTAGAGAACATGAGAACGTTAAATGGGGATTTGTGGGCGTGGATTGTGTATAAAACAACAGGTATGTGCTTTATGCAGAACATTGCTGTTTTAACAACCCTGAAAATGGCAAAGAGACACGCCTATGAAGCTCAGTTTAAACTGAAGGCTATCAGCTACGCAGAGGAACATGGGAATCGAGCCACCGCGAGAGAATATAAAATTAACGAGTCGATGGTTCGCAAGTGGAGGAAGCTGGAGAACGAGCTCCGACAGGTGAAGAAGACTCGGCTGAGTTTCCGCGGACATAAGACGAAGTGGCCGGAGTTGGAGGAAAAACTCGAGCAATGGATCATCGAGCAAAGAGCAAGCGGGAGGAGCGTTTCAACTGTCACCATCCGACTCAGAGCAGTAACGCTAGCGGAGGAAATGAAAATTGAACATTTCAAAGGAGGTCCGTCTTGGTGCTGGCGTTTTATGAAACGCTGCAATTTTTCCATCCGGACCAGGACTACGGTAGCACAGCGACGTCCGGCAGCTTGTACTGAAAAGCTGGCGAACTTTCGGTCCTACTGCGAGAAGCACATCGCCGACAAGCGCATCCAGCCGAGCCACATCACCAACATGGACGAGGTACCGCTGACTTTCGACATCCCGGTGAGTCACACGGTGGAGAAGAAGGGAACCAGCACGGTAGCGATACGCACAACGGGATACGAAAAGGCTTCGTTTACTGTTGTGCTCGGCTGCTGCGCTAACGGACAGAAACTGCCGCCGATGGTGATTTTTAAGAGGAAGACTTTGCCTAAAGAGACATTTCCAGCAGGCGTCATTATTAAGGCAAACGAAAAGGGCTGGATGGACGAGGATATGATGAAGGAGTGGCTGAAGCAAGTGTATGTAAGGAGACCGGGAGGTTTTTTCCACACATCACCGTCGCTTCTGATTTGTGACTCTATGCGAGCGCATCTCACAGCCGATGTGAAACAGAAAGTGAAGCAGATGAACGCTACGCTCGCTGTTATTCCGGGAGGTTTGACCAAGGAACTCCAACTGCTGGACATCGGTGTGAACCGGCCGTTCAAAGTGAGGCTGCGAGCGGCGTGGGAGCGATGGATGACGGAAGGAGAACACAGCTTCACGAAGAGTGGTCGGCAGCGCCGGGCGAGTTACGCCACAGTTTGCCAATAAATTGTGGATGCTTGGGCTAACGTGTCTGCTGGCACAGTGATTCGAGCTTTCGGAAAAGCCGGCATCATTTCAGAGGAGCCGCACGGCACACAAAGTGACTCCGACAGTGACGAAAGCGAACCTGCCATGTTGCATTTAGCGCGGCTGTTTGATTCTGAGACAGAGGATGAGGACTTCGATGGATTTGATTAATGACTATTACCGGTAATGTGCTTTTTACTTTGTAATTAATACTTAAATAAAGAACAACCAAACTCAGTTTTGCTCCCGATCTATTTTTTAAAATACGCACACGTGTATGCGTGTGTGTGTGTTGTAAGACGGGTGTACGTATGGTAGCAGAGGATATATAAAACCGGTATATAAAACTTGCGCCCTATCACCAGGTGTGCCCTTTGTGTCTGTTAAATACAGAAATGGCACACATAAATGAGACTGCGCCTTTTCATACGGTGCGCCATATGGTCGTGAAAATACGGTAAATCACTGATAGAAAAAAAATATATATATATAGTAGTATATATTGTTTGGGTTATTGAAATAAACATCCCTCAGATTTATTTATTTATAAATTTATTTTATTTTGATCATTTGTTTTTCTACTGATTATCACTTTGGTTCTAATGCTAAACATCAGACAAACATTTGCATGTGTGTAACAAAAGAAACTCTAAAGTAGACATCACAAATCATCACAGAAGTGAGCATTTTCTTGTCAGGAGATTCAGCAAAAACAGGAACTTTGGTTGTTTCTGCAATTTAAAGCCTTCACGTTTTACAAGATTGAAAGAATCATTTAGGGTCAGATTAATGTCAGATCACATTTGGACTGAAGAATAGAATAAATGATTCAAACTCATAACTTTTTAATAAAAATGTTTCTCTTACAAGTCTAGAGTACATATATTTAATCAAACATGTAGTTGAATAAAGAGTAAAATAAAAACTTGTTTGATGTATCTTCATTCATTCTTCTTTACAAAAGTCTTCCAGTTCTTAGAGACTTCTGGGATGTCTGTTACTCTTTTCAGTCTATCCATAGATGTTCAATGATGTTGAGGTCATGTGATTGGAAGGCCACTGCAAACCTTACATTTATGCCTCTTAATGAAAGACGGCGTGGATTTTGAGGTGTGTTTAGATCATTATTTGTAGAAGTCATCCTCTCTTCTACTTTTTCACTGATGGCATCAAGTTAGTGTTCAACATTTACTGACATTTAGTGGAATCCATTCTTCCTTCTACTCGTGAAATGTTTCCTGTGCTGCGCGCTGCAATACAAGCCCAAAGCATGATTGATCCACCCCCATGCTTAACAGTTGGACAAAGGTTATTTTCATTAAACTCTGGACCCTTTCTTCTCCAAACGTACCTTTGCTCACTGTGGGCAAAAAGTTCAGTTTTAACCTCCTTAACAGAACTTGTTTCTAAAATGCCTCAGACTTGTTTCTATGTTCATTTGTGAACTTCAAACATTGAATAGAATAGAATAGATTTATTTAGTCATTGTCACATGTACAACGAAATTTAAAAGTGCTCACTAATCAGTGCATCATTCATACTTTCCTAGGGAATAATAAATAAAAGTAGTTTAAGAATAAAAATAAATAAAACAGAAATGCAAAATACATAAAAAATAAGAGTAAGATAAGTATATAAATAGTCCTAACATAAAAACAGTAATAAAAAGCAGAAATAAAATGAGTAATAAATAAGTCATCAAAACATTAGCAAACCTACAGACAATCACATAAGCAGCCCTTCAACCACACACGTTATTTGATTTCATAGCAGCATTTAGGATGGTGATTGCAGTTGGATAAAAACTGTTTTTGAATCGGTTAGTCCTCGCGTTGGATTGTCTGTAGCGTCTGCCCGATGGCAGCAGTTCAAACAGGGGATGACCAGGGTGTGTGGTGTTTTGAATGTTGTGGTGAGACGTAGAAGATGTAGAAGATGTTTTCTTCTGATGACTCTTCCATGAAGACCATATTTGTACAAGTATCTCTTGACAGTACAACAGTGTAGAACAACTCCAGAGTCTGCAGGTCTTTCTGGAGGGATGGTGCAGTTAAATGAGGGTTTGGACTCTTTCTCACAATCCTGCGAGCTGCTCTGTCTGGATGAACAAGATTTTTCTGGGTCATCCAGATGCTTTAACTTCCACTGTTCCAGTTGACTGTCATTTCTTAATTACTTCTTGAACAGAAGATATTATTCTTGGCTTTTCTAAAGGAGACAGTGAATACTATAAATTCTGCAGGGTTCACAAACTTTTACAACTTTTCTTCTTGTAGATCAGACACGTTATGAGCAATAACAAATGGAAGCAACGTCATCAATGAAAGCATCAGTTATTAGTTTTACTTTAATGTAAGTCACATAGAAATGGATTTATTTTTTTACTGTTTCAGTGATTTTGTGAGCAACTTTAACTAAGCAGAAAAGATCTTCAGCAGTTCTACGTCCCATCCCTGTTGTGAAAAACCAGCATAAATTAAACTAGAAGCTCCGATGGTAGCCACACCAGGAATCTGGTGAGCGCCACATTCTAATTTTAACATCAAATTTGTTCTTTTTAAGGAAAATGTAATTTTAAAGAAATAAACAATAAGGATAAAGTGCAGCTCTTCTTTGTGTCTTTGCTTTGGTTCAACAGATTCCTTTATATCAAATGCAGAAGAAGCATGTTTGACTTTCACACATCTGGACTTCTTTACTGAAGCAGCTGCATTTGTTAGGAATTTTCTTCTCTGGTTCTGCTGGATTCTTCTGATCTGCTGCTGTTTCTTCACATTTTTATAACTTTTTTCAAACTTTCTGATCTTCAGCTCTGAACTCTTCAGAAGAACTGAAGGATGAAAAACATGAACTTTGTCTTAAAATTAAACTCTTTCTTCTGGATTCAGGTTGAAGTGGTGCAATTTGTCAAAGATCAGCTGTGCTGCTCTGGTCGCAGCTCTAAAATCCAACCCATCCCACCTGACAGAACTGGACCTGAGTGACAACAACCTTCAGTCTTCAGATGTTCATCAGCTTCAGGATCTTGTGAAGAGTCCAAACTTCAAACTGCAGACTCTGGGGTCATGTTGGGATAGTAAACATATGTTATCCTATTTTTACTTATTTCCTTTACCTACTTATTAGATGTGTTTTAGTTCTCTTTATTGTGTGCTGAGACGTCTTGACCTAAGCTGGAAGTGAGACAGTCCTGCGGCGCTGACAGTATCAACCGTACCCTGATAAAGAAGATGCAGCGACTGAGTCAGAGATTAGCAGGAGCCAGGAGCAGTTACAAGGCCTGTGACTGGACCCTGAAGATGACCACCCAGCCTAAACAAGCACACTCAATCTTTAAATGTTGTTGATGACCTTGTGTAAGAAACTGATTTGAACCGGTCTCAGCTGAAGTTCTTCTGCATCCCTTCCCCTTATCAACTGAGACCTTGTAACTAGGGCGTTCCTAATTCTAAATAAAATGCACGGAGGGCAAAGACTGCCTCATAGTGAGTTGGAGAATTGTAACTGAGCAAGTCTTTAGCCCACTCTCTTTGCAAGTTTTAAACTTTAACCAATTCTCTGTGTTTCTTTGTGTGCAGGTTGATTTCTTTACAAATGTTAGTGCTTAAACCTAACAATTACCTATTTTAAAAGTGATTCACTTCTCATTACTTTACTTTTTTCTGTCTCAGATTATCAAGTAGAAAACAACAAACAAGATCCTCTTGTATTTTATTTAACTATTTTTAAATAAATGATCTTGTTCAAACTATGAACATGGTTTAAGCCTTCTTTGGGGTGCAGATGACTTGAACCACAGATTGTTATGTGATTTCTTCCATGACAAATGTGGACAGGATTTTATGTCTGTCATGGACATTAATGAAACTCAAAAATCAATGGAAAAAAAAGTTCAGCACACTGTCTTGTGGGGTCCAGTTGACCCCACTTTTAATGTAAACAAACAAAGGAGAGCTGAAGGGTAAAGAAATAACCTGACTTCATTAGAAATCAGTCAGCTGTGTGAGAAATGACAAAGTTTACAACATCAAGTGGTGTATGCCACTGCTTCGAAGAAAGAATGATTGAGGAAAAAAACATGGTATACACATGTATTAAATCTGAAACTCTTAAATCTTTTTCAGTTCCCAAGCGGCTGTCAGATGGTTTTGTTTGCCTAAATGAATTCATTATAAACATTAATCTAAAGGTTAAGGTTAGGATCATAGATATTGTTATGGTTAAACCATCAACTTGTTCCTGAGGTCGGCTGTCTCTGCAGCTCATGGTTCCACCAGGAGATGTGGAGAACACATTTCACACATTTAGGAGTGGGACAGTTAATAGGACTTTAACTTTAAGTTTAATTTTAAATATGTGCGTCCAACAAAAAAAATCCAGCCTTGGACACACTTGAAATGAGTGCAGACAATGCAGCAATGAGATCTTGGCTGCATGTATTACATGTGTTCAATATGAATTTCTATCATTTTCTATGCTGGTCGCACGGAAATATGTGGCAATAATATCAGCCTTCTTAATTACTAATATAAAAATAATTTTTATATATGAAAGTTAATTATATGGACATGCTTTTATGTATTCACTCCACATAAAAAGTAAAAAAGAAAATTAAATTTTCAAAAAATGTAATTACAATTCAACTTTTTGCTTTATAAATGTTCAGCTTTCTCCTTTCAAATAAATTTGAAGTGAAACAACTTCTTGCAACTGTTTCTCCCTCGTGCACGTGAGGTCCCTTTGACACTACGTGCACCAAAAATGATACTTTGAGGAGTAATCTCTGGTGATAACATATTTGGGAAAAAATAAATCATACCAAAAATAAATTGAACAAGAACATTCACTAATATTTTTTCACAGGAATTGGAATAAAAGAACCAATACCAAAATCCCTAGTATTTGATTATCTGTGTTTGTTTTGTTCTTTCTTGGTGTTTTAGTGGTAAATGTCTGAGCTCCTCTCATTTGTGCTAATAAAGTTTAAAATGATTCATTATTTTATGCTTTAGTTTGGCTTCAAAATAGCGGATGTAGCAGTATGAAAAATGCTGGACTTTTATTCAAAAAGTGAAATAATAAATAATGGAATATTGACTAAGTCTAAATAATCACAGATATTCATTATGGGCTTTTATTTCTTGCGGGCGTGGCGGGATTTAGAAGACATTTTGGCTGGAAAACCGTGACTCTATCTGGCAACACAGTTCATTCAAACTCCAGTCAGCTCGAATAAAACGTCACATTTGACACTAAAGTTCAGCTTGAAAAGCAGAATTTGACAAACTAAACGAGCAGAATGAAGAACCACTGACCTGAACTCATCCAGCAGAACCGAACCGCTCAGCCTCACCGGAACACAGTTAGCTTAACGAGCTATTTGCCGCCGCTCGGAGGAGTGAACACGTGACCAGCTGCTCTTCCGGGATAACGACCAATCGTTTTACAGCTCAGAAAGTGTTGCCAAAATGTGTCAATTTTTTTCTCTCAATGAATAAAAACAGGCTGTTTTATGAACATTTACTCTGTGTGATGTTTAACTGAAAGAAAAGAAGCTTAAAATGTCAAATTAGATAATAAAATAAAGTGTAATTCATAAATTTGAAATTTATCACATTTAATTAAACAAAGACAGACACAATTGAACAAATGAGCTAAAGGAAGAAAGTAACAAATACAAGAAAAGAAAATTACAGAGAATATTAGATTTAATAACAAACTTAGAAGTTTTGGGAACAAAAAGAGGATCAACAATGATTCAAATTATATTTTTCTAATATGGTTCAAATTTTCAAAGTTTTAAATTCTTTGAGTTTTTAATAGATTTATCACATTTATATTGCACAGAAGAAACTGGGCACAAAGGATGGTCATTCACATATTTATATTTATGAATGTAATTTGCCCGAATGTAAATTAAATAAAGTAAATAGATCCTGTTGTCTTCCTTGTATTCAAATAACCCAGAAGTAGTTTGTTGAAAGCAGAAAGAAACATTGGGGATAATGTGTTCTTTCAGCAAATTTAATAGTTTTGTGTGAAAATATTAACATTAGTTTTTTTAAATTAATGAATAAATAATTATCATGAATGTTGCAGCAAAATTCCACTAGAAAAACCTCAAAGAAATCATTTGAAAAATCCTCATTCTGGAGAAATCCTCCAGTTCAACTTTGCTGACATCTTGTGGTTTTCCTGCAGATTCCAGAACATTTCAGAAAACTTGATGCAGAACTGTCTCCATCCATCCTGACTGACTTTCATCCATGTCTGTTCTTGTTGCTTCATATATTTATGTATCAAAGACATGTGACCTTTAACCTGAGGCCGCCTCACTTTCATGTCATTTTCAGCAGCGTGGCTCCGCCCACCAGATCAGAACATTCTGGTAAAGCAGTCAGAACAACTCAGACCAGAGTTTCTATCATTCCTGATCCTCCTCTGGCAGCCAGACGATGACCTGCTGCCTTTTTCTCATTCTCAACGTTGACAGTCAGAGGCTTTTAGGATGGAGCGTACCATCTACTGCAGGGGTCTCAAACTCACGGCCCGCGGGCCATCTGCGGCCCCTGGGGTGATAATTTGCGGCCCCCATCTTCATATGAAAGATTAATGTTAGTGCGGCCGCAAGACTGAAATGAATGACACTTGCTGTGTGCAGAGCTGAACGAACCAATCACGGTGAGGTATATGGCTCTGGAGGGCGGGGCATCGACATCAATTGTGTTATGGACAGAGTCAAAACATTCAAAGGAGAATAAAAACACATAAACTACATCTACCTGAAAGAAGAAAAACAGCTGGAGGAGTTGAGCTTTCAACAGGAACCACTAGAGGGCGCCATGAGAAAACTCAACCATCAAAGGAGGGAGACCCAGAGGAACTGACAAGTTAGATAGAAAAGTTGGATTCAAAATGCTTTAATAGGAACTTAAAGCAGATCAATTCTGGAATGAAAGATCAATAAACTCAGTGGAGCCTCCACATCTGGAAAATCTGGAACTTCTGCTGTTATGAGACGTTAAATCTGAGCTCATGTTATTCAGATTTCAAAAGGTTCAATGATTGAATTCATGTTTGACATCAGAAGCTGAAGATCCAAAATGATCTAGAGATGATGAAAACATCAGTGAGTAAACTTCCATAGTTTCCTCTGCTGTAAGTCCTGCAGTGATGATGGTTTCTGTCTCATTGGCTGCTCTGTCAAGCAAAACTAATCAATACAAAGCAGTCGTTATTATTGATCAATAAAAGCTTAGAAACACATTTTTACATTTATTTACTTTCTTTTTGCTTTTTTGATGAATTTAACTCTCAGAATTGCACTGAACTGCCTTTTTATAGAAATTTGACTTAAAAATTAACATAAATAAAGATTTTTATCTTAAATTTTAAATCCTTCCTAAGATAGTGGGATCATTTTATGTTCTACTTTTTTACTTTATTGTAAAGTTACTATGAATAATGAAGATTTATGTTATAAATTATGAAAAAAGTAACAGTCTTGCATGAATAAAATTGCAAATTTATGTTTTTAAAGTTATTTTACAAGATAAAAGTTGCAAATTTTCAAACAATTTTGTAATTTTCTTTAAATTAATGTCAGATATTGACAATAAAATTCTTGATCAGCGTGATATCATCTTATTTCTGTGAATCATCTGCATCTTAAATTTAACAGATATTGTTCAGTTGTCTCTGTTTAAACATTTTAATAGTTACTTTTATTATGCGATACGTAAGTTGCCATGTTGGAACCAGAAGATGGTGGAGTCACTCAGTCCAGTTTTTATACAGTCAATGGTGGAAACAGAAAAAAAAAATATTTTTTGTTTTCTAACTTTGTAAATTGTTTAAATGAAGAAAAAATGTTATTTTTCTGAAATCGTTCTTTGTTTACAGCATACATGCTAATACGCTAGCAGCCTTTGTTTTAAATGGAAGCAGCAAAGATTTGTCAAACCAGCGTCTGTTTAAAGAACTCTCATGTTAACACAGAGCTGGATGTCATCATGAAGGAATCAGGGAGAAACAAACCTTTTTTTCTGCTCTCACAAAGGATAGATGGACGATTAACTCAACGCCCACACGTGCTGGCTAAAAGCCCTCTCTTAGCGGGCGTTTTAACTCGTCAGAGAGAACTATGATTAATGTCTAATGATGGATCAGTTTCCTATAGCGTCTGAGTGTTCTCGGGAAGGGGAATGTGCCTGTTATTACAGCCGCTATGCATTTCCTGTTGTGTCGAATCTGAAGAAGTGGAAGCCTCCCACAAACTCCTGTACAGTCAAATACAAAAACCAAAAAACAGTCAGTTCTGCTGTTATTTTTAAGCTAATGCTAACATGTAGCAGCAGGCTTTGTTCTCCAGCTGAGCAGATGACCGTCTCACTGTGCTGGCAAACATTCATGAGTAGAGTTGGTGGTAAAATAGCACAGAGAGCTGTTGGTGTGAGTTTAGAGATGACAAAACATGAAATCAAGGAGAAAACTGGATCAGAGATACACTGATGACCACTTGTTCAAGCCGCCCACGTTCAGGAAGACTTGGAGCAGGAAGAGTGTTTCAAAAAGACTGGAAGAAATGATGTAACAGAGTCTTAATGGAACCAACTCATAAAGAGGAACTCATAGATATATGACACACCCCTCTGCATTTATCCGGACTTGGGACCAGCACAAGAGAGCACTGGATTGTGCCCCCTAGTGGTTGCATTACACACACATTCATTCACACATTCATTCTTTTTTTATTTTATTTCATCTTCCATATCTGAGATGTTTGATCCGGGACGACCACAGGAGTGTCAGTCTTGTATTTGCTCCATCTTGCTGGAGTCAGAGTCTTTTTGAATCTTCTCCACAGGGAGATTTTTGGTTTCTCCTGATTGGATGGTTCTTTCAAGTCTTTGGTCTCTGACTCTTCTTCTTGGAGATCTTGTTCAGAAACCGTCTCTGGTTCTGGTTCTGGAAGTGAACCTTCTGTATTGGGGTCAGTTTCATCCACACAGGTCCATGGCAGTCCTAGAGCACTTTGGTCTGTTCCCTTCTCAACTTTTGCGTTGAGGACAGCTCTTCATTTGGCCAAACGAGTCCTTACAAGGACTGGTCTACAGATCCTCTGTTGTTTAGTGGGAGGAGATTCTGATTGGTCCATCTCCAGAGATCTCTTGAGCTTCCTGGATGGTTCTGCTGCCACTTAAGGTTCAGAAACAAATACTGGATCTGAAGTTTGGACTGCTGCCTCCTCAATGACATTTTCCGAAGATTGAGGAAGTGAATCTTGTACTTCAGGTTCTGATCCATTTTCTGTAGATTCTGGGACATTTTCTTCAGGAAATGACTCCACTGCTGGTGCGTCAGTGTCCTCAGTTTTTACTGGATCCAGATCTCTGTGATCTAGAGTCTCTTGGTCCTCCAGAGGTGGGCTGACTGGTTCACAGTGGGGTTCTGGTTCCTCCAGGTCCGGGTTTTCTTTGCCTTCTTGTTTTTATGCTTCCTGCGCTTTTTGGAAGGTTCTGGAACTGCTTGTGGTTCAGAACCCAGCTCTGGTTCTGAAGCTTTTGTCTCCACAGATTCATCTTCTAGGACGTCCTCAGATTGTTCTGGTTTTGGTTCAGACAAACCCTCTGTTTGGTCAGCAGACTCCACAGGTGGGACAGATGTTTTCAGAGTTGAGACTTGCTCAGAAAGCTCCTCCCCCTGAGTCTGAAGACTTTCCTCCAGTTTGCTCTTCAGTCTCAGTCTTGTACTGAGATGATGTTTGAGGTTGGCTTGTTCCTCCAGATCCTCCTGGACCTTCTTGGCTTTGGCCTTTACCAACTGTTTGTATCGTTGGAGCTCCTGTTCCCGTCTCTGTGTGAGTTGACGTTCTTCTTCCAGTGGAAGATCCAGCTCTCCTCAGTGACAGTTCTCCTCTGTTTCAGTTGGGTTAAAAGCTCATTTCTCTCCAAGAGCTTTTGCAGTAGAAAGTCCTGTTCTTCTTTCAGAGCAGACAAATCCTTTCTGACGGGAGCTCTTGTTGGTTTCTCCTCATCAGAAGGATTTTGGAACCTCTGAAGGTTTGGCTTCAGAAGCTACCATTTTAGCAGATTTGCTGCTTCTTTTCATGTTTCTCTAAATCCGTAAAAATAAAAATTTGAGAAGTGATTGAAATCTGATTTAAAGCACGGAGTGTTTGGAAAACAGATGTGGTTGAAACTCTCGAGGTTCCTCTGAGGGTCTTTAGCAACTAAAGATTTCTAAGTCAACATTTCAGTCAGATTCTAGGACTTTCTAATGCAATAGCAGTGATGTCAAATGACATCATCTCACAAGAATATATTATTTAATCTGATTTAAAGACGATGACGTCAAATGCCGTCACTGCCGAGGAGATCCGGTGTCGGTACCACATGTGCTCGGCCTGTAAGATCGGCACGGGGGTTTGAGACTAGTGATCATGTCGCACTACAGTAACTTAGACGAACGACTTGGCTATTTTGCACCGTTTTTCTGTACTGAAACTGATGTTTATAATAGAGTTTATTTAAAAAAAAAAAAGAAAAAAAGAGTGTCCAATGTCCAATTTTTCTGTAAGAAACAACCTTTAAATTAGCCGTAGTCATTAGTTTTTTTCTCTTTTCTAGAAATAGCAATCTTTAATTTCAGTCCATTATCTCAAGAAAAGTGCTGTTTTTACGATAAAGCTTGCTTCAAGGAGACAAACCTAGGGCTAGAAATGGGAAAGTTGCTACAATTATCTCCAAAAAGACATCAAAACCACACAGTTTCTGCAAATAACTAGCACTATTGTAAGACACACTGCTAAGAAATGCAAAAATAATGACAAATGTCCTTTAACTTTCACATGACTTTTCCATCTGATCCTTTGTTTTACCGGAGCTGCGTTTCACTTTTGGATTTCACCACTTAACCTTTACATCTGAAACCAGGCGGTGGACCCAAAGGTCCAATTAAAGTCAAGAGAGAGGAGCTGCAAAGTCTTAATGTCCTGCTTTATTAGTCCACTCAGCTCATTTATGACCTTCTCAAGCCCATGCAATCCATAGAAACGTTCCCGTCATAATGCTTGGTCCAACAATTAGTTCCTATCACTCTGTTGGCTTTAGTGTTCAGTTACAATCACTGACTTGAGCTGTGTTTGAGGCTTTTGTCACGAATGAATCACAATGCAGATGTGGATTCATGTGGAAGTCGGGGGCTGCAGACGGGCACCGTCTCTTCACTTCACGTCTTTTTGCATTTGGCGTCGCATTTTGAGACAACCTTTGTGTCCAATTACTTCAGACGTCAACTAAACTCCATTGGGAGATAAAAATCAAACACACAAAGTACAAGCCATTACCCAGCCAGCTAAGCCAAGTGTGTCCCACGTGGTACAAATGTGGGCAGAAAACGTCATGTTGCCCACATTGGGTTAAGTGGACACTCAGTGGGTAGGCTCGCTATGCTATGTAGCTACCCAGTGGACAGCAGAGCTCACTAGCTCAATACAGAGGACGCAGTAGCGAGTTCTTGTTACTCTATGCACAGCGGCACAAGCTCATTAGAAATCCAGTTCCGGTTTGTGGGTCAGACTGTTGACAGAGACTGAAAAGGACGCTTAGGTTTGCGAGGCGTGATGAGCGTTCAACACTCGGGCTGTAGGGAATTGTGATTCTGGCTCAAAACTGGACAACTGGATCAATCCGATATTTCCTTGTCGTTACTTTTGTGCCACTAATGTTAGCCTGAGGCTAAAAGCTTGGAAACGGCTCTTAGCGACTGGGAGGGGGTGGGTTACTCTGTCAACAGTCCGGCCCACAAACCAGATTTCTTATGAGCTCTTGGCGCTGTGTAGTGCTTCCACAAATTGTAATTATTATGGCCCGCAGCAGCAGTCTACTGACTGCAAGGACCATATTGTTTTTGCTTAGAGTGAAAAAACGTAAAATTTCTGCGCCTTTGAACGAAAATTACACCCCCACCACATGAACGAAAAGTACCTCAAAATCGCACCACACGTAGGGAAAATTGAAAATGAATTTTTGGCATAGTGCGCGTTACCCCGCCCAAAACGATGACACCACGGCGAGCGTTCCGCCAAAAAAAAATGAATGGGCCGATTTTCGCTTATGGGACGACAAAAACAATATTTCGGAAAACGCAAAAAACGCCCAATGACAGGTGTTGGGGATAAGCCCAAGAACATTTGAAATCATTATGGGGTGGCCAGACGACCCACGCCTTGGCGGCAATGTGGCGTTGAAAACTGAAAAATGGCGTTTTTCACGGTTTTCATCAATATGGTAAAACGACACTTTTGTTTGTCCGATTTTCACGAAACTTCACAAGCATGTCCATAGCCGGAGACTACAAACACCCAAGAAGTTTGATTGACCTTTGACCTTGGGAAGTTGCCGCCATCTTGAAATTAACGAAAAAAGCACGTTTGCTACGAGCTACGAAAAGAAATACCTCCTAGGGGGTTTTATCAACTGTTATGTGACTTAGTTGGGCATTAATGGGAACCTACTGGGGGAAAAATGTTGCAATTAGAAGTTGTAGAATATGAAATGGCGTGCATGTTGCGAGGTCGCGACGGACACGGTTTTAGCTAGGTCGAACATATTTTACCCGATTTGCGTAAAAGTGGAATTCGCGCGTCCGGAGGCCCAAGCTGAACGAAATGACATAACTTACGAAACCGAAATGCGTACAGTGCGCCTCTGGTACGCAAAAAAACCGTCGCGAAAAAAAGTGCTGACTCAGCAATTTCAATTTTTTACTTCGCATTTCGCAAACGAAACCAACATAACTTTGTCAGATATAACCATGGCTATTTTTTACATTATTATGGGATGTCTCCACGACCTACGGTTTGGCGGCCATTTTGTTTCGAAATCTGGAAATTTGGGATTTCAGAGAGGTGAAACGAACGTTTAGTTTGTCCGATAGCCACGAAATTTGACCCACACGCCGCTAGCACGAGTCTTCAACAACCCCCAAAGTTTCGTTGACCTTTGACCTTGGGAAGTGGCCGACATCTTTAATTTACGAAGAAACAAGCGTTAGCATTAGCTTCAATCACATTTCACTTGCAGGGACTTTTTTTAATCGTTTTCTAACGCTTTTGGCATCAATGGGAAGATATTGGCAAAAGAAAAATGGTATCACAAGCTATAGATTTTGAACGGCGTGGGCGTGGCGAGCTCGCAAAGTGGCGTAGTGTTAATACACGCTCATATTTCAATGCATTCCTATGGGACTTTAATATGTTGATCCCAGACTTAAGCTGTAACTGGCATAATAACATAGAATATGACCATATAAGGAATGTGGGCGTGGTTAGCGAAAAACCCCCCGTTGCTAAGGTAATCCAAAGTGTACTTTTTCCGATCCTTATGATCTTGACGTCAAACTGCTCGGTGACCTCAGACGAACAAAACATAAAATGGTTGCTATGGAGATAAAACCAACAGAAAAACCGCCATTTTGAAAAAAGTGCTTTTTTAATCAATTTCTCACATTCATCTCAGACCAGCTATACAGAAAGCATAGGGAGGGACTTAGGGTTCCACAGTGAGTGCTAAGCAAGTGAGTTCGGGGTCAAAGGTCACCACCAAGGGCGGCTGCGGCCCGTGCGGAGGCGCGTGCGTGCGTGCGGCGGCGCATGCGTGCGTGCGGCGGCGTGCGTGCGGCGGCGTTGGTCCGGCGGCGGTGGGTGCAGCGAGGGAGAGGGGGGGTAACGAGGGAGAGGGCGGCGAGGGAGAGGGCGGATAGCGACTGCGGGCCATCCAACGCCGCTTGCGGCTTTAATTATTATTAAATTATATATATAATATGATATATATTATTAGTTTTTCCGATTAGTCAACAAATCAAGTCATTAGCTATAAGATATATAGTATTACCAGTGATAATGCTAGTGTAAATGCTGTATGCTGAATTTGGCTCCTGAAGATGCTAGTGCTAATAGCTGAAGATGCTAGTGCTAATAGCTGACGATGCTAGTGCTAATAGCTGAAATCACTGAACCTAATAGCTGAAAACGCTAAAGCTGATAACCAGCTAAAATATTAGCTAAATCTGAAATTATCCTTAACAACTAAATAAAGCCCTAGTTAGCCAAAACACTTAGCATGTAGCTGAAATATTAGCTAAACTCCAAAATAGCCTAAAAAACCTTAATAAATACCAAAATAGTCCAAAAAACTACCAGAATGTCAATATAACTTTCAACCTCACTACACTCTGACTCCATATAATATAAAATAACAACTAATCGACTATAAAATTAGTTGTCGACTATTTTAATAGTTGATTAGTCGACTAATCGTGGCAGCCCTACTGCTGTGCATAAAGTATGTCTTTAAAAAAAACGACGAATAGTTTTGATTCTGGCTAAAAGGTTTTACAATTTTTTAATGGGGAATGAAAAAAAAGACATTGCTGCCTTAAAAATATGGATTCATACTGTTTTTTAATTATTTTTACTGATGTTTAAGTGATTTTGAGAGGAACACAGCACTCTGAAAGTGTTTCTTTGGGTGTTGTGAATATGCTACGTGACTAACATGTAGCGCTGGTAGATTATTTATCTTTTATTTTTTTACGTTGCAAACAAAGTTGGGAGTTAACCGAACCACCGTAACATTTGCTTTAGAGGTATCAGTCTTTTTTTCATGTTGCAAACAAAATTTTTTGTTACAGGTATTGTGAATATGCTAACTTGGCTAACACTTTTAGCATGGCTAGCATGTAGCGTGTTACAAACAAGTTTTAGAGTTACTGTCAATGCAGTTAATTAAGTCTAAAGGACAAGCAAACTTATGATTGGTTCTTTTTCACTGCTTTATGTGCCGGCTGAGTGGCCATGTGGTAGAGTGTCCGCCCCACCAACAAGAAGGTCGTGAGTTCAAGTCCAGGCCAAATCATACCAAAACTGAAAAGTTTGCCTCCATGCTTGACACTCAGCCCAGAAGAGCTGGATTGGGGGTTAAACCACCAAATGATTCCCTATTACAGCTGTGTCTGCATCTCACCCCTCCCACAGGGGATGAGTCAAATATGGAGGTAAAAATTTCAAACATCTAGGTGTGTGTGTGACAGTTCATGGGATTTTTTGTCCGTTAGGAGTGAAAATAGACCATTCATTGACAGTATACCTTATTGGTAATTTTCCCAGAGTCCTCCATCAGGAAAATGCCACAAGAACATGATAAAAATACGCTTATTTTCACTGGGGTAGGTCATCAAAGACGACTTTAAAAGAAATTACATTAAAAGTAAAAATATACATATAAACACTGAAAATTAACATTAAAGTAGAAAATAACTGTCAATTACTCAAGTAATGCACCCCCCCGAAGTCGAGGAAATCAAAGAAAACGATCCTTAAATGAGAGGCGCTCATGACACGACTCCTAAAATGATCCGGCGCGTACTGGGAGTGCGTATACATTACTGTAGATAATGTGCGGCGGCAATCGCTCACGCCGTGACAAACTGTAAATGCGGCTCATTAGCAGCCACTCAGCTCGCGGAGTGTTTTCCTTGATTACTCTGGTCCTGCACAGCTGCTCTAATTAAAGATGTCTCACCCAGGATTCCATTTGTTGCCAAAACCCATCGCAGTATGAAATTAACGGCGTTTCCTCACGAGAAAATACAGGATGGAGCTTGGAATAAACAGAGGAATTGGGATTATTGTTGTGGAAAACAAAAAAAAGTGCAGAAATCTGAAAAAAAACAAAGAAAAACAACCACGTCTTGAGATGTGTCAGATTTGTGAAGGAAACTTCTGCGTGTTTAATGATGCTTCCAACTTGTGAGCCTTTAATTACATTCTGTCAAGTAATTAAAGCAGCAGATCGGGATTCTCTCACAATGCGGCGCTTTAATGGGATTTGCGGATGCGGGCATTAAATGATGATCCGTGATGTCGGTTCAAAGAGAAATGACTGTGCAGGATGCGAAGAATTTCAAAACAAGAGGAAAAAAAAATCTTTCAGCCTTTTAGAAATAAAATATTACCTCATTAATGACAGACCTTTTTTAATGTGACCTTAATTATTGTGAAGGTTTTAATTTTAGATTAACATGCTGGAATGAAGTCATAAGTAAGGAAGTGATAAAAGAAAGGCTGTAAACATAATTTAAATATTAAAAGTTAAATAGAATGATGGTGTTTATACAAAGTCACCGTGACTCCACCTTCACAGCAGTAGCTGGGATAGGCTCCAGCAACCGCACAACCCTGAAAGGGATTAAATGGGTTGTAAAAGATGGTTGGATAGAGGGATGAATAAATGGATGGATGAATGGTGAAAAAATGGATGGATAGAAATTGGGTGGATCGATGAAAAATGATGGATGAAAATTGATGGATGATTGAATTAGAGAGATGCAATAATGGATGAATGGAAAATAAATGGATAGACATGGGTGGATGGATGGAAAAATGAAGGAATAAATGAATGGATGCATAGAAAAATGGATGGATGGAAAAATGAACGAATGAATGAATGAATGGATGGATAGAAAAGTGGATGGAAAATGAATGGATGGAACATGATTAGATGGTTGAATGGAAATTAATGGTGTAAAATTGATGGATAGGAGGGGGAAATGGATAAATGGACTGATAGAAAATGGATGAATTGATACATGAATGGGATGTTCTATAATGGATTAATGGATGGATAGAAAGGAAATTGGTGCATGGATGGATAGAAAATTGATGATTGGATAACAATTCGTTAGATAGATAACAGGTGGATTAATACCTGGACACATGGAAAAAAATGTCAAATCGATGGATAGGAGAATAGAAAATTGATGTAAAATGAATGAAGAGATGGATGAATGAATGGAAGTTCTTGTTTTTAAGTCTAGTTTCAAAACTGAAGGGAAAAAGATTTTGATTACTTAAAACATGACTTTAAATTGAGGTTTTGCTGAGGTCAAACAGAAAGGATGACATTTGACAGCCAAATAAAACTAATATGTTGACTTTAGCATTTCATCTCTATACAGTCCCATCTTTGAGACTCCATTTATTTGATCTCAAAGAACATATCAGTAAAAGCAAATCTAAATTTTTTTTAGGGCACAAATTCCACCTCAGAAGGAAAACTTTCCCTTTTAAATAATGGAAGCAACAAGTTGTGGAAAGTCCAAAATAGTTAACTATCATTTTTTCACATAAATGAAACTCGCTTTAAATCCACTTGTATTCTACCACCTGTCTAGATGTTCCTCCACCTGCTCCCTGTTCTCACAATAATCACTATGTCATCTGCAAACATGATGATCCACAGAGATTCCTGTCGAACCTCATCTGTCAGTCTGTCCTTCACCATGGAAACGAGAATATCCAACCAAACTCCTCCCTCTGTATCTCATCATAGGCTGGATCTGTAATCTGGTGCTACTGTTGATATGGCATAAATTTCACAAACCTGTTGCTCACAAGTCATTTCACAGGTCGCCGACTTTTAGAAGAATCCCAGTCTGATGCTAAAATATTTATTGTAAGATAAATATTCACAACAAACAATCAGATATTTTTGATGGGAGTCAACAAAAATGACACCAAGAGTCTGATATGAACCGGGATCCTTCACTTTTACCAGCGACGGCAGTTTATCCGAACAAACAGAGACAAACCTGAAACGGGAGCGATGACGGCCCGACATGCGGAGAGACGAGTGGATCACACGTGAGCGGATTCATGAATGTTTTACACGCCGTCAGGAACTGATTTATGATCTCTGCGTGAGCTCCACCGCTCTAACAGATGCGCTGCATTACCCATAAATAAATTACAGGATGACTGATGACAGCAGGATGAAAGCAGAAAGCATTCTTCACTTGAAAGTTCTCACCTCCGTTTAGAGTTTGGAGGCATTTTTTGGCTAAACAAACCCAGAAGAGTGGATTTATGAGGGAAAACGCTGATGTTGTTAACGTGTTGAGTGAAGGGTTTTATTGAGCTGGAAAAAGATGAGCATGTTTTAAAAGGTCTTTTATTTTGAAAAATGAAAGATAAAGACAGCAAACCAGTAATTAATCCACTGCCAATATTTTTCCCATTATTTTTAATTTCTCAGTCATCATCAATTTTCAAACTGTTGGTACTTTTGTGAATTAATATCTATACGTGACTACCAAACCAGAGTCCCTGATTGGTCAAAGTTTGGCAGGCTTTAACTTTTAATGCATGTTTAGGGGCTGCATGTTTTACACATAGAGGCCGAAAACGATCGTGGAAACTTGTGTAAAAAGAAACACATTCTGATCCGAGACTTTCACATGTTGAGTTTTGGTTAAGGATCCCTCTGCGTCACTTTTTGTCATTTTGGGTGTCCCAACTCGCCATCTTCTGCTGGCTGTCTGTATAATGAAGGGTCCGCATGTGTAAACTTGTTATAGAGATGCATTATTGGATGTGTTACTGGATGCGCATCTGGTACCACGTCCAGCACTTCATTTGGTCTGGTGTTGGATTATGGTACTGGTACCTCGTTTGGAAACCAGTCTGAGATGATTCCATCTTATGACATGAAGCCTTATCCTGCTGGAAGTAAGATCAGAAGATGGAACATTGTGGTCATAAAAGGATGGACGTGGTCAGGAACAATACTCAGGTAGACTGTGGAGTTGTAACCATGCTCAGTTGGTACTAAGGGGTCCAGAAACCATGACACCACCACCAGCCTGAACCAAGGCAGGATGGATCCATGCTTTCATGATGTTGGTGCCATGCTCTAACCCTACCATCTGAATGTTTTTGACGGTTTTCCAATCTATTATTGTCCAGCTGTGGTGAGTAATGGGTTAGTGTACCAGTAGTGGTCTGTGTCCTGTGAGTTGGGGATCCCTGATTAGTGTATTCAATTTTTTTCTCTGTTTACTACTCGCGTGGCCCTCAGACTGGTACCGGTTCGCAGCCAGGAGGCTGGGGACCCCCTGATTTAATAGGAACAGCCAGCAAGAACGTCAAAAAACGACGAGTCGGGTACAACTTAAACGTCAGAAAGTTTGCCATACATGACGAGTTGGGAGTAAAAATGTGTTGGATTAGAAATTTATGTCAACAAGAACCAGGAGCAGATGTGTTGATGTTATTTTGATATTCCACCTCATAAGAGAAAGCAAGAAATAACATGGAATCTGATAATAAAAAAGAAAATTGATTCTTTAAAACAGAACGTATGAGAGTTTTTATTTTAAAATGTGTGGCTTTTGTTCTCATTTTTGTACTATTAGCTACGGTGTGTCTGCTACGGTACGTCCGCGAGGGTGCGACCGGTACAGTGCGTCCGATAAGGTCCGTCCGATATGGTGTGTCTGCGAGGGTACATCGAGAATGATGTGTCCGCTACGGTGCGTCCGCTAAGGTACGTCCACTACAGTACTTCCAGTACGGTACGTCTGGTACGGTTTGTCCAGTACAGTACGTACGTTACGCCTGACATGGTACATCCGGAACGGTACGTACACTACGGCATGTCCACTACAGTACTTCCAGTACAGTACATCCGGTACAGTATGACCGGTAGTGTACGTCCGCTACGGTACGTTCACTACAGTACTTCCAGTATGGTACGGTACTGTATGTCTGGTACGTTGCGTTCGATACAGTACGTCTGCAGCGATACATTTGGTACAGTCCGGTTTAGAATGATCCAATAACTCAATTGAGTATTTCCACTCAAAGTAGAACAGTCACAGTGGATGCGGGGTGAAGCTTAAAACAACAACATCAATGGAGGTTATCCACTATTTTGTCTACACAAAGTATTTAATGTTGTTTGATAGAAGATATTTAGCAGTGAAGCAGAATACTGCCGCTTTCTTTTGTCGTAATGACCTTACGCCAATCAATGTCCTAATGTGTGTGCCCTAACTAGTCCGATCCATTTTTCTTTGGACCTACAACCAACCGGGATCCATAAATTTGTATGATTTTGTCCGTCTTAATGGGTCCATTTTATAATGAACTGGACCGTACCGCTCAGTGGAAACGAGGCTCAAGAGACGTTCAGACTCTGTGGAAACAGTTCAGTTGGTTCAATCAAGGTCCATAACCTTTGGTGCGTACAACCTTGGCCTGAACCCAAAGGACCCCCTCTGGGGGGAAACAGGGTGAGATCAGGTCTTCTCCTCCTACATCAGTGTCTGAGCTCAGGGTTGAAGCGGTGAAGGCGGACATCATACTAATCCCCACGGATTACGGTGGAATCTCACCCGAGTTCATGCGCGCAAAGACAGATAACAGAATCCTTTCAGGCGATACGGGATTCAAGCGCAGAGCCACCGCTTCAACTTCAGGGTTTTTGTTATAATCCAGCTTTCAGGTGGAACAAAGGCATCAGCAGCAGGAGGTTGTGGGAAGTCAAAAGGTTTCACTTCAACCGGCACCCGTCATATCAGAACTTCCCCCAACGTGTGGAGGAGGGCTTTGAATCCAACAGCTCCTACCACACGCCCGCAAAAATCTTCGCCTGGAGCGCATTTGCATTGTGATCAAGAAGTGTCTTCGCATGTGGGAGGCTCTGGCGAGCATCCTGGTTTCTAAACTGTCTGTCAGCTGCACGGGAAGCGGCAGATAGTTGCTATAGAGGCAAAGGAGGAGCGGAGAGCGCAGAGGAGAACTGCATGCAAACGGCGTTCCGAGGGAAACAAAAGGAAGGAAAACAAGTGTGGAGACGTCTCAATAAGGCTGAGGAAGAGGAGCATCTTCACTCTTTACGGTTTTATATTTTTTAGCAACACTTTCCTTGTTGGTTTATCTTTGAGAGGAAGTCTGAGAAGAAACTTCATCCATTTGGGGCTTTAAAAAAAATAATTTGAAGATGAACCAAACAGCCTCCGTCTCGCATCAGATTGAGTGTCAGCCCGTCAAAGACATCAAGGTAAGACAGAATTCAACAGGATGTGGTCCCAGATAAACTTTGCCTTCAGAAGCTGCAATTTTTGAGACATTATCCACATCTAAATTGCAGAAAACTTCTTTTCCTCTCAGCTTAGGTTTCATACTTCCCTTTATCTGTTGCATGGCAGGAATTTCAATGACTCCCGTTGCACTTCTGTCAGATGCATTTATCACTTTGTGTTTACTGCTTTCATTTTTTTGCCCTCAAGTCAATTTTCTTCATCGCACCTTTTGTTGCTGCCTTCAGGTGTTGAAAAGCCTCTTATTTGTCGGATTTTCCCGCTGAAGACGGGGGAAAAAAGCTCCTAAATGAATGAATTAGACGTTTTAGTTTTGCCAAAGATGTGGCCTCACATATTGATTTGGATTGTTATGATAAAGATATTTATCTGGATATTTGAACACACATTTGATGCTCATCTGTGACTCAAACAAAGAAAAGTTCTCTTTTTAATTGCTTGTTTTTTTCATACAAGATAATCTGACTTGAGTTTTTGCTTCTGGTATTTCTAATGGAAATGTATGATTAACACGACAAATTTAATGGTTGATTTAAGAGTTGAGTTTTAAGAACTTTTAAGAGTTTTTTGCATTTGTTCACACAAACTACTGCAGTGCCTTCTAAATGAAATTTCTTTTACGCTATTGGCATTTTTTGCAGCTAATTTGCTAATTAGCAAAAATACATTTTTCTTGAAGAAATTGAGAACCGGATATTGCTGACAATATATTAAACACTCAAGCTAACATTTCCTTTAAGGTAGCACTTCTTTCACACTAGCATTCCTTTCTAGCTAGCCTTCCTTTTGAGCTAGCATTTCTTTCTTGCTAGCATTCCGTTTGTGCTAGCATTTCTTTCCCGGTAGCATTTCTTTGGACCTAACATTTCTTTCAAGCAAGAATTCCTTTTGAGCTAGCATTTCTTTCACGGTTGCATTTCTTTTGTGGTAGCATTTCTTTCAAGCTAGTATTCCTTTCTAGCTATCATTTCTGTAATGCTAGAATTCCTTTTCAGCTAGCATTTTTCTTTCTTGCTAGCCTTCCTTTTGAGCTAGCATTTCTTTCTTGCTAGCATTCCGTTTGTGCTAGAATTTCTTTCCCGGTAGCATTTCTTTAGACCTAGCATTTCTTTCAAGCTAGCATTCCTTTTGAGCTAGCATTTCTTTCACGGTTGCATTTCTTTTGTGGTAGCATTTCTTTCAAGCTAGTATTCCTTTTTAGCTAGCATTTCTTTCTCGCTGAAATTCTTTTTGGCCTAGCTTCTTTTCAAGCTAGCATTTTTTTTGAGCTAGCATTCCTTTTGAGCTAGCATTTTTTTAAATCCAAGGGCGTTTCCGGTCTGGAATTTTCCCACGGTCCCAACCCAGTCCATTTAATTTGATCCGGATTGAGTCCTGAACCTGTTTAGTCTGTATTCAGACTACCGTCTTTTGGACATTTGTGTTTTAAACTAAAGCCTGTTAACAAAACCACATGACTACAGATCTCTTCTGTCATTGGCTAGGGAATTACAAGAGCGTGGCAAAGAAATGAGAGAAGATACAACGGAAGTCTTAAGCTTCGCTATGATTGTTGGGATATTTCACTGATTCAAATTTTGAATTTCGCTGACTAATTTTTAATGTCTGCATCAAGCCCGGGTACAACACTTTTTACTGCTACTCTGGTACAGACGAGACGTGCTGCAAGGTGGTTACTGATAAGGATTTATGGTATATAGATTTAAGGGAAAACGGTGTGTGAACAACTGTCTATTGTGTTAAAAGTTGTTTTAGTGAGCGTGTTCATCTGACTAAATTGCTCATCGTTACTTTTCTCCGTACACTACTGGCTATGGTGGCCATTTTAGTTCAATTCTGCCCCAAACAGGGACTGTATTTATACTGAGGAATCTCAGAGCGAACCAGATACTAACGGAGACCACCTCGAAAGAGGATTCCAAAATGTATTCCGGATCATTGATACATCCTTTTTTTTTGTCTGGCTAACGTTATTTTCCAAGATTTCATTTGAGTTAGAATTTAGCAACAATTTGAATGGTTTAGTTTGGCTAGCTTTTTGACGCGAGTCGTGGTGTAGTTGTAAACTACCGTAAGTAATTATCCAATTTACTTCCCGCGCTGTTAGCATGTTGCTAATGCCACTCTAAAAACTCTTGAGGAAAGTATTTCTCAAGAATCTATTAATACTTATTTTCAGATAAGTTTCCTGCCTTTTCGTGTATTCATACTGAAGCATTTAACATCACTTCTAGACACGTCAACTGTTCTAAAACAGCAACTTCTGTCTATTATTTATTTTGTTCACTATGAACTTTTTTGACTTTACTTTTAAAAATAAGATCTGTTTAATACTTCAAAAACTCTGAGCTTTTTAAGAATTAAACATTTTCGAGTTTTTTATCCTTGTACTGTAAATTCCTGAGGATTTGTCACCTTAGACATGTCATCCTTTTTTTTTAGCAAGTTTCTGACATAATATAATTTCTAAGACTAATTTCTTTGCTAATTGTTTACATTTTATAAATATTTATTGCTGTCGGGTGTGTTTGTTTGCCTCCTCAGTTGTTGTAAAATATTCTTGGATTTTTGACCGTTAGTATTTTAGCTATTTATGGCCTCACCAAACCCCGTCTATCTTGATATGGACACATATGTGTCATACATGAACTAATTGGAAAATCTGGCGAGTGGGACTTTTATAACCACGCCCCTTTTTGTGCCCAAGTTATCGCTCTAATAATGAATGAGAACATCAACGTTTGCGTAGTATTAAATAGTACATTTAGAAAGTAACTTTGTTTTCTTAAATGAAATAAAAGGGAACAAAATCCTCTATATAACAAAGCCCCCTACTGGCTACCTGATGAACTGACATGGCTCCAGGTGTTTTTATTTTTAAACTGCTTGTTTTGAGAGGTCATATTTTCTTCAAGCATATTAAATTATCAATCAATTCCGTTTTTTAAACTTATTCAGGCTCAAACCACAAAGGAAATATGGGAAAATATGACGATACTAAATACGACATCTGAAAAAAATCCACAACCAAGACTCTAACGAGCAAGAAATCTTTAGTAGATTTATTTATCATGAAACTAGCCAGAGTTATGGCAACTTATTCAACTTAAATGATAAAATAAATGCTGTTCCATGTGTGATTTTTTTTTTACTGATCTTCGTGTCTTCTGTGACCGCTGTCGTTGATATTCTCGGGCAGAACCTCTGACACCCAAACGTTTCATTATCGCTCCCAGTTTATGCAAAGCGCTTCTTAGCAGCAGATCCCCGAGACCGACAGCAACCCATGAGCAAAGTATAATCCGGCCGAATCCTGAGCTTCTGCAGCCTCTCAGGCACACGGAGGTAATCTGGCGGGGGGGCGCTTTGATAAGAAGGGAAATGTGACCTTTTCTGAGGAAAAAAACATGCAATATATTCAAGTGCTGATGTTGTTTTGAAGGAAGATTGTTGTCCTGTAATTGAATCCTGCAGCAACACTTTAAGACATCTCTGATGATCAGGCTCTTGAGAAACGTGGATTTAAACCTCATGAACCACACTCACACACACGCAGCAACCCTGCCTTTAATAGAGAAAATCATAAAAACCAATCACGCCGTCCACTTTCCACACCATCGCGGCGGGCGGCGCCCATCGAAACCACATCTCTGCAATCAGGAAGTGATTTCCCAGCAAAGAGAACCAAACGTTTCCACCGAAACGATCAAGTCAAGAGCCAGAAGCTGAGATGAAGATTTTCATGAACGTCTGTACAATCCAGTATCAGAGGGAGAAAACTTCTCTTTATATTTTTAATTAAATGCCACTCAAATATATGAAAAAAGGTTTTTGTTTCGGGGCGCTCCAAACAAACAACAAAAGTGGTTTTCTACAAAAAAATCAAAAGCTTTTCAAAGCGTCTGACAGTTTCTTTTTTTTATTGTTGTAGCTTCAGAATGTTGAATAATCGCCACTAGATTTGTCTTCAAATTCACAAATCAGAAAGTTTGTTTGGATATAACAGGGTTAAAGTTTTCAACTATTTTTAACACTCAACTAGGTTTCCACATGCTAGGAAACAGGCGTTCAAGCAAAAATGTCTGATTAAAAGTCCACAAACGTGCGTTGGAGCGTCCATATTGAAGGAAAAGTCTATGTAAATGCGTGTAACCATACGTAAACTAGTGTTTACAGACATTTTCACAAGTGTCTTTGAGCTCTTCGAACAAAGCGAACGCCCACTGAACGCACATTGCAAGTTAAACCAGGTGACGGTAGTGACGCCGTGAAACTTGCCTAACTTCATCAGAACTATTTCCATTTAATGCTCATTTCACGAGATTTGCCCCGCTTTGACATTTAACTGTATATGGCGGCTAGTAAACTGCGCGTTCTCGAAGTCGCGTCACATTTTCGGGGTGTCCATAGCTTCCATAGTTCTAGTCCAGGGGTCAGCAACCTTTAACCATAAAAGAGCCTTTTGGCTCATTATCTACTAATCAAAACCTAGAAGGAGCCGATTTACTGTAGCCTTTAAGAAATTTGAATTTGCATTCATTATCTTCTTTTTTATTTTTGGCAGAAAAAAAAACCAAAAATATAAAAAGAAACTAGAATCTCTCAAAATGTAATTTTAATAAAATATAGCCATTAGCCAAAAAAGCTAGCTCGTTGCTTAATTATTAGCTAAGCTCCAAAATAGCCAAAAATTCCTCAGTAAACTAAATTAGTCAAAAATGTTAGCATGTTGCTAAAATAGAAGCTAAACTCCAAATTAGCATTTATAAACTCAGTAGAGGGCAAATTAGCCAAAGAAAAAGCTAGCTTTAGATTAACTACAAGCCAAACTCTAAAATAGCTTTAAATTTCTTGGTAAACTAAATTAGTCAAAAACTTTAGCATGTTGCTAAAATAGAAGCTAAACTCTAAATTAACCCTGAAAACCCCAATAAATAACAAATTAGCCAAAAATATTAGATAAACTCCAATTTTTTTTTTCTTAAATTAAATAAAAGATGAAAACACAGCCCACGAACATATTTAAAGGTTTGTTGCTAATCTACTTAACATTTTGATATTTGGAGACTGTCTCATTCATTTCCATTGGGGCATATTTTGCTCAATTTGTAAAAAATCATCAAGTGTATGAAAACCAAAAATATAAGCAGTAATGTCCCGAACAAGCTGAACATTTTGATATCAAGATTGTGATTATAAATAACGCTAATTAAGTAATCGTTACTTTAAAAAAAATACTATCATTTTATTTTTCTTCACCCAGAGAGCCACCATGTTGAGATAAAAGAGCGCAGGTTGCAGACCCCTGTTCTGGGCCTAAACCATTTGTTGGCACAAACGGGTAGACAGCTGGTTTATTAGTTCAGGCGTGAAGAAATGAGCAAAGCACTGTTAAAAGTCCAAAAACTAAATCAGGGTCGGACAGGCAGAAGTCAATCACCATTACAAGAGCATCAAAGAAAAGACTTGAGATGTCAGAGTCCAGGCGAGGGTCAGGGCAGGCGGCAAGACAACAGAAGATCAGGTCCAGATAGAAATGCTCGGCAAGGCAGGCGGGGTGGCACAGACAATACTTCGCACAAAGGGAAGCTCCTTGCAGTGCTGAGTGTCAGCTGAGCGGCATCCAGGAGAGTGTGCTGGGGTTGTTGGGAGATGTAGTGTGTTTAGTGCTCTGGAGATTACTCTCGCCAGTGACCAGAAGGAGAGACAGAGCGTTGACAATTTTAGCTCTAAAATAGTTTTGTGGCAATGCTTGATGTCCATTTTCTCAGTACAACAGATGGCTTTTCTTTTTATTACCGAATAATTTTACAGTGGACTTGAAAAAGAAAAGTTAGAGAAGTAAATTTTAGTCACTTTTTTTACAGCAAAATTTACAAAAGTTGATAATAAACAATTTTCTGGTTTCACAACAAAGATTAAAAACTTCACAGATATAATAAAAAATGTCTCCAAGATTTTTGTATCCAAGAAAGTCCAAAAATTAAAAAAAAAGCACATTCAAGGTTAAAACAACTTGTCGTCCATCTCATCTGTTTAAAATTCTGAAAAATTACAATTATTTACGTCTGTCACATTTGAGTGTTTTTGTGCATCTATACATTGTGCCGGCTGATGCACAGGTGCATAAACACTCGGCAAAACTCGTCAGTCTAACTCGCAGATAGTACTGGTGAAAAAACAACGGTTTATTTGTATTTGAATTCCTCAGTTTCTATTGGTTTATTGTTTACAACTTTGACACAACAAACAAAGCCAGCAGGGTCTTTTGTGAGTCGTAAAATGATATATGTGGTGGCACAATTTTTGACGTTTAAGATTTGGACATCAATGTGAAGGACCATGTCAACTAAATGTTAATAACTCTTTTTAAAACCTTCTTGTTATTTTATGAATGAAAACTATGCGAATCCAATGAAAATTCCAGGTAAATTCATATTTAGGGGTTCTACGTTCAAAACTCTCATGTTCATGCAAGTCTTTGCATCTGTTTCTGTTGTAGATTCAACTCAACTTTATTTATAAAGCCCAATATCACAAAAGCAATTGCCTCATTGGGCTTCATACCGGTAATTGTTCAAAAGTAGAAAATTGCTAAACTAGACTAAAACTGAACTGGTTATCCATGTCTTTAGACGGGCCTTCATGGTAAGGAAAACCCCTTAAAAAAACCTAATTTCAGGAAAAAGAAGAAACCTTTGGGAAGTCCACATGAAGGAGAGATCCTCTCTGAGGACGGACAGACGATTTACCAGAACTATTAAAGAAGAATTAGCTTATCTAACTCTACAGCTACACATTTGAATTGTCTTCATCCAGATAGAACTGGGGGGACGGGTGGGGGGTGCGAGGTCCACGGCCACAACGAGCCGGAGGCGAGGTCCACGGGCAGAAACAGAATATTGAATATTCGCCATACAAACGCACTATGGAATGTGCGTTGCTCACTAAAACAAGTTGACCAATCAGAGACTCTGATTTGGTAGAGAGATTGGGTTCACACAAATAAACTCAAATCAAGGTAAATCAAGGCCACTCCCCAGACATGATAGCCACATCCACAATTGCAAAAGAACGCTAACTGTTTCCATTTTGTGCCCAAACGGCAAAATTTGCACCACTACGACTTTTCCCCCTAAGTCTCTTCCAGTTGTAGGTGGCGGACATACGCTTGTCCAGTGTGAACACCACGAGCTAAACGGGCGTTATTGACAACAAATGTATGTAGCATAAGGGTTTTTTTTAGTTTATTCAAACATGTTAATTTTATACATATAGTTACATGTTACAGTCACATGTGTATTAACACAATTAACAATTGGTATGCTGTGTCTTATATCCATGTTTGAAAGGTGGCAGTCTTAAAGCCTGCCCCTTTATTCATTATATATAGACCATTACATTACTGAGGACTTTCAACAATAATCATAAGTTAAGCCTCATCAAGATGGTCTTAATAAACAAAGTTTACAATACTATATAGTATAATAAACATAATATTTATACAACACATTCACACACATATTTTTTCTCTCATTTAACACAGTATTTCATCTAGGGTTGAATTACAATTTTCCCGCATTTAGGTAAAATCTATCTAGTAAAACTTGTGTTGATTTGCAGAGGGGCAGGAGTTCATTAGACATTCACCTCTGAGTTGTAGGCAGTACTGTTGACATGGAGCGATTCACCTATTCATTGCTGAGAGCTCTCTGTTTACATGCTTACAACTCCTCACATTTCGGACTAGAAAAACCAAGGCGTATGTGGATCTAGTCCCCTATAGGTTGATGCATCAGAAGGGGGCGGAGCATGCAGTTTGTAGTTTTCTACGTCAAATATACGTTTTTTTTTAAACAGCATTTTTTCGTCTGCTCCCTATTCACAACAATTTGAACCTAAATTTATCAGAAATGCAATTTTGAGCTTGATATGTCTTCTATTATCAGAAAAACACCACAAGAACATAATAATGTTATTGGATGAGTCTTTAAGGATGATCAATTCATGTATATTTTAGCTTCTGTTGATAGAGAAAGTTCTGTTTTTTTATGTAAAATTATATTTTTTGAGCAATTTTCTTTGTGTTCAAATATTTAGATGCAGGTTTTAGTTTGAAACGTTTTACATCTCAATTTAAAAAGCAGAAATTCCACATTAAATATTTATTAAATTCTAATAAATTCAATGACATCTTCTTATTCATTATCTTTCCCCACTTTGTGCAGGCGCCGCTTTAAAGCGGGTTTGTTGCTAAGTAACGTGTTATTCAGAGACATTTTCATCATATACATCTCCGTTAAGTCCCATTCGCACAGGGTCAGGAGAGTGGGAGTGTGGATGCGCTGGAATGTGCGGTGAGTCAGCCGCCAGAGCGCCGCGCGTCCCTCCGCCTGAATAGATGCCCAAAGACTTCCATTTTTCGCTTTCATTCCTGCCGTTTTTGAAACCATCACGCCGTCTGTTCGAAAGGTGCGACCTCACCTGGACCTCAGAGCCTGAAAAAATCCATCAGAGGAGGAAATGAATGACACAAAAACAATCAAACCAGCTTGTTTCTCTACTTTAAATGTACATTTTTCAACATACATTATAGATTAATCCTTTAAATCAACGTTCCAATTCACTAACAGGGATTTTATTAACACTACTAGCCAGTTTAATTTGCTGCTGAATAATTTCCCTCTTTATTTTTCACATAAATGAAGCTTTGAAGCTGTGATCAGGAGTGGTGGAGCCAGAAATTAAGAAGCTCCGACGTTTATGAATCAAAGAAAAATATCATCTGACTGTTTCAGAAACTGGAGTTTCACAAATTAACTTTTGACATATAATTTTCGCATCGCCAAAGAAGCTATTTCTGTGTAATTGTGGGTGTGAAATACATATTTTGTAAATAAGACATGATTTTTTTTTTTACCATCTAAAGGACATAATAGCCTCCATATGAACAGTGGGCGTATGTGACAACAGTTAAGAAGAAAATGAACATATTCATGATCTTTTTTTAGGATCTTAAATGAAAGTATTAGAAAAATTCCTGTAAGATCTATTAAAAAGTAATATTTTTAGTTATTTTTTTGTAAAATATTGAACATTTTGAGGACTTTCAAGGTTCTCTATCACTTGTTTTATAGACCAAACCTTCACTGTGATCAAATACCATATTTTTCGAAGTATAAGTCGCAGTTTTTAGCATAGTATTGACAGGGGTGTGACTTTTAAGTGATATTTTTAAACATCTGTTCGCCGTTTTCCTACTAAACACTGTGAGGTTAAACCCGTAATCTGTTTTTTTGATGTAGTCTGGATTGTCACAATGCGGACTAAAAAAACCTAGTAAAATGGACTCAACATATATATATATCCTATATATATATCCCATATATCCTGGTGTGGGTTCAGGTCATTGTCTGGCAGGCCAGAAGAACCCCTGGATGGTCTGTAATACTGTAAATGATCATTTGTAGCTTTGTTTTTCAGTGGAAAAGTACTGATTAGCTCACGGAGGCCCCCCTAACTGGCTTCAACTGGTCTGGAGCTCCATGTGGGTTAATGTAGTAATGCTTTCATCAATTTGTTTATTATAAAAAATTATCTTGAGCCTTCAAGTAAATAGTATATAAGTAAATATTAGGGCTGTAAACATTAAAGTGTTAATGGAGGTGATTAATCAAGAAAAGAATGAATGAATAAAAATAACGAAACGAATAACGAATAATGAAAATTTTGATGCTTTAATGCACACGGTTGATAAAAAAGAATAACACTTTATCGGGGCGAGTAATATAATGAAAAGAGAATTAGCACATTAACGCATGCGATTAATCCAAAAAAAAAAAAAAAACGCGTTTATATGTATTAACGCAAATTAATCTCAGAAACAGTCCTTCACTTTAACTCTGCAGTTTAGGTTTCAACGGCGTGCGTTAAAACATTTCGTCTGGTATTATCCCGCTTATACCATGGTCACCTATAAAAGAAATAAATATTCAGTCGGTTTTGAGTACTTTATTCTTGCTATTTTTTTGGTTTAGATAATTTTTTCATAGAACGCGGACTATTTGATCCGTGGGCCAATTCCATATGCACATTTTAACCAGGTAAAACATTGTGATTAATCGTGAATAATCTGAACAAAAAAGTGTTTTTTTTTGTTATCGATTGACAGCAGTAATTAAAAATAAATGTTCTAAATGTAGAGTGATTTCATATTGTGATTATTGTGATTATTCACAAATACTAAGTGGTCGACAAACACTGAGACAAAAAAAATTATTGCGATTAATCGCGATTTATTTTTTCCAGGTTTGCGATTTATTAGTTAATTTTTTTTCATCGATTCCCGGCCCTTATAAAAAGCCTTCATTTAGCATAAGAAACCCGCAAATACCAACAGAGGGAACTGTATTATTAACATTATTATTGTTGCTGACATGGATGAACGATGAAGAATTTAACAAATTTATGTTAGCTTGATTTTTATGCTAGGATTGTCGAAATAACTGTTTCGTTAGGCTAATGGTTCGGTCACAAACACGACTTCCATCATGCCATTGGGAAACAAAATCTTAGAGATTTCATGTTGCCACACTTTTTTTTTTAAAATAATCATTGCTGTGGTCATAAATGTTCTGTAATGGCGTCATTCCCGCCTGTCACTGGACTTCCACCGCACCACTTTAAAATGTACCTGGGCGGCTACTGAGCAATGTCAACTTTTAGAGAAAAACCCGTCCAGTTGTCGTAACATTTCTTAAAACCTCCGCAGTGGCATTTTGGGAAATGTGACTATAGTATAGAAGCGTGCATAAATTTAGTCTATTATTGTTATTTATTCCATTAATATGTCCATTTTTGTTCCCGTAGTTTGTTAAATACATTATTCTCTAAAGTACGATTGAGTCCAGAATTCCGGTGTGTCTTATAAATGTTAGTATGCTTTTTTTTGTGTGTGTGTCGGCAAATTTATGATAAAAAACTGGTAAATCTTAATGCATTCCCTGTTGAAACCCCTGATGGGATATCCAGAAAGGTGAACAACAATTTGTCTGAATATATGTTACCAATAATAAAGCTCAAACTGCACCTGAAATGATGGAACATCTTAATAAAATGAAAAATATTGTTAGCAAAACGAGACGAAATCTAATCTGAAACCATTAAATGAGGCCAGTGTGAGGACATGTTTTGGTCAGCAGAGCGTTATTTTTATTGGACTGTCTCCACCTCCATCCCTCCTCCACCCCACACTGGTATCATCTGCCATTTCCACCCACTTCCTTGCCTTTTCCACGTCGACACTGACGGATTATTGGGGTCTGAATAAATCTTACTCTGAGGTTGAGTGTTGTCAGGGCTGCCATCTGACTCCATTCAGTCTGGCGGTGGGGGGTGGAGGTGGGGGTTCTGAGTGTGTGTGTGGGGGGGGTAAACCTTGGACTGCTTACTGTCACTGGAGGTGTCAGAGTTTCTCTCGTTTTAGCTGCAGGTGTCTGAAGCTGCTGCACAGAAACTGTAGGATTTCCAACAGCGCCCTCTGCTGGGGTTTCATGAAACAAAAAGATCCCGGCTGTATAACACCCACTCACTCCATCAGCCGGTGATGAGTTCAAGGTCCCTCATTTTGCTTTTTATCTTTGTCAGTCATACTGCCGTCTTGCAAAATCCCACTTCTGACACCAAATGTTGACAAGAAAAGAAGCTATATATTAGCCTTAGTCCAGCTGCCCTCATGGGGGGATGCAGACTCCCACAGGGGATGCAAATATCAAAGGTATAGACCACTTGATACACCTGTGGAGTGAAAATACTGATGTGTATTTTTCTATGGGCATGCAGCAGTGGACTAATGAGCGTAGTGAACACTTACACCACATGTAAAGCTTAAGTGAGGTTCACACTTACTTATCTGTACGTAGGTGAGACGCAGAAGGTGTCACACAGGTTTTTCATTTTTTGTTCAAGGAGCTCATTGGTCCTGTTCACGAGATAAATGCCTGCTTCACACTTGTAGCCTGACAGAGAAGAGGAAATTAGACAATCAGAGTGTAGAAACATTTCCATGCTTTCCATAAAGAGTCAATACTCACATTTTCTAATGACTAGAACAAGGGTCTGCAACCACATGTGGCTCTTTTATCTCTCCATAGTGGCTCTCTGGCTGAAGAAAAATAAAGAAAATTAAAAAAAATTGAGATTTGCTATCTTTTTCGCAACATGCTAATGTTTTGGCTAATGTGTTATCTACTGAGGTTTTTAGGTTATTTTAGAATTTTAGCTTCTATTTTAGCAACATGCTAACGTTTTTGGCTAATTTGTTATCTACTGGGGTTTTTAGGCTAATTTAGAGTTTTAGCTTCTATTTTAGCAACATGCTAACGTTTTTGACTCATTTACTTTACTGAGGAATTTTATGCTAATTTGAAATTTTGCTAATATTTTAGTAAAATGCTAATGTTTTCAGCTAATTTGTTATCAACTGAATTTTTTTGGATAATTTAGAATTTAGCTTCTATTTTAGCAACATGCTAACATTTTTGACCAAGTCAGTTTACTGAGGAATTTTAGGCTATTTTGGAGTTCAGCTAGTTATTAAGCGACAAGCCAACTTTTTTAGCCTTTAATAATTTTTTTATGCTTATTTGGAGTTTAGCTAATATATTAGCATAATGCTAACGTTTTTAGCTAATTTGTTATCTACTGGGTGTTTTAGGCTAATTTTCAGTTTAGTTTTTATTTCAGCAACATGCTAACATTTTTGGCTGATTTAATTTACAGAGAAATGTAATGCTAATTTGACGTTCAGCTAGTAATTAAGCAACAAGCTAGCTTTTTTGCAACTAAAGTTAAAAACTTAAATAAATTCCCTTTTAAGAGATGCTAGTTTCTTTTTATACAATTTTTATCTTTTGTTCGTGCAAAAATAGACATTATTTATTTTTGTTATAAAAAACAAAAAGAAGGTTATAAATGCAAATCCAAACCTCTTAAAGGCTAACGTAAGTCAATGCAGCTCCTTCTAGGTTCTGATCAGTAGAAAACGAGCCCAAATGGCTCTTTTACTGTTAAAGGTTGACCACCCCTGGACTAGAGTGTGGTGAACAGATACCGCAAAACGCCATCATACAGGTTATAAGTCATAAGTGCGTCCACCTGCCTTAGGAATACCTCACAATACACTCACCACACCCACAGGAATTGTAAGTTACACTATATTTTAATGTTGTCTTTTGAGGTGGTCGTACGATCCCCCTCTTTCCTCTATGAACCTCCACCGATTCGGACAACCCCAACAACTTATGTAGTAGCTTGTGTCTGTTTGGGCCGTATGAATCAGTTTGCTGATTCCGATTTATAATGGATGTCCTTCTCGTGTGTTCACCTCGTTTGCCCCGTGCTGGTCATCAACACACCCTGGTCTACAGATTTGCCATATTATATTTTTTAGACCATCAATCCTTTTTATTTTCTCAAAATTCTACTGTCCGTGTTATGTAGGAATCCTGGTTCGGTTTACTAACCTGTAACGTTTGCTTACGGCTTATTTGTGAAGAAGCACTGCTTGATGGATTATTGGAGTATTATGGGTAATGTAGTTAGGAGCCTGGAGGAGTGATACTTACTGTCCTTTAGCACATTGAACTGAAACAGTGTTACAACTGGATTGTTGTTGTCAATAAAGTTTAAATTATTGTGTTGAACTTTTCAAGCGTTGGTTAATGCAGATATAAAAGAATTTTTAAAAAAATTCACAAGAAAAACTTCCCATCGATCTCTCCTGCAAATCGCCTGCCTCTTGGGTTCTCTAGGCATTCTGGGTAGTGAAGTCATATTTTATTTTCACCTAAATCTGTTGCATGTTTGATCCTCTCCATATATAGATTTTTAGGTTCTCCATCAAACAACACACTAAACATGTTGTAAAGGAACATCAGTACATAGACCTCTGCCATATTTTGAGCAGCCTGTGCCTTCTCTTACCCCCCTGAACCCTGTGAAGGTGGACAGATTGCTGTCCCGCCAGGGTTCAGATGCCTAAACGTGCTCACAATCGCTGAATATTAACATTAGCTCCGCGTCATCGTCGCCATCTGCCACCGTAGAGATGCTGTCAAGACAAAAACCCAGCAATTATCTCAATACCACACAAAGGTAGACGACTGAAGCGGTTTCAGCCGTGGTTTTCATCATCACACCGGAGCTGAAAATGATCACAGACCAAATTAACAACTAAGGGCGGCACATTGAAGTCTGAAAGCAGAGCAGCTTCTCATTTCCCTACGGATTTGTTGCTTCGACATCTTCAAAGTGGAGCTATTGTCTGTGTTAACATGAGAACGCCAGACGCCGGCGTGCCACACAAGACCCCCCCCACGGCTACGGACTGCACAGCGTGAGAGTATCGCAACGCAGAGAGGAAATCTGCCACTGACGATTGTCCAGATTTTATACCAGTCCGTCCAAAACTATTCTTCTCATCACAGTCAAGGTTTTTAAACTCAAATGTTACATAAAATCTATTTTTTTCAAGTAAATGTAATAATTTTTCACCCTTAAATTCCACTATTACCACTGATTTCATTCAACTATTGTTCAGCTGTAATAATATGCTGCACTAGTTCACTGTGGCCTTATGGGAAAAACACATTTGTGCTGTTTTTTTTTTGTTTTTGTTTTTTATTTAAATAAAACACATTCTGTGTAAAAGTGTTGGAAGAGCCTGAGGAAAGACCCAAAAATGAAACCATGGAAACAGGAAGTTCATCTAAAATCCGCTCAAGCATCAATCAAAAAGACTCTAAGACTCTAAAGAAAATCCTAAAAAATACATTTTTAATTTTTAATTACAGAAAAAACAAATTTCAGCAAAAAATGTTTAGATGCATCAATTAATGTTTAACCCTTAAAAAAAATCTTATTTCAAAAAATGTAAATAATAAATACTGTTTATGACAATTGATATAGTGTCTTTTTATGTAAAATATTTGAAAATTAATAATAAACAACTTAAAATGAAGAAAAATAGTAAGTAAGGGAAGATAGAAGTATAATTAATACAAAAACTTTTTTTTGTTTTGTGTATTTAGTAAATTTTTACATACAATTTATGACCTTGTAGAAGAAAAATCCATATTAAAAAGTCATAAAAATAAACATATATTCCATTAAAAAAATCTATAATCAGATTAGGCATACATAATCATTTTTTTTCTAAATATTCTAAATGTACAGGAATTGATCCATGTTTTCTGCAGTTCATCGTCATTCCACTAGGGACAGTAGAAGGCCTTTTCCTACTCATTTCAAAATGGCTGCCTCCATAAAATCTTAAAAACCCTTCTTTGTGGGAGAAATTTGGGGTCATTTTCAGAGATTTATGATGAGAAAACTTAACTTTTGTTATTCATATTGTTAGGTAACTACTTTCTTAATAAAAAAAAGTAACATTTGATGATTATTATTCATTTGTAATACAGCTAAACAATGTTCAAATTGTATTGCTCAAATTTGAGACAGTGGGCAAATAGGGTATTTTTTGTTTTTTCCACCTTAACACTTGTGTCAGTAGTTCTGTGAAAAAATGTACCAAATCTCCAGAGGGATCATAATTAATTTAAAAAAAAAACAAAGAAAAAAAAAACAGAAGAATTTTGGGGAGGTTTCCTCAAATTTTATGAAAAAGACCCACATCTAATATTCCTAAAAAGCTACACTTTACTTTTGAAATTTTGATCCACATTATTGTTGAAAATGTCAAAACTGGATTTAAATTAAAAATATTTGGACATTTAATTAAATCTTCTTTTTTGTTAAATAAAATTGTTAATGTAAATATGTTTTTATAATGTTTTTCCTATGTTCTTATTATTTTAGATAAATGTATTAAGTAGGAAGTTGCATTATCTATTTGTATTTTACTTACCTATTATAAAAATCACTTTATTATTGTTTATAATTGTTTTTATTACAACACTGTATTTAATAGATTTTATTATTATCAATCATTAT
Organism: Oryzias javanicus; assembly: GCA_003999625.1. Lineage (NCBI taxonomy): Eukaryota > Metazoa > Chordata > Actinopteri > Beloniformes > Adrianichthyidae > Oryzias > Oryzias javanicus. The sequence goes on from CM012438.1 coordinate 1,898,611, forward strand.
TTTATTACATTGTGTGAAATTATTCTTCCTGAATATTTAAAAATATATAAATAAGTGGAATGAATGCTTCAGGTAAAAAAAATTTTTCTCTTTTTTTTTTTAAATATACCCTTTTAAAATAAACTTGTTACATATAAAGGTCAGATTTGAAAATTAATAATAAAAATATAAGGGCGTCATGCGCCCAATTCCCCAGCAGGTGGCAGTGTTGCACAGCTCTTTAATGGACTGTTGATGACAGCTTAGATGGACCTCCACTGATATTATCGGTAAGGAGGACCAAATCGGTTATAAAACAAAAATAAAATCACAGAAAATGAATCTTATTCCCTTTGATTCGTGCTTTCGGGCCGCCGGCCGCCAACCTCTTGGCGCTCCCGTCCTTGTAGCCCCGGCTGCTGTTTACTCAGATGAATTTTTATTTTTGGGTCAGTGAGTCACCGTGGCTGACGCGGTGCCGCCGAGCACCACTTCAAGAATCATCTCAGGTTAGGCTGCTCGGATATATAATTGCCCAGGCGAAGGTCACGGCGATGAAGGCTGCGGCCCAGAGGCTACATTGTGCTCACACATCCCTGCACACTGATGGATTCCTCCAGTATGGAGGAGAAGAAGAAGAAAAAAATAAAACAACATCTGGAGACCAGGCGGCGCATACACAAATAATTCAAGGACAGATCCTTTGGTCTGCACTCGGGACAGGAAATATAGAGGAAATCTAAGTAAATGAAGGTCTTCATGAGCGGCATTAATCACAGAGATCAGCCTCCCTCTAATGAAGAGAGAAGAGATTCTTATCTGGAACGTGTCCCACCGTTTGGTTGAGGAGAAACTATAAGAAAAGGCGAATTCTCCCCAAAGCAATAAGACCAGAGAAACTTTTAATATTTTGTGGAGTCAGATATGATGGAGATGGAGGATATTTAGTGTGTTAGATGGAGTCCCGGCGGGCGGTGTCCCATCAGCACCCACGGGGGGTTTCAATGTTATCTTTATTCAACTAAACCGCAAACTTTCTAGAACTGGACAGAAATGTAGAACAAAAGCAGGCAGTCTGTTGGAGGATGACAGGTTTAGTCATACTGCACACTCAAAAACAACACATCGCTAGTTGAGTTTCATTTTTAGATGAAATTGAGATTTACATTTGGAATCAGTAAATCAAACCGGTTAAAATTGTCGTGACCGTAAAAAGAAAAATAATCTCTTATGTATGTGAATTGACCGTTTAACACCAAAGACGTCTCTTTGACGTATCGTTACTCTTTGTTTACGCCACCAACATAATTCTAATGGATTCTGATGCGGAGAAAAAACAAATTAGGGTCAAAATGCAACATTTTACGTTCATAATCTGCTTTTCTCTGCATCAGAACCAGCAGATTTACTGTTATTGCATTTAGACTTTACTGTTGTAAACTAGAGCTGCCACGATTAGTCGACTAATCAACGATTAATTGACTATAGTTGTTGACTAATTTAATAGTCACTTAGTCGATACTTTATATTATATAGAGTTAGAGTGCAGTAAAGTCGAAAGTTATAATGGAATTTTGCTATTTTTTTGGACTATTTTGGCATTTAACGAGAGTTTTTTGGCTGTTTTGGAATTTAGATAATATTTCAGCTGCATTCTAGCTGCTTTGGATAACTTTTTAAAAATTTTTTTAGGCTACTTTAACATTTAACTAATATTTTAGCTGGCTATCAGCTTCACGGTTTTCAATCAATTTCAGCATCTTCAGCTGCCAAATTCACCATAGCATTATCGCAGATATTGCTAGTGTCAGTATATCTACTGTTAAGTTCATTTAAGCTAATGATAGTTAAGATGTGTGTTATACATTCAGTTTGAGCATAACCCGATTAGTCGACTAATCGGAAAAAATCATCAGTGACTAGTCAACTATTAGGATAATCTGAACTATTGTAAACTATTGTAAAGTGTTCCATGTTAGCGCAAAACTCTTTTTGTCAATGTCATAATCCGTTTTGCTAATTGATTAAACAGTTTAAGAGTTATTGTTATTCAAAGAATGTCAACACAGAAGCTAAAGCTCAGATGGGTAAATTTTCTTTTCCTTTGTAAACGATATTTCTTTAGTCGCAATAAAAATGTAGCATAAAGGCTTTAAAATAATCAGATTTCTTTCATTATACCTGAAAAAAACAAACAAAGCATCATTACCGTGACAATGCTAACTACTAACATTTGAGTTTTACAATGAAACCAAACCTTGTTGGAAACTCAAAAAAAGACTAATCCCACAAAAAAAAAAAACAGAACTGTAACTCCCAACATCAGCCACGTTAGGCTAGTCGTCATGTCTGTAACTCCTAACCTTGTTAGCAACACAAAAATAACAAGAGTCCAAAATGCTAGGCTTTAACAGTGTAAGTGCATTTATAATAAACTCAACCTTGTTTGCAACTTTTAAAAATTCAGACTGATAATGCTAAAAAAAGTCATTGTCAAAATGCTACCTACCAAGCTAGCTAGTAACACGTACAACAACATCTTTCAACATCGCTACTCGTTAGCTACGTAAGAAATGTACCACTAAAATAGACATTACTTTGACTACGATAACTCCCAACCCTGTTAGTAAGATCAGTCCGACATGCCACACGTTAGCCACGTTAGCATATTCACTATAACACCCAGACTCGTTTGCAATTCCTAAAAAAATAACCCACTGATAACGCTTAATTAAAAAACGTATTGTCTCCAAGCTAACTGCCAACATCGCTAATCGTTAGCCTCGCTAGAAGTGTACCACTAAAACAAACATTACTGTGACTACGCTAACTCACAACCTTGTTAATAATACACACAAAAAAAAACACAGTATGACATGCCGCACTTTAGCATATTTAAAATAAGACCCAGCGTTGTTCCCAAAACACGTAAACAACATGTTCCGACATCCCTACTCATTATTAATGTTAGAAGAATACCGATAAAAAAGATAACTGTGAGTACGCTAACTCCAAATCTTGTTAGTAACACATAAAAAAACATGTTTTGACATTGCTACTCATCAGACACTTTAGAAGTGCACCACTGAAACGTAGGTTATTGTGAGCTTGTTACTTAGATCAGTACGACATGCTACACGTTAGCCACATTGGTGTATCCAGCGTAACACCCAAACTTACTCGTAACTAGTATAAAAAGGTTTCACTATGCTAACCCCCAACCTTGCTAGTAACACATAAAACAACATGTTCTGACATTGATTCTCGATAGCGTCGTTAGAAGTGTACCACTAAAACAAACATCACTCTGACTAGGCTAACTCACAACCTTGTTAGTAATACGTGGAAACAACACAGTATGACATGTCACATGTTAGCCACGTTAGCATATTCATAGTAACACCAAACCTTTTTTGCAACATGTACAAAAAAATATTAAACTATTGAAAATATAAAAAAATATTTTGACTATGCTAGTAACATGTGACACAAACAGTCCGACAGGCCACACGTTAGCCACGTTAGCCTATTTACAATACCACCCAACCTTGCTTGCAACTTGGAAAAATAAAACTGACTGATAACGCTAAAAAAATGTTACTGTGTCTGCGCTAGCTCCCAGGCCTGTTAGTAACACGTAAAAAAAAAACGTATTTCGACACCGCTAGCTGCGTTAGCATTTTCACAATAACAGCCATTGACATATATTATTTCACTGGACAAAATAAGGTGTTGACATCACTCGTAGAAAATGTATTACCTCCACGGTGGCTTCCTGTTTGTCTGCCGCCATTTTGAAACCCGACGACAGTGATTGGTCCGAGCCGGTCTGAGGAATACTGGCTATTTCTCGGTTGAAGTTTATGGAATTTTGAACCTATTGGTTGGTATGTCCTTTGATTTATAGAGTCAATGATAAAACCAGCTAAACATTCGCACAGAACTCCGTGTACCTCTAAAATTATATATAGATGCAGTCTGGATTTTAAGGTGGACTGTCTTTCTTTTTTTTTAAAAACAAGCCTTTTAAGTGTGCCTTATAGTGCGGGAAAAATTGTAAATCTATATACAGTATACGCTTAAATTACAGCACTATAATTACTCTTCATCATCAGTGTTTTCACTCATACACTCTGTCCATTGAGTCCATTAAATATTAAGTTTGTCAAATAAAATTTAATTAATTGCTTGAAAAGGAGTAGGAGGACGCAGATGTATATAATCCCGCCCTATTATGTTTATGTTTTCCATAAACATCATCATTACACAATGCGCCGTTAAAAAGATGGATGTCATTCGCCTATAAAAGATACAAAAAAAAAACCTAATAAGCTCGAATGTGAAACGCTCTTTAATGCGTAACGCCGCAGCATGATGTTAATTACAGGTTGCAGTGTGGATTTAATGTTTTCATCCTCCTCCCACCCACAAAGAGAAGATCGTAGAAATAAGAACGCGGCTAACGTTCATCAACAGGAAGCAGCAGGTAGCAATCAGCTGTTAACACCTCCCAGCAAACAGGAAGCATTAGGAGACGTCTTCATTACCCCGTAGTGCTGCTGGAACCTGCCACAGTGATGTTCACTTCCTCCTCATTACTGCCCGTCACTGCAAAAAAAAAAGACACCCCCCCCCCCCCCCCAACTCTTTTAAATCTGTCCGTCATGCTTTCAATGTCGGCTTCAAGATAAATACAAATACAGTAAATACACAATTACCGCCATATATGGTCGGTTTTTCCTCTGAATGAAGAAGATGAGGGCTCTGCAGCTTCTCTCTTAATCACTACTGACCTCAGTGATCCATGCTTCTTCCTGTGTGGCGATACGGGGGGTCAATAGGAGTCGCGAGGAAAAAAAAATAATAGTGGGAGTGAAAAAATAGCTTTCTTTTTTTGGGTTTCTTCTAGTTTATGTTTTACGACGGAGTATTAGGGCCGGATAACAAGCAAAGAAAAAATGTTTTTAAATTTGGGAAGGGAAAGCATTTGAATGGTAAAGAGGCTATATTTGCATACATGTACATGTTCGAGTATAGATCATTGTGTGTGTTTGATTATATGGACAGATGTTTGATAATAAAAGAAAAAAAGGAACTAAATTTCTGTTTCTGAAATGATTTTTATTAAAGGTTAAAATTAAGTCATATTGTTAGGGGGTAGGATTAAAAAAAGTTTTTTTAAACTTCTTCCTCCTCCATTTCAAACTACATAATTGAGGTGTAATGTCTTTTATTTATAATTGATATAAAAATTTTCCGTTTTCTTGTTTTGTATTTTTGTATGTATTTTTTGCATGTTCGAAATAAATGACTAAAGGACTAACTAAATTTAAATCTTGTACGTTTACAAGAAAAAGTCCTAACTGTTAAATTACTAGAATAAAATAGTATATATATGACTTTAAAAGTAATAGGATAAATTTATGACTTTTCCCCCTGAATTTATGTGTTTTAAAGTAATAAATGTATTACTTAAAGGTTGAGACTTAATAAGCTTTTTTGTTGTTGGCCTTCTATAAATCTGCTGGTTCTTGTTACATTTTTATTAATTTTTCAGACTTTTAGAACCTTGTGATGCATAAGGATTGTGTTTTGTTTTATATGCATGTAAAACTCAATAAAACAAAAACGTATTTAATTCTTGAAGTTATAGTTAAAAACCGTTCGTGTTCTGCCCCCAAAAGGTTGAAACAAGGTACTGCAATTGAATTTTGGGATTGGTTAATTGGTGTAAGTCCCTTTGTTGTTTCAGGAGTTTCTCGCCATCATGCACTGAATTTAAGAATAAAAGCTCCGCCCATCTTTAAATCAGTTCAATCAGAAACACCAACTGGGGACCTTCCTGCGTGGGATTTTCCTCCCACCATCCAAGAACATGCTTCTGGTGATGAAAATCGTGGGTTTTTTTTGCGTTTTTAACATCTATATTTGACATTTTTCTTCTGAAAGAGAACAAATATAGTAAGAAATCCTTCTGTTTCACTCCTTTTTAAATTGCTGTCAATCAAACTGTCCCAGAAAATCTTCCCATTGACTGCAGTCAAATGAGCAGTCGTTCACATTTCTGTGGTCAAATCAGCCATCACTGGATTTTTGGTGAGAGTTTCATCCAATACTTACGGTAGCAGGGCTGAGAACGCTGGAAAGACTCCACGGAGCTCCTTGATGTGACCACGGAAATCCGATCGCCGGCTCAATTGACTGTAATTGTAAAGAATCAGTGAAAGTTCAGTCCGGGAAGCTCTCAACTTCCTCATCCGAGCTGACAACCAGCTCACAACGAAACTACTAGACACTTACTACTACTAGACATAGACACGCTAGCGAGACTCAGAGCCACCATCATCAGGGGGACAGAGCAGCTCCAAAAGCCACGCCCACTCAGAGGATTTTTTTCCAGATGAAGGCTTCAGATCATGAAAAATAGATTTTTAAGACATTTAGGTTGTGGGATTTTTTTTACTGCTTTATAAACTTTAAACTTTATAATCATAATTAAGGCACTACTGAGAACATTTTTTTAAATCACGGGGGGACTTTAAATTGTCCCTTGGTGTGAATATGAGTGTCTATGAGTATTGAGGTCCTGTGACAGACTGGCGACCCGACCAGGGTGTATCCTGCCTTCGCCCATCAGTAGCCGGGTTAGACCCCGACTCCCCCGCGACCCCGAAAGAGACAAGCGGCCAAGAAGATGAATGGATGATATGGAAAACACTGCGGTGTTTGCCATGAAGGCGAAGTTGCACTTCCTGCATGCAAGTGCCGCTGTGTTAACCTGTAAGACACAGCAGACAACTGGAAGGATCCACTGAAGTATCCACTGGTCGTGGCCATTTTATTTCATTTATTTATAACTTATTTATGTGTGACACAAAAAACAGCGTTAGAACAGTGTTTTGGGTGCTTTTTACGCCCATTTTGGGACGACACAAGCCTATGATAGTATAGACATCACAGACTTGAATTTTCAAGTTCTCAGAGTCAGTGAATGCACCGGGACTGAAGTTACCACCCACATCGATTTTGATTGGTTGGTCCTTCCTGTTTCAAGCCTGAAATTTTCAGATTCAAAAGCAAAAAAGTAGTTGAAAGTGAAAAAGTATATTTGAAAATGAAAAAAAAAAAGATTTTGTGACTGAAATTTTGATTTTTAAAACTTAATAACAGAAAATCTGAAATCAGAAATATTTCAATTTATTTTAGAATTTCAGAAATACACTTTAATTTTTTTTCAGCTTGAATTTTTCAAGTTGTTGTGTTTGGAATTTAAATTTTATGTCTGTAAAATCCCTCCATATTAAGTGACGATGACGTCATTTTGTCTGACATGAAAAGAGTCCATTAAATACAAAAATTGTTACCAAGAAATTAGTTGGTAAACATGCTAAATGTGCTTTCTACAGATGAAATAAAATAGGATTTTAAGCTTATTTGCTTAAAACTATATATTTTTTTAAATAAATTATATTAAAAAATTTGCCTTTTTATATTAAAATAAATAAAATCATTGTGAAAGATAGAAAGCTTCCGTCATTTAACAGCTTTTCAGTAAAATAATGCTAGCGACAAACGTGTTAGCAAACTTCTTTCTACAGCAGGAAATAAAGGGGTTTTTAAGCTTGTCATTTAAAACTATAATTACTTTTAAAAAATCAGATCAACCAGGAAATTGGTCTTTTTTAAAAAAACAAAGTTGTCAAGACAAATTAATTAAAACGGATTATCTTGGCAGAGAAAGTCAGCGATTAATGGGTCTTTATAAGTGACTTCAGAACATCCATTGAGGTTTAATTTTAATGATGCCTCACTCATTAACAGGAAATCAGTGTCATTCAAAGACGAATTCCCTCCGTCCTCCAGAGCTGCAGCTCCTCTTTTCATTTTGATAATCTGCATGAGAGGTTGGGCTGACTTTGAACTCCTGCCGCGCTGCTTTTCCTTTGGACTGAACCCGCCCCTCGGGCATTTCTCGCTGCCTGTCATCTTCTCTGCTGCTTTTTATACCTTCATTCACTTGTTGGATGTTTGTGGCTTTTCATCCTTTAAACAGTGGGATTTGAATGCATCATAGATTGGGGAAACCGCCAACTCTATGATACGTTTAACTGCACGCAGTTTGAAAAACAACAAAATAAAAGGCGCGTCGAGAAACAAGGGACTCTATTTTTGTTGCATCAAATAGTCGTTTTGGGGTGAAATTGGTGCCATTTTTTTGAATCCTATTAAGAATGGATAAAGTCATAAAGAAAACACTTCCCAATGAGTAAACAGATGCTTTGAAACCCATTTTGTCTTGACGGATCAGCCTTTTAATACACAAACCAAGTGAATCCATCTCCACATGAATTCCCCCTATTCACCCAGAATAGGCCATCACACTAATGAAGCCAAGTGAAACTGGGTTGACTGATTTTACTCGTGAATGACACCATTTCTTTAGTAGTAAAATCAGAACAGGGCGTTTGTGTGCATGTGCGAGACGTCTGTTTACTCTGAAGAGAACAGACAGGCTCTTGCCACGAGCAGCCAACCTTGTATTTTATTAATCGGCTTTGGGGATTGTGCGCTCTTTTTAAAAATTGTTTTTGGACCTTTTTATTGTACAGACTGAAGAAACAGCTGATCTTGTTGCTTTTTCTAAGCTTTCCTGGCACTGAGATGGTTGTATAATGATGGAGCAGGAGCTCAGATTTCTGGAGGTGAGACTTTGATTTTTGATACTCGAATTGGAAATTTGGAAGAAATGAAAGTCTTCTAAGTCTTTCAATAATTCCAACGTGACTTTTGGTTTGTTCCCATTCCTTGTTTAACTGTCAATGTTTAACTGAAATCATTTCTGATTATTTAAAGGCGAAAAGAGCCTAACAGACCATAGTGGTTTGTAGACAAAGCAATGTAAAGCTAAGTGTCATCTGCATAAAGTTTGATATACAATAGCAATTGTCCAAGAGTGGAGCCATGAGGCACTCCTCATGACATAGTGACTGTCACTTGTTCTTTGTCTTGTCAATGATTCACTGAAATAACTTCTGATGGTTTAGATGCAGAAAGAGCCTAATAGACCACAGTGGTTTGTTGAAGAAGCAATGTAAAGCTAAGTGTCATCTGCATAAAGTTTGATATAGAATAGCAATGGTCCAAGAGCGGAGCCATGCCCTCCTTATGACACAATGACTATGTCACTTGTTCTTTTTCTTGTAATGATTAATTGAAATAATTTCTGATGGTTTAGATGCAGAAAGAGCCTAATAGACCACAGTGGTGTGTTAAAGAAGCAATGTAAAGCTGAGTGTCATCTGCATAAAGTTTGATATGGAATAGCAGTGATTTGGCAGTGCTCAGGTAACGTGTGGTCTGCAGTGCAGTTTAAATCCTGCTTTCAATATTTCAAAAATTTCTGAACAATAAATCTGGATAATATTAACTCATAATTGTTTAAAGAAAAATGAGAAGAAGTTTGAAAATGTTCAATTTAAATAATTATAATAAAAAGGGGGGAAAATTATTCTTTGCTAAAACATATTGTTTAATGTTGCACATGGATATAAAGAAATCTTCTTCATCTACTCACATAAACATTAACACACATTTACATGTCATTGAAAGGCTGCATACTGTAGACGGACCAGTGGAAATCCTCCCCTAGGTTTTAAATGTACTTAAACCATTAAGACCAGACACTTAACACTTAAATAACACACTTTTTGAACTAGCATAATTGTTCAACCGTTTATGTGACTCTAATAAAAGAAGCTCACTCATGCTGATTGCGTTGAAGGTCAAAGAGTCATGGTACGTCAAATATGTTTGTGTTGTTCAGGTGAAGCATTTGTGGTGAGACACTGAAGTCGCGTTCACACTGGACTATCGTTACCCGATACTAGTGCACGTCCGCCTTCCATAGTTGGAAGAGGATAGGCGCGAAATCTCGCAAATCCTGATTGGATAAGACTTCACTACCGTGAAGTGTTTCATATCAGCACAAAGCTATTTTTTCTGCGCTTCGGAATTGGCTGGAGAGACGGCAGTTGCGCTAACAGTTGAAGAGTTGTGATCGTCAAAATAATGACGACACTGGAGCTGTTAAAGCATTCTAATGGCAATTTCTTTTTTCTAGAGCACATTTGTCAAAGTCAAGGCCCGAAGGCCGGATCTGGCCCTCTGGGTAATTCAATCCCTCCAGATCATTTGATTTTATTGTTATTAAAGACTCGATTTTATCTAGTGCTAATTTGTATAATTTTGACAAAACATATTTTTATGGAAAGTAAAATCTTAAAAGTTATTTAAAGTTTAAGTTGATTTATAGTGGAATAAAATTCCTGCCTTTTTATTATTCATAAATATGCAATAAAGTTACAGTTTTAAAGTCGTTTTTGACTATTTTGGCATTAATCGAGATTTTTTAAGACTATTTTGGAGTTTAGCTAATATTTCAGTTACATGCTAGCTGTTTTGGCTATATAGGCAATAATTTTTTTCTTTTTGATTTTTAGGCTATTATTGGAGGTAAGCTAATATTTACGCATTAGTTGTCTTAGCTAATTAAGGCTTTTTCATTTTTTTTAGGCAATTATGAAGTTTTGCTATTTTTTTCTGCTACATAGCCTACTAGCTGTTTTGGCTAACCTAAGTTTTTTTTTCTTTGTTGCTTTTTATGCTAATTTGGTATTAGCTAATATTTTTCGGCAATGATCTTCAGTGTTTTTAGCTGTTAACTTAATCATTTCCGGCTTTCAATTTCAGCATCTTCAGCCATCAGTTTACAGCATTCACACTAACATTATCTCAGGTGATGCTATATATATATATAGGTAATAATTATGTTAAAATGTACCAATTTCAAGTTTTTAAAATTTAGTGTTCAATAAATAGTTATCCTGTTTGGCCTGTGACCTATTTTGTGTTTTGGATTTTGTCCCCTTGTGTGATTGAGTTTGTTCTAGAGGGGAAAAAAACGTTCCCGTCAAAGCAGATCATTCCGATTTTACCATTAAAAAATCCATAGCTTGAGACGTTAGCTCAAGTTTGTAGAGTCTGAAAGATGGCTCCTGCTTTTGTCCGTATTTCACCTTTGAAGTCTCCGGGGTTTCCTGCTGAAACACCCAATTTCAGAAACATTTTCAGCTCTTTTCTTTCAATTTTCTCTCCAAACTGCTTTGCTTTTTGCATTTTCGTGGGTAAATCAACACGTCTTTTATTCTCTCATGTCGAGATTCTTCAAGGACTAGACTTTTTTTTTCTTCTTCATCAATTGAGCGCCGCAGAATGGGCGCATTCATTTGAGACGCGCTCGTTTTTTGGTACAAACCATTGTTGCGTGTCAAGGTTAGAGACCTCTGCTGAATGAAATGACATCGCTTTTATGGCGAGGGTCCCAGAAGGCGCCGCTGCCGCCTCTAGAGAGTGCGTCGGTTCAGAGAAACAGAAACAGGTCCTGCGAGACTCAAAGTGTGTCACATGATGGTGTTGAATAGAGGCTGGCGTTTGTGTGCACAAGATGTTTGGGTTGTAACGTTCAAAGCTGGAGGGAAAACGAGTCAAACCGCAACCTATCAGCTAAATTCAGCTTCCAGCTGGAAGATGCTTTGATAATTACGGCTGAAATCAATTCAATAATTAGAATTTTACATAAAAATAGGATCTTTGCAGCTTCCTGGGGTATTTACTGTAGAAAAACGATTTAATTTGTCTTGCATTTAGAGGGAAATCTAACAAAAGGGGGTTGCTGATTTTCTTTGAAATAGAGATAACCTCGAAATGATTCCTTTCGGCAGAATTATCCAACCTGCTTATTATTGCAAACACGGGCAAAAATTGTTTGCTTCTTTTGTGCAATCACTGTAGAAAGCAGAGGCTGATTACAGGTTCAGTTATGGCTGCAAAATATGAAAAACCCTTTTGTTATTTTTTTTTAAAACGTCTGTATTAGTTTTGTCTGTTTTCTTTTATCGTAGCTTCAATCTTTTTATTTATTTATTTTTTTGCATTGATAATGTTTTTTCTGTACACAATGAACAAGTAAGACTTGGAATATAGATTTTTTTAATTTATTTGTGTTTTTGTTTCTATGGGATCAAATCAGGATCATCTTATAAACCAGATTGTAATTTTGAAGAAAATATATTGTTAAAAATAAGGGGAATTTGTTAATAAATGCAAATAATTGGAATAAAAACAAAATACAAACATTAATTGGTAACAAATTTAATTAAAACTGTTTATATATTACGTGACTCTGATCCTGATTTAACTCCATTGTTTTCTATTTATTGTGACTAAAAAAAAAGATTCACTAGTTTTTTTTTCTGTTTTTTTAAACCTTTTTTTAACCAATAAGATTCATTCTTTTTTCTTGACAAAACTCCCAAGAGACACCAGTATTCAAAAATGTAAAAAAAACCTGAAACTTTATAGTCTGTATTGATGTACACTCCCTCCACAATCTAGCATTTTTTGTAATAATTAAGCCAGTTAAAGCTGAAAGTTGCAGCTGCTTTAATTTTAAACTAAATTAGTTTAAATTACTCCAGGTACTTGTTCCTTCCAGTTTATTAAAATGCAATTTTATATAACCTATCAAAAAAAGAAAAGAAAAAAAAAAACAATATAATATTCTTTCTAAACAGTTTTTCATTTATTTATTTCTGGCAGAATAATTGTGATTCTTTTAAGCAATTGATCAAATGATAAATTTTACATTAAAAAACAGTAACTTTATATTTATGTTTAAAGTTTAATTGTAACTCTGAAGTTTTATCACTTTTTTTTGTCTAAATCAAAAATGTAACTTTAACAAGATACATTTTTTTTTTTTTTTCCTGAGTGAATAAATAGTTTCAGTTTAGTCTGCTGGTCACTTGACCTTTATCCTGTTTCTTTTTACTTCTTTGTAAAATAAACTTTAAACTTTTCATAAGTGCTTGAAGTCTGAAGCTGAGTTTGTCCTTCAGTCCAGACAATATTAGAAAACCGATTCAGTTAGAAAGAGGATTTGGAGCAAACACTGGGATGTCTGGCTGTTAATAATAAACACAAACCTTGAAGAACAGGGGACCAAAAAAAAAAAAAGGTCATTTATTGAACACACTAAAACTATATTTTTAAAACTTAAAAATGTAACATTTTAACATCAGAAAAGGCAGAATAATAAGAATGAATCAACTTAAACCTTAAATATCTTTCAATATTTGACTCCCCATAAGAATATGTTTTGTCAAGTTATGCGTCTTAGAAATTAGATGACGTCTGGAGGGCCGGATCCGGCCCCCGGGCCTTGACTTTGACATGTTTTAGATGATAAACGTTTTACATCTGATTTCATCAAGAATATTTGAAAACTGTTAGAACAGACAGTTGGACGTTTGCCTTTTCTGTGCTTTGTGAAGCTAACATCAGCGCAGTAACGAACACCATCACTTAACCCAATGCTTCATGGGAGATGTAGTGCAAAAGCGTTGACGCCGATGTTGGACAGACTCCCGCCTCTTATTATTTTGTTCACTTTTTCCGCGGATCCTGGTGGAAGCTACACCGCTGGTATTTTAGTTGGAAAATGAGAGACTTTATGGGCCAAGCCGGCACCAGGAAGTGAGGACGTTAACCACGTCTGATTGGTCAGACTGATGTCATATGATTAAGACTTTTCCAAAAATAGAGCTATCAAATCGCGGTACCGTCATTCTTATAATAAATACAAAGAAAAACGTTTTTTATTTTTGTTCCTAAATACTCAGTGTGTCTGTATGAACACAGAGCTGATATCCTGGCCGTGGTAAATGTTTGTAGATCAGTGAAAATGAGTAATTTCCCACGGTACACCTGACCATCTATCACCACACACTAGTGGGTCGCAGCACACTGGTTGAGAAACACTGCTCTACTTTGATTCTTTTTGTTTTTCCCCTCTCACACTAAAGCGGTAAAGCAAGTCGTCAAACTGGGTCAAAGAGACGCGGAAACAAATTCAAAAGCAGCTCCTGTAGCGGGAGTGAAGCGCGTTGTACCGGAAGGGTCTAAATTATCTTATGAAACCAGACGTGGCGATCTCTTTTACAGACCTTTTGGCTAATTTTTTGACACTCTTTTTTTCTTTTTTTTTTTTGACAAACTGATTTAATTTTTTTGACTACATACATACATAACATATACATACATATATATGTATATATAAATATATATACATATATAAATATATATACATATATATAAATATATACATATCTTATGTAGTGTGTCCCAATAGGTTTTTGTTATATATATATTACATATATAATATGTATGTATATATATATATAAAATTACATATACAATATGTATGTATATATATATATATATAAATTACATATATAATATGTATGTATATTATATATATATATATAAATTACATATATAATATGTATGTATATATATATATATATATAAATTACATATATAATATGTATGTATATATATATTATATATATATATATATATATATATTATATATATATATATATATTATATATATTACATATATAGTATATATATATATATTATATTACACACATATATATATATATATATATAATATATATATATATATATATATATATATATATATATATATATTAATATGTATATATATATATATATATATACATATATAGTATGCTACATGTATGTATATATATATCTATTATATAACTATATATGTATTATATCATGATTGCAAACTTTGGTTCTCTATTGGGACACACTAAATCGTGGCTTTTGAGACTTATTCAACTATCTGTCATAGGCCAATAACATCGCATTCACCATGAATGGAGGTGTTCCTCTGTTCCTGGCGTCTGATAAAGGTGCAGGTGATTTATTTCAGAGATCTATAGTCGCATTAATTTTCCAGCGTGAGCCCAGAGTAAACCCACCGGCAGCTGGAGTCTGCTTTTCCACGATAGTAGCCGACTTTTTGGAAGCTCCGTTGGGTGTCCGTCTGACAAAACAGGTCAGACGGTAAACCTTCGTCCCACTTCTTTTTCTAGGTTGAGGTGTTCTCCTCCAAAAAAAGCCCCCGCCGTCATTTGCATGCAGCCCCGGCAGTGACTGTGTTTTTCAACATTCCTGTATCAAATATTTGTGAGAGAAAAACTGGCGGCGAAGCAGATGAATAATGCAAGTAATAAAAGACTTTCAGTTTTATGTTAATTAAAGGCTGTAATGTGCTTCAAGGCAGTCTGTCATAAAAGGAAATGCTAAATTATGGAAATGCATTTTCTTCACTGGTTATTTTGGTTTTTAGTGAGCTTCAGTGTAAAATTAAACCAGGTTGGAATGTATATCCTTTTAATCTTCTTTCATGAACATTTTTTTAATTTTTAGATATTGAAATATTTAGGTTCGACGTGACTGAAAACTTTTACAGATTGGCTACACAAAACTTTCAGGATTTAGATGTAAATAGCAGATTTTAGATTAATAAAAAAAGTTTATGTACATGTTTTTTTAAGAGCACACGTCAATTTTTTAAAAATACTACCATGTTTTGCAGTGTGGCTTAAAAATTGACTAATTCGGGTTGTGTTAACGAGGTTGTTGACGAGGTATGTCAGTCTGTTTGCCACACATTTCGGTCAAAAAATACTCTTGTTTTTGGTCGAAAAAGACGAGTACATCCGGCAACCCTAACAGTTACGTTTTTTTTTGCACTTTAAGCTTTAAACCTTTAACATCGGAGGTGTCTCTGTCAAAACCTACAACTTCTTTGATATACCCTAACTCCTTACACTATAAACGTGAATTAGCTGATCTGCAGAGAAAAGTGGTTTTGCGCTGGTGAGCAACACTTTAAACCAGTTTTTCACCAATGTGCAACACTTTGCTGATACAGAGTGTTCATTACAATAAGCTAATTCACGTAAAGGGTTGAAGCTAACTACATACAAATGTAAACACTGGTCTGGAGCTAAACCTTCAATGTAAAAGTCTTAAAAGTTTTCCAATCCAAACAGTTTTGTTAATATCCTTATTGAAATTACTAAAGCCTTCACCTTCTTTTGAAACATTTTAAGCTAACCCTCCAGGCTAAGGAGTTTATTCACATTTGTTTCAATAAAAGGGGCTACAGCTTCTGGCTAATGATTTTCAGCCGCCATCTTGTCTGTCAGGTAGTTATAAGTATTGTGAATACGCTAACTTGGCTAGTTTTTTTTTTTTTTTTGTGTAACTAACAAGCTTGGGTGTTTTTGTGAATACACTTACGAGATTAACATGTAGCGGTATTGGATTGTGTTTTTTGTTACTAAAAAGTTCTTTTAGTTAGTGTAGTCACAGAAACAAAATAGGTCTGTTTTTCTTTTACGTCTTGCTAACGAGATTAAAAGTTACTGGAATTGTGAAAATGCTAACGCGACTAATGTTTAGCGGTTTGCGTAAGTTTTTTTTTTACAATTTGGGGAGTTTGTAAAGTTGCAGTAATGTTTATTTTATTGGTATCAATCTGTTTTTTACATGTAGCTTGCAAGGTTGGGTGTTATTGTGAGTTCGCTGATGCGATTAAAACATGGTGTCGTCAGACTGTGGTGTTGTTACAAACAAGGTCAGGAGTTAGCATTGTAAAAGTAATGCTTGTCTGTTTTTTTTTTTTTTGCTAACAAGGCTGCGAGTCATAGGTATCATGAGAATGCTAGCGCAGCTAATGTGTAGCGTGTCGGACAGTGTTTTTATAACAAGTTGCTAACAATATTTGGAGTTAGCATAGCCACAGTAATGTTTGTTTTAGCGTTGTCAGTCTGCTTTTTTATATGTTCCCAACAATGCTGGGAGTTACAGGTATTGGGAAAACGCTAACACGGCTAATGCTTCTAATTGGACAATGTGTTGTATGTTACAAAAAAAGTTCTAGAGGTAAAAAAAAATCTTACTGAGACTTATTCTGATGATGTTGTCTCGCTTAATGCGCCTTATCGTTTGATGTGACTTATATATGACTTAAGTTCAAAAATAGACTATTCATTTTACAATGCATTTTATAATCTAGTGTACTCTATAGTTCAGAAAATATGGCATGTTTTAATCCGTGCTTGCAAGAATAGCATTAAAGTATTTAAAAAAAAAAACGCCTTTGACACAAACAAAAAAACACATAAATTAAAGGATATATAGGGTGAAAAGAATCATCCCTTTTAGAGTTCAACCAATACCTGCTGAAGTTAGTTTTAGACTCAAACCTGTGGTCAACGCCTTCTTTCAGAAAAAGTAGATGGTTGTAAAAGAGTCTGTTGAGCTTAAATCTAGATGCTCGTTGAGACACCAATTAAGAAAGTGAGGAATTTTTCAAACGAAGCGGAGCTTTGTGGACCGGCGGGATCTCCTTTCCTTTTGTTTCAGACAAAAACCACATTTCCATCCCAGAGAGAAGCGCTTCTGTTTGAAGCCTCGCATGTTCTTACACTATCAGGATCCTTCTGGGTCAATTAACCCGCCTCCTTATCAAACGAGGAGGGAAAAAAAGAGCAACCTCCCCCGTGAAGGCTGCGCTGGATTCCCGCACGCCTCCATCCAGGCTGCAGGTTAATTACCTTCACCTGGAATCTCGATAGGAGATGAGTGTTTTAGTGGAGACAACTTTCAGTGTCCCCATTTTATTTTTGCTGTGAATTTTTAGCTCAGAACTCGTTCATTTTGTAAAAATTTGCCCCACAGCATTGCGGAACGGTATCGACCTATAAAAATCAGAAATGGAGGGTCAAGTTTTTTGATAATAAACTCTCTAAACGGAAATCGGCAAAATATCCTCCCATTGGTTCTCTTATCGGTTTTCTGTGACGCTAAAATAAAACGTATGCAACTCTTACTCTGAAAGGGTTAGGCCAGAGGTCGGCAACCTATAACAGTACAAGAGACATTTGGGCTCGTTTTCTACTGATCAGAACCTAGAAGGAGCGGCATTGACTCACGTTAGCCTTTAAGAAATTTGGATTTGCATTCATAACCTTTTTTTTTTAAATAAATGTGAATAATGTCTATTTTTGGCACAAACAAAAGCAAAAAAACATATAAAAAGAAGCTAGCCTCTCTCAAAAAGAGATTTTTTTTTAATTTTTAACTTTATTAGCAAAAAAGCTAGCTTGTTGCTTAATTACTAGCTGAACTTCAAATGAGCATAACATTTCTATGTAAATTAAATCAGCCAAAAGTTTTAGCATGTTGCTGAAATAAAAGCTAAACTCGAAATTAGCCTAACCCCCAGTAGATAATAAATTAGCTAAAAATGTTAGCAAATTGCTAAAATATTAGCTAAACTTCAAATTAGCATAAAAAACTAATTAGAGGGCAAATCTGCCAAAAAAAAAGCTAGCTTGTTGCTTAATTACTAGGTGAACTCCAAAATAGCCTGAAATTCCTCAGAAAACTAACTTAGTCAAAAACGTTAGCATGTTGCTAAAATAGAAGCTAAATTCTAAATTATCAAAAAAAAAATTCAGTAGATAAAAAATTATTTGAAAATATTAGCATTTTACTGAAATATTAGCTAAACTTCAATTTAGGATAAAACTTCTCAGAAAACTCAGCCAAAAACGTTAGCATGTTGCTAAAATAGAAGCTAAAATTCTAAATTAGCCTAAAAACTCCAGTAGGTAACACATTAGCAAAATACGTTAGAATGTTGCTAAAATAATAGCTAATTTTCAATTTTTTTTTTAAATTTACTATCATTTTATTTTTCTTCATCCAGAGAGCCACCATGGAGAGATAAAAGAGCCGCATGTGGATCTGGAACCGCAGGTTGCTGACCCCTGGGTTAGGTGGAGACAAACCACCAATAAAAATAATAGCTATTAAACAGTAACGTATACAGATAAACGTTACCACAGCTCCAGCTACAGCAATTAACCATTGATTGTATTTGAGAACTAAATGAAGCTCTTGCCTGATTGGTGAAAGTGGTTGTCATAGAAACACCGACTCTGACCAATCAATACTAAGTGACAACGTCGCTTTATATGTATCGCAAAAAAAATGGTGACTTCATTTCATCGAGTCTAAAAGAAGCAGTCGCTGTATTGTAGGTAATATAAAGTGCGAAACCTGTTGCTACAGCTACAGCAAAAATCCAAAACTGTCACCTAGAGGATGAGTCTGGTAATTACAGAGCATTGTAAACAACATGACACAAAAGTATGAATTTAGAAGGTTTATTTTATGTGTTTGTAGAAATAAAAATACATCGAGAACGTTAGCAAAAAAGCTGACAGAAGGAGACTTTTCTTTTTGTTACTGAAATCAATCTGATTTTTTTTTTCTAAAGTTTTTGTGTGGGAAAAAAGAGATGACATTTGAAAAGTTTAATAAACCTCTCAGATCTGTGGATAATTGTCCACCTGGGAGAACTAATTATACGCTCAATCGAGCAGTTCGGCAAAGATTCGACCAACAATCCCGTTTCTAAATCGAGGATTTGAGTGTTGTTCAGTTGTGACAAGCGGAGAACAAACGCCTTCAGGGCGGCCTGCTCTTCCGCGGTCGACCCCTCTATCTTCATTTGCACGGATTAATCCATTTCCCTCCCTCCTCTTATCATCATTATTCTTTTTCAGTGGGTTGGTGGAGCGTCTTGGTGGGGGCTTGTCCGTGACACCTTTGCATTCGGCGGGGAAGAAGCCAGCCGGTTTATGATCGGCTCCATCATTGCGTCTCATTCCGGTCCGCGGGGATTTCAGATGACGCCGCGGTCCAGTTCATTCTCCGCCGACATGCCGAGCCGTAATCCCATAATTCATAGTGTGGGATGCTCGCACTCCAGATACATCGCAGAAGGGCTCTTATTCCCTGAAGGGATGTTGTAGAGAAAGCGGCACGAGATGAAAAAAAAAAAAAAAAAAAGGCCAAAAAAAGAGCCGCGCACCCTCAGTGGGAATTCAACACTGGCATCCAAAACAGCTAAGCTCTCGGATTACTGTTATAGAAAACTGAACATTAGACTCAAGCTGACACAAAGGATGCTGGGAAAGCGCGTTTACAGCCAAACTGAGGATTTGTATTTAGATTAATGAGAGAAATTATGACAAATAATGGGATTTCTGATCCCTAATGTGATCATGTGTTGTACTGAGGAGCAGGGGCGTATCAGAGCGATTTGGGGCCACATGGGAGACAACCCCCCCCCTCCGAGTCTCTCTGTGTAACTTTATTTTATTATGTATCACAACAGTCCTGGACTGCAAGGACCCTAGTATAAAGTACCTTATTTTGGCTTTTCTTTTTTCTTCTTCCATAACTCACCAAAATTGCCACGTATCTAGAACCAGCTGGAAATAAATTTTAGGAAGAGTGAATGGCCCCCTCCCCCAAAAAAAAAAAAAGACTTGACAGCGAGTGAAATTATAAAAAAAAAATGAAAGTGGAAAAACCTCTTACGGAGATAAAAAAAAAAAAAAGTTTCAAATCCACTACAGAACCAAAACATACTAACTATTATGGGATGGCCACAGGAAGTACAACTTGGCAGCCATCTTGTGGAAAAGTGTTGAATTTGCCAATTTTACATTTTCCCTCAAAAATATGTTGCTTAAGTAAACTTTGTGAATTTTTATGCACACCACAAGCTTAAATCTACAATCACAAATCTACTTTTATTGACCTTTGACCTTAGAAAGAGGCCACCATCTTGAATAAAAAAAAAAAAAGAAATCACCTTTACTAATAGCTACAAATTTAAACTCCGTCTAGGGATTTTAATCCTTTAGAATCAATGGGAAGCTATTTAGGAAAAATGTTGGATATATTCTTTTATCAGCGTTAGCATTAGCTCGTAGAGTTGGCGTTTCCCTGTTGCTTGCATATTTTTTTTTTCAGTAATGTTATGAAAATGTAAAACATGATTCCTGGCTCAAGCTGAGTGAAACAATCTAACATACAATATGAACATATTAGGAATGAAAGCGGGGGTGACTAAAAACTTTCGTTGCCAAGGAAATAGAAATTTTTACTTTTTCTGACTGTTCAAAAAATGACATAGATGTGTTCGTCACCACCAGGAAACCATAAAACAAAATGGTTGCTATGGAAATAAAATTAACAGAAAAGGCGCCATTTTAAAAAACATGTTTGAATATGAATTTGGCACCAATTCAAATTCGACCTCTGCCACCATTAAAAATTTAGTTTTTTGGCTTTTGTAATGTTTTGGGTTTTAAATATATGTGCATCGTTGGTCAAAGATTTGTCTTTTTTAAATGTCTGTTAAAATCCTAAAGATTCAGTAGTTTGATGAAGAGTGGTTCCACCGTGATGTTTCCCAGAGTT
Source organism: Oryzias javanicus (assembly GCA_003999625.1). NCBI lineage: Eukaryota > Metazoa > Chordata > Actinopteri > Beloniformes > Adrianichthyidae > Oryzias > Oryzias javanicus. The sequence goes on from CM012438.1 coordinate 1,919,878, forward strand.
CTTTAACAGGAAACTGCCCCATAAATCCACATAGAAGCATGAATCTGAAGCCTTTAATGGGAAATAATGATGAAATCAGTCATGATCTCAGCACTCCACTTCATTCCTGACCTGACAGCAGCTTCAACCCTTCAAAAGTTGACTCAAGTATTGTTTCTGCTGAGTTTCTTTTTTTTTCAAAATAAAGTTAATTCATGTAAAGCTAGCAGAGCATACCCGCAAAAAAAAATCCAACAGATTCTCTGTTTCCTTAAAGTTCAATCTATATTTAATGACAATTTTTACCCCATTTTAATATCCTGTCAGCTCTGCGACTGCAAGATTTGTACGTTTAATAACCTTCCTTGTACGAGAACACTTTAAAAAAGGCAGCAACCTTAACTCAATTTAATTTAGACAACCCATAAGCCCAAGGTTAGAAATGACATTAAATGTCTTCGCTAAAGCCATCGAGAATCTGGAAAATTGTCATTAAAAGCTGTTTGTGAAAGATTTGTCAGGAGTCTTATTCAAACTCAGCTCTGCTGATAATCCTTCAAATCTTCCACTATTAAAAAATGTTGGGAAAAACAAGGATTTTGAATAATTTATGGAGAAATAAACACGCTTTCATGTGCCAAATGAGTATAATTCAGCATCAAGGACAAAACCAGGCTACAATATAAGCTGTTAATTCACAGGATTAATAAAATATATATATATTTTTTATGAATTTACTATTAGCAAAATTAGTTAATGTATTTATTATTACAAGTTGTTTATGAAAAATACCTAGCTTAAATGTAAACAGAACTGTTTTTTGACACTAGTTTTTTTAATCAATTGAAGAAAATAATGTTAAAAAGGCTAAAAAAAAACTTCAATAAATGGCAAATTGACTGATTTTTAATATATATATATATATATATATATTTTATTAATACATACAGTTAAAACAAAAAGTTTTGTGCACTTCTTCTTTTTAATCTTTAACACAAAGAAAAATAAATAAATAAAAAATTTCGTGAGAGCTCTATCCCTAATATTTGCTTAACCGGAAGTACCACCAAAAATTCTAAACGTCAAAGTAAAACTTCCTTTTTATCGCTCATTTGAAATTTGCGCGAAAAAATACGTCGAACCGGTGATTAATAGTGCAATAAAGGAACCTTTTTTTTTTAGTATTTATATTAATAGTGTCTTGATCACAAAAATCGTTCACTGAATATCTTTGGAATTATTGCTGTCGATTGACGCTTCTCAGCCTTTATTTTGGAATTCGTACCGGAAGTCGCGCGGGGTCATCGTGGCGGCTTGCTGCTGCTCCGCCGCTAAATTGTGCGCAGGCAGGTTGGTGGATGTCATTACCGGGAGAGACGCTGGGTTCGGGCTGAGGAACGAGACCGAGGCTCCGGCGCCATGACCGCATCCAAAGACCCGACCAAGAAGAAGCCCAAAGACCCGCAGCAGGACGAGGTAAACCCGACAACTACCCGCTCGGTGCCCCTTTTTTTTATTCTCCTTCCGCGGGCACAACCCGGGGAGGGGGACTAGATGATGTGTTTGCTTTAGCACTTCACTGGGAATTTCTGCTGTTTACTAGAAGAAAGAAAGCGTCGTTTTTTTATGCGGAAAATTTAGCGTTCAGTTCTTAAAAAAATTAAATAAAAATCATATTGTTGTGGTTGTTTTTTGGAGCAGTTTGTCTGCGCTTTATTCGAGCTCAATATTTGCATTAAGTCCCGATCTCTCTGGAGGACCTGTTGGCTCTTCACCGAAAAAAAAAGATTTTTTTTCCATCTTTTTTTGCCTCCTTTTTTTTTTTTTTTTTTTTTTTCTTTTTGTGACGATTTACCTTAAAAATCAATAAACCATTCGTGCATGTAAACCATGTTATTTTAGAACTTAATTGGGGTCTAAAGTTATTTTAATTTCTTTTACGACATTTTACTATTTTTCTTGCACATTTGTACGAGAAAGGTTAGAAATAAGTACAGGAAAAGTCAAATATTTGTTATTTTGGAGACCTTTTCACTCGTGGTTTTGTCCGTTTGTTCAGAACTAATAAAGTTTTATCTTAATCCACTGAGATTTGCTTAAAAAATGCCATAAAATGAAGATTTTATTATATTTTTCTGCTTCAGTCAGGTTTATTTGAAGATTAGACACAAATTTGCGCAGTTAATTAAAAGAAAACTAATTATTCAAGACAAAAATGTTTAGGAAATTAATATTTTTGCCTTTTTGTATCATGTTGCTGACCTTTTCACTCGTGGTTTTGTCCGTTCGTTCAGAACTAATAAAGTTTTAGCTTAATCCACAGAGTTTTGGCTGCAAAAATGGCATAAAATTAAGTTTTTATTATATTTTTCTGCTTCAGTCTGGTTTATTTGAAGATTAGAGATACAAATTTGCGCAGTTAGTTGAAAGAAAAATAATTATAAAAGACAAACATGTTTAGGAAATTAATATTTTTGCTTTTTTGTATCTTGTTGATGACCTTTAAACTCATAGTTTTGTCAGTTTTGTTCGGAACTAATAAAGTTTTAGCTTAATCTACTGAATTGGCATGAAATGAAGTTTTTATTATATTTTTTGTGATGATTTTCCTTCTCAATCATCAATCCGACATGCACACGTTTAAACCCTGCTGTTTTGGAACTCATAGTGGTTTAAAGTTATTCTGGTTTTGGCTTTTTTTTTTTCTCTCATTTTCTCTTTCTTTATTGTCATTTTACAAATTTGAACCAGAAATGTCCTAAATACGTGGAAAAAAAAACAAAAGCCCTATAATATGCACGTAATTTACATAGTATATGTAATATACTTTTGACTCATAGTTTTGTCTGTTTGTTTGGAACTAATAAAGTTTTATCTTAATCTGCAGAGAGTTTGGGTTGTAACGATTCCTTAAAATGACTTTTCTATCATATTTTTCAGCTGCATTCGTGTCTGCTTGAAGATTAGAGATGAAAATTTGGGTAGTTGGTTAAAAGAAAAATATTTTACAAAGGAGAAATTAATTTTGCAAACACCAGTCAACGTTTACTTTGATCTTCCCATGGATTTTAGCCCAATATACTGTGCGCTCTTCATGGGCGGAAAAAAATGAAGACTAGTGTTGAAAAATAAGAACAAAATGTTTGTACAAGAAACTTCATAAATTTATGACTATAAGAAATGACTTCCTAATATATCCTTTTGTTGTGTCTATCCTTTTGCAGACCTTTTCACCTCTGGCTGGTTTAGTCTGTTAGTTCTGATCTAATAAAGTTTTAGCATAATTTGTAGAGAGTTTGTCATAAAAATGCCCCCAAATGACTTTTAGTCATGTGTTTTTTTTTTTTTTTTTTTTTTTAGCTGCAGTCACATTTGTTTAAAGATTAGGGATAAAAATTGGGCAGTTAGTCAAAGGAAACATAATTAGAAAATTATCTGGTGCTCCCAGAAAGACTTTACTTTGGCTAACACCTCACTATAAAGACGTTTTATTTTGAAACTCCTATCTATTTTAGCAGTACTTTAATGTACTCATGACTCTTCACTGGAAGGAATGAAGAGCAGCGATCATTTTCATCTTTTTTTTACTTTTTTGAAAATGTTCCTTTACTGTCAATCTCCCTTTTATTTATTTTTTTAATTTTAATCATCCTCTCCATAGTATATTTTTAAATTTCAAAAAAGTTGATTTTTCTGTATTTTTTCTGTTTTTGGTCCATTTGCAGATATTTACTCTTCAGGTTTTGTTCGTTTGCTCAGAACTAATAAAAGTTATGCTTAATCCTCAGAGAGTTTCAGTTATAAAAATGCCTTCAAATGATTTTTATCATATTTTGAAGCTACCGTCTTTAAAAATTAGAGATAAAAATTTGGGAATAATAAATAATGAAATTATCTGGTGCTCCCACACAGATTTTTTTTTTCTTTGTTAACACCTGCCTATAAAATCCTTTTATTTTGAAGTTTCAGTGTATTTTGGCTTCAGTCTAATGTCTTTAACAGCTAAGTCAGATCATATTTGGTTTTTTAGCCTGAATGTGTTTGCAAAACTGTAAAAAACAAAAAAATTACAGCAAGAAGTTTAACGCTAGAAACAAGCTAATCAGCCCAAAAAGTTAAAAATTTAATTAGAATTCCATTAGCTTTTAGTTGATCATTAGTTTTTGCTTAAAAATGTAAATTGTTGCTTTGGTTAGAGAAAAATAGTTACAAAAAATAAAGTTATATATTTTACACACAGTTTTATTTTGGCGGGATCAGCTTCTTGAATATTAATAATTTTGACAGACTAACAAATGCTTCTTGTGGCTCTTTTAAGGAAAAGATTCTCCTCTTCAATAGAAAAAACTAAATGTAAATGGAGGCGGGGCTTAAAAAAAGCAAAAAAAATTGTGCTGACCTCGTCAAACGCAACACGCGCTCCCGGTTTAAATTGTTGGCGTTGCTCCCCGCTAAAGAGCGTCCCTCCATCGTTCTCATCCTACAAGCTGATGAAGCTAGCATTCTGGGAATTTTCGATTTAAAATTTTTAGAAAGAAAGAAAAAAAAAAAGGGAGGGGTCAGAATGAGACAGTCCCGCCTCCAGTCGGGCAAATTGCCCCGGGTAAAGAATGTAAATGAGAGCTGATAAATAAATGACAGCAAATAAAAACTATGGTTTCAAGATCTCAAAATAAGAGTTCAAACGTTTTTTCGTTTTACCGCGGATTAGTTAGCAAGCTAGAAGTGAAATACTTCTTTAATAATGTCTATTATTTTCAAAATCAACCACGTCCTGTGGAAATTTCATGTTATACAAACAAATGGTAATAAATTGTGTTTTACGGACTTATTTTACTGCATATTGAGACCATTGCCATTGAAACATAGTTGGCAAGTTTCTTGTAGAAAAAAATATTCATATTGTCTAGAAATTAGTCCACCTGTGGATTAACAGTAACACATTTGTATTCTGGACTGGAATTTACATCTTAAGAATAAATCCCTCCAAAACCAACACGTTCTAGTCAATTTTTCATCTATATTCACTGGAGAAACAAACAATTATTTTGATTTTGATTGTTTTTGTTTTTATGGATTTGGGAAATCCACCAAAATTGCATAAATATTCAAATTTTCTTGGATTTCTTTAAGCACAAAAGGGGTTCTGTGTTTGTTTTTTGTGTAAAACTTGTTTTATTAGTGGAAATTGTCGTGCTGTTTAGGTGGAATCTCCATGTGAAGTCTGTCAGCCGAAGGAAATGAGTTCTGGATTGAAAACGTCGACAAAAAAAGAATCTAAATGATGATTTTTGTTTGTTCTGTTTGCATAAACTGTATATTTTCACGGCTTCGTCAGCTTCTCTCTGTGCTGCATTTATGCATCCCAGCGACTGAAAGTACACTCAAGACCCCCCCACCCCCACCCCTCTGCATTACTCACGCTTTTATATTGAAGGGCAGACGTCCCTTCAGTCCGTTTCTATTGAAGCTTTAGCCTGAAGCGTTCTGCAGCCCAAACACCTCCCAACTGTGCTACTGCAGCTGCTCCTCTGTCAGCAGCTGCGTGTTCCCGCAACATCTGCGCATTCATGCAACATCTGTGTGTTCACGCGCCAGTACCGCATCTGAGCGACAACTGCGCATTCCTGCAACATCTGCACATTCTCGCGGCATTTCTGCGTTCCCGCAATATCTGCACGTTCCGTTTTGTCAGGATGTGTTCTTGCAACATTTTCTAATATTTCCAACATTTCCGTGTTTCCGTGTCATGTGTGTTCTTGCGTCATTTCTAAGTTTTTGCGTCATTTCTAAGTTTTTGCGACATTTGCGCGCTTTTGCGACATTTGCGCACTTTTGCAACATTTGCGCGCTATTGCGACATTTGTGCGCTTTTTGAAATTTTGCGCGCTTTTGCGACATTTGCTCACTGTTTTAAATTTTCACGCTTTTGCGACATTTGTGTGCTTTTTGAAATTTGTGCGCTTTTGCGACATTTGCTCACTGTTTGAAATTTTCATGCTTTTGCGAAATTTGCACGCATTTGCGCGCTGTTTGATATTTGCGTGGTTTTGCGACATTTGCGAACTTTTGCGACATTTGCGTGCTTTTGCAACATTTGTGCGCTTTTTGAAATGTTCCCGCTTTTGCGACATTTGTGCTTTTTGAAATTTGTGCGCTTTTGCAACATTTGCGCGCTCTTTGAAATTTTCACGCTTTTGCACGCATTTGCGCGCTCTTTGAAATTTTCACGCTTTTGAGACATTTGCACGCATTTGCGCGTTTTCGAAACATCTACACCTCATTGCAACATCATTTCCGCGTTTTCGCAACATCTCTGCACTTTTGCAACATTTGCGCGTTTTCGAAACATCTACACCTCATTGCAACATCATTTCCGCGTTTTCGCAACATCTCTGCACTTTTGCAACATTTGCGCGTTTTCGAAACATCTACACCTCATTGCAACATCATTTCCGCGTTTTCGCAACATCTCTGCACTTTTGCGACATTTGCGCATTCCCGCGACATTTCCGTGTTGTCAAGACATGTGTTCTTGTAACATTTTCACATTCTCGTGACATCTCCATGTTTCTGCTGCGTGTTCTTGCAACTTTCCCATGTTCTCACGATATGTTCTTGTGACATTTCCGCGTCCTCACGACACTTCTTCGTTCTCGACATCAGTTAGTTCTTGCGACACCTGTTTTCTAGCGACATTTCCACATTCTTGCAACATCTGTGCATTCTCCTGACACGTATTTTCTCGCGACATTTCAGTGTTCTCATGACATGTGTTCTGCGACATTTCCACATTCTTGTGACATCTGTGTGTTCTCACAACATGTTTTTGCCACGTTTCCACATTTTTGCGTTCTCACGACATCTGTCTATTGCGAGATTTTCCGGTTCTCGTGGCATCTGCACATTTCCCTGTAACAATAGCTACATTTATAGCTTTTTTTTTTTTTTTTTTACCGTCGTTGTGGAAACAACTATTTTTAAACTTGACAATACAATGTTTTTACATAATATATAAAATATATAGTATAAAAAATATATATTTTTTTCAAATAAACATTTTTGAAGCATTTTGTTAGTTCTAAATTTTGAAAATGTTTTTTTTTCTTTACCATTTGCATGTTTTTGTTTTACTTCATCTAGTTTCTTTTGTCTTTACTACATTTTTTTTTCCTGTTTTCCATTTTTGTCTAATTTTTTTTCTTTGTTCATAAAACGACTATTTGAACCAAACGGTTCATTAGGGTCTGAATAAGCATTTCTTTAGTTCTTTCTAGAATCTCCTGATTTCCTCATCTCTTAACAGTGAAGCTCCTTAAATCCATCCACAGGGATCAGCCTCCTCTCACCTGACCGTCCTCCGCTCATTTTTCCCACTTTTCCTGGGATTTCTGGTTTGCAGCTGTAACCTTTCCTGACAGGAATGATGTTGATCAGATTTGTCGTCCATCAAAATCTTCCAGTAATGCAGATTGAACCCTTTGCTGTCGATGTTTCCAAAGCGCTCGCTTGTGTTTCTGTGGGACTACAGACTCTAGGAGGCGTTGCATGTTTCATGTGGATTTCATTCTTAATTCTCCTCATAAAAACTGGAGATTCATTGATATCTGTGCAGCCGACACACGGATCAGAACTCTACGCCTGATGGGCGGAGCTAATGGAAATGAGCGTTCTTTAACAGAAACCTGATGTTTGACCCGGCGGGTTTTTCATGCAACCTGGGGGTCGCGCAGCCATTCTCGGGGGAGTTAAAGCTGCACGTTTGAAAAAGGCCCAGGCGTGCAGCGGCCGTGCAGGTTGCGGTTCAATCCCCCAGTGTTGTGGTGTTCCGCTGAGGACACTCTGATGGTCTTTCCTTTGACGCAGTGATGTTTCTAACAGAGAAACGGCCTGCAGCCACCCCCTGCAGCGGCGCCGCTGGAAGCTTCCGAGCGCACGTCCTCCAATTCCGAGCTTGCATCACTTTTTAAAAATGTTTTTTTTTTTTTTTTCTCCTGTCTGTGAATGAAACTTTTATCAGCAGAGACTGCAGCTGCTCGCCCTCTGATAAGCATCTGAAAACTGCAGATGAAAGCTGACCTGTCTGTGGATAAGCTCCGCCTTCTTATTTCATGTGTGAATACTTAGTAAGCAATCACACTACAGTGATTGTCCGCCTCCTTTCTGTACGTTTTTCAGCTCTTTCAGGACATTACTTCTCGTACTTCTGGTATTTATAAACTTAACCGTTTTTTAAATATTGAGCAAAATCTGCTCCATATGAAAGGAATTAGAAAATCTTTAAATTTCAAAATTTTAAGTAGATTATCAACAAACCTTTAAATATTTTCATGGGATATGTTTCAATTTTTTTATTGTAATTTCCCAAAAAATTGGAGTTTAGCTTTTATTTTAGCAGCATGCTAACATTTACAGAGGAATTTTAGGCTATTTTGGAGTTTAGCTAGTATTTAAGCAACGAGCTAGCGCTTTTTTTTTTTTTTTTTTTTTTTTGGCTAATAGGCCTCTAATGAGTTTTTATGCTAAATTTGAGTTTGGATAATATTTTAGTAATATGCTATAGTTTTTAGCTAATTCGCTATCTTGTGGAATTTTAGGCTAATTTGGAGCTTAGCTTCCATTTTAGCAACGGGTTAACGTTTGTGACTGATTTAGTTAACTGAAGAATTTGAGGCTATTTTGGAGTTAAGCTAGTACTTAAGCAACGAGCTAGAGCTTTTTTTTTTTTTTTTTTTTTTTGCGAATTGGCCTCTGAGTTTTTTATGCTAAATTTGAGTTTGGCTAATATTTTAGTAATATGCTATAGTTTTTAACTAATTCGCTATCTACTGGGAATTTTTGGCTAATTTGAAGCTCAGCTTCCATTTTAGCAACAGTTTAAAATTTGTGACTAATTTAGTTAACTGAGAGTTTTAGGCTATTTTGGAGTTTAGCTAGTAATTAAACAACATGCTAGCTTCTTGGGCTAATTTGGCATCTACTGAGTTCTTTTTAGGCTATTTCGAAGTTAAGCTCATATTTAAACAACACATTTTGCATATATTAAGGAATTTTTATTTTCTTCTTTAGAAATTTAGGTAAAATTCAGGACTTTTTCATAATTCTTTAACAAAATTTCTGTTCTTTTATCAGATTGAACATTTTTGTAAATAGCTTTCGCTTTTTCAGCAAAAAGTTTCAGCATCCTCTGCGACTACTTTCAGGAAAAAACATTTACTCTAGCATAAACACAGAAAATGCAACTTTTCTAGTTTATTTTTTGTTTTGGCGGCATTCACTTTAACCCACGTGCTCTCTTATGGGGTCCAGATGACCCCACCCTTACATTGACTCTTCCATGACAAAGGTGGACAAGAATTCACTGGACAGCAGTAAAGATCGACAATCATTGAAAAAAGAATTCAGTTCTCTGTCTTGTGGGGTCCAGATGACCCCACTGTCATGTAAACAAGTCTAGGGGAGCGGAAGGGTTATGAGAATTGTCCAAGAACTAAAATTCAAGCAGATCTACGACCCCATCAAGTCTGGTCTGTTCCTGAAGACCTAAACCTGGTTTGGTGTGTGCAGGAGTACGTGGACGTCAGCCCCCCTCAGAGGAACTGGAAGGGAATCGCCATCTCCCTGCTGGTGATCGTCGGGGTCTGCTCGCTCATCAGTCTGTCCGTGGTCCTCCTCACTCCCGGTACGTAGCCGCGGACTTCACAATCTCTTCCCTGACCTTTTGTTTCTGGACTGAACGCTTTGGTTCGTCCCCAGCCGACCTCCCAGAGAGCAGCAAGTCCAGGTTGACCGTGGCCGACCTGTACCAACCGGAGTTCAGCGTCCACGACCCCGAGGCCACGTGGGTCAGCGGTGAGTATAGAGTCAGTCGTTTTAAAATTCAAGGCAATTTATTGTTTATTTAAATTTAAAATGTAGGACAAAAGGACGAGAATCTGGGATGAAAATATTTCTGTAATAAAATACTAGCTTGTGGTTTGATAGTTACCTGAGCTGTATGTGGACACAGATGACCTCTCATAGTCTCAGCAACTCCCCAGAACCAAACTCTCTGGGAACGATAATATGACGATGATGTGACTCTGTCTGTCGGTGAGAATGTATGTAATCAATTTGAGTTTTGTCAGTTGTCGAAAATTTTTAGATAAACAATTAAAAATGGTGATTCTTATTAAAATAGGTCTATGATTCAACTATTATTATTATTAATGCTTACTTTCAAATACCTTTCCATTCCTGATCTTTTTTTTCTTTCAACTTATTATTTCTGTGTCATTATAATCATTGTTTGATGAACACAATTTGTATTATTATTTTTTTATTTTTAATTACTACGTTTTGATGTTTTAATAATTTTTTGATACATACAATCTGCACCAATTGTCTTTTTTTAATGAGAATGTTTAGATTGTTCCTGGATTAGCAAATGAAGATGATTTACTTCTTGAATTATTATAATTCTTTGAATACAATCTGCACAAGTATTTTCAATGAGAATATTAGATTATTGTTACTGATTAATATGAATTGTTGTGGATGCTTTGAAATTTGATTACATCAATGATATTAATGATCCTTAATAACCTGAAACTATATTAATATTTGATGTTAAGTCCTGAACCAGATATTGATAATTCATGTAGAGATAATGGTCGAGTCGCGGTGGGATTATATAAGTTCGCTTCCTTCCACTCCTTTTCAAGCGATCTATTTGTGATTTATTATGTGATGTTATTTAATGTATTATGTATGGAGTCTCGAAAGAGCCAAAATGAAATAAATATATACACCATTAAATAAATAAATAAATCTCTTTTAATATTTTAATGCCACATTTATTTCAACATTTATTTATTTATTTCATATTAAATATATTTATTTCAATGTGGCTCTTTTGACCCACAAGGGGCAATGAAATAAATAAATGTCATGAAATACTTAAATGTGCTCTTTTAATATTTTAATGCCACATTTATTTCAACATTTATTTATTTATTTCAACATTTATTTATTTAATGGTGTATATATTTATTTCATTTTGGCTCTTTCGAGACTCCATAATTATGACCTGATTGCTTGAAATAAACCATTTCATTCATTCATTCACAATGCTGAAATAATGTTAAGTGTCACGTAAAGTTATGCATACAACATGCTTTAGACCAGGGGTCGGCAACCTAGAGCACGCGTGCCACAGCCGGCACGTAAAGGTAAAGACAGCGGCACGCCGGGGTGGGACAACAATTAGCACTTTTGTCGTCAGTTTATATATATTTTTTTTATTTGTAAAGAGTGACCATCTCTTTCCACAAGGATCTTTGATTCTCCATGGTGTCGAAAGGAAAAAGGTCCATTCACGCAGCGCTGTGACTGTGACCCCGCCCACCCAAATAAGTACTGTCAGTCGTCATGACCGGGCAGTTTAAATTAATGCGCACTGAAGGGGAAAAAAAACGTTGAAAGTGTGGAGATCTGAGCGCGTGTTGTGTTTATATTCTCTGGGTTCCTCTTGTTGGAGCGGTTCCGGTCCAGCATGCAGCCTCACTGCTGTAATGGACCTGTTACTGTCTGGTTCTGGTGGGTTCTGTGGTTGATCTGCTGCTGGTTTAAGAGATTCCAGAAACAAATAAGTGTTGGTTTCAATTTTTCTCTTTTTTTCTATTTAATGTTTGTTTTTATTTGTAAATCTCTCTGAGCTGAAACGCATGAAAAGTCATTTTAATAAATAAAGATTGATCGATAAGTTCAGTTTTTGAATAATAACCACAGAAGGTCAGATTAAACTGAGACTTACTTTCTGTTCTGCTATATCTCAATATGAACGTGTATTTAAATAAATATTACAGCTGATCATCGCTGCATTTACTGGGGCTGAAAATGAACGATTCTGTCCAGTTATAGTAAATTTAAATCTCTATAAATATCAAACTAACAAAAAGTAAAAACATTTAATTTTACATGCAATTAAAGCATCATCACAGAATGAGTTACTAGTTACTCAGGTTCTGTCTCATCATGTAACAAAATAAAAAAAAAAAGCCAAAAGCAAACACTTGTTTATGTTTTTATTTTCTTTATGAATAGTTGTGAAGTTCTTAGAAATATTCAGGATATTTTGTTCTGATGTATCCAATCATATTTCTGTTAGTATCGCATTACAACAATTGCAATACTTTTGGTTTTCAAACATAGTTACAATACTATTTCAACTATTTTTTTTATTTTTGCAATTTTATTATGAAAGCACAATTTTGAGCTAATATGTTCAAAATGTTACGTTTATGGGTTTGAGGTAATAACAAATTCTGTTGTGGAGAAAATCTACATATTAGCGCAGTCACTTTTGTCAGAGTCAATATCAGATGTTTTAGTTGCTTACATAAACACTGCTGTGAAGTGTTGCATATCAGTGCAAAGCTGCTTTTCTTAACCTCAATATCTGTTGGAATTATGATAAACGAGTGAAAACTTTAAGAGTTACGGTTGCTCAAACACTAAAGCTAAAGTTAAGGCCCTGCCCTAATGTCTCTACCCGGAGAAGCTGGCATGGTGATAAAATTAGCATTGATTAGTCAGCGTCTCCAACACACAATTGTATTTACTCAGAACATCATCACAGGAAGTCACTTTCCTCCCATTACTCCATATAGGAAGCATTTTCACTTTCATTCATCAACCACTCCAGTGGGTAGATCATAAAAAGTTATATTTCTGAACCGTTTGCAGAACAATCCATCGCTTTATGCCACAGTTTGACACACTTCAAAAATGGGAAAGTTGAAAATGTTGCTTTTCTATTGAAATGGAGTGAAAGGTTTCTTAGCAACCGTATCATTTCATTTCTGTTGTTTCATGGAGCGAGTTTATGGTCTCCACCTGGAAAAATGTTTTCTTAAATGTCATCAACAACCCGTGTTTACTAATATTTAGCTTAATAAATGAGAAAAATGACAAGTTGACTTTTAGTTTTTGTTATGAATGAAGAAATATTTTTTACAATCTCTGGAAGCTACAGTCTTAGAACGCTGCATGAAAAATAAAATCACTGACAAAGCTTGAAATGTTACCACAGTAGACTAAAAAACAATATTTCAGAGTAAGACTATCATCATTTTGGTTAAAATAAAAGGCAAAAATTGATCAAAAGAGTTGCAGTATAGTCCATAGTGTTCTATTAACTTAAACCATTCAAATTTTGACCAAAAACATACTTTTTTTTTTAACACGTACCAAACCTCAGGACAGAGCCGGTACCCTGAACCGAGCCTGGTCCAAGTTTGGTACTACTTCTGGAACCTGTACTGATCCTCGTACGGTACAGACTGTCCGGTCCCAGGTTAGGGTTAGAATACCGGTGCCAGTCTGGTACTGGGACGTGGATCGCACTAGTACCCAAACCCTAGCCTGGTCTGTGTCTAGTATAGTGTCCAGAACCAGTACTGATCCACATTTGGTACTGGGTTAAGGTTAGGGCTACGATACTGGTTTGCGGCTCAGAGGTTGGGGAGCCTTGATTTAATCGGACGTCAAAGAACGAAGAGTTGGGGACGTCCAAAACGTAAATTTTTTTAACCTGGAAGGTCCCCAACACACCTCAATATGTGACGAGTCGGGAAGTAACTTTTTAACGCAGACCGAACCTCAAGACACGGTCGGTACCCTAAATCTTGCCTGGTACAGTGTTTGGAACCAGTACTGATCTATGTCCTGTACCGACGGTCCGGTTTCAGGTTAAAGTTGGGGTACCAGTACTGGTCTGGTACTGGGACATGGAACGCATTGGTACCCTAGCCTGGTCTGCGTCTATTACAGCGTCCAGAGCCATGTCCAGTACCGACTGTCCGATACTGGGTTAAGGTTAGGGTTAGGATACTGGTTTGCGGCCCGGAGGTCGGGAAGCCTTGATTTAATTGTTAGTCAAAGAACGATGAGTTGGAGACGCCCAAAACATTCATTTTTTTTGACCTGGAAGGTCCCTAACACACCTCAATATGTGACGAGTCGGGAATGAAAATGTGTTGCAAAATGTTACCAGCCCAAGCTAACATCGGGCCACTGATAAAAATATAAAATGACCTGGCAGGCCGAATATAATCACCCAGTGGGCCGTATCCGGCCCCCGGGCCTTGATTTTAACACCTGTTTTATATGTAGAGAATTCAACAGTTTTGATCGTGGAAGCCTGAAATACCGACTTGTGAGGCTTACAAACTTACTGATTCTGATACTTTTGGCTTCACACTTTGGTTGGTTTGACCGCAGTAAATGTACCAAGATGACTCTGTCCTGCATATTTTAATCTACGTAAGTGGAGACGGAGCAAAGGAATAATAGGATTCAGTCCAGGTAGAGCGGAGTTGTCATCCTGCTCTACATTAAAGAACACATTAGCTGTTCAAGGCTCAAGTAGAGTGTTAAGTTCAACATTAGTGTTGAAGTGTCCTTGAAGCAAACCGCTCCGTCCTCCCCCCCCCCCCAACTGTACTATTGACGGCAATTACAGGACGTAGACTAAAACCTCAGAATGTAGAAATGCTTCTTTCAGACAGCTTCTCTGGCGTTTCGACCCCAAATTCAACCTCGATCCGACACCGAGCCTTCCATCCGGTCCCACCTTTCATCCGTCCCCTCCTGCTCGTAGTAGTGAGGGATCCCAGACTCAACTGTCTCCACGGCGACGTGACAGATTGTGTTTGCATCCCAGTCTGAAGAATGAGCGGAGAGACAAAAAAAAAAAAGAACGGAACTGAAAGTAAATAGCGGCTGTTGATGGAGGAGCAGAGGAGAATACATTAAGGAATGACAGCAGATTTGTTTTTGACAACATGACAGAAAAATGATTGCCTTCATGGCAATTTCGGTCCCGTTGACGACTAAATATATCCACAACACCTCTGTGGGATGCCAGAAGGTGAGAGGAGGGCGTCGAGACACAAGGACAGAGGTGGACGCAGACGATGAAGGATGGCTTTGTGGCTCCGGATGGGAAACGGATCGGTCGCCTGCTGCGTCTCTACCTTCCACGGAGAGATAATACTAATGACTTGTCTCGCGGCCTGTGGCTTCTCATCATGGCGCTGGAGGTTGCGTCGTTTACACAGACTGACACGTCTATGGGCTTGTAAAAACGTGGGCTTTATTCCAGCTCCGTTCACATTAGATGTGAATGTCACAACAGAGATGACTGAACCTGTTGGGAACTCTGCTGTCAGACCTTTAATAGTCTTTAATTCAAACTCTTTGCTTTTTGAAGCCGCAGTGAAGGGAGTAATCAGGAATCAGAGATTTCAGAGTGCAGTGTACGTACACAATGATGGAACTTACAAATCTCCTTTTACGTTCAAAACCTCAAACAAGTCTTATCTTAAAATGACAATTTTGATTATTCTAATGTTACGTTCACATGGTAATGGCCGGTTTTGAATTTCCGGGTTCAAGACTCCTGCATTCATGCGTCACTGCATACGCCTTTAAGTCAGTTTTTGGGCTCTATGTGCAAAAGGTACATAAACTCACATTAAAAGTTAAAGCAAGTTGAACTTTTCCCATTTAGAGACTTACATTTTGTATTTGTCTTATTGATGGGATCCTTTTTATTTAACCGATTTAAGATTAATCATAAAGGAGAAATTAATTTTTGTTATCTGTGGCTGATTGGAATCATGGCGCAGTCTTTTATATATCAGTATAGAGCTGTAAAAGAGAGCCCGATGCAAGATCTGGAAAATTTGCGCTGGTACTGCATTTAGCACCAAGCCTCTTCCAACTGTGAGTACATGGGCTAGTACCGGGTCGCGACAAACGTTTGAATAATGTTCACCAAAGGAACGTTCAAGATCTCACAAGAACTCGCGGTTAAGAACACGTGTTCAAAAACTTGCGTTTGGCGCGGTCAAGAACTCTCATGTGTTTGGACATATCTTCCATGCCATGTATTTACTTTGCATAGGCAGTATTTAACAAGTTGGTATAAAAGGCATGTTACTTAAGTTCTTGGTTAGTACTCCACAACGAATAAAGCGCAGTAACCCTACAGCCTATGTACATACTCGTATGGCCTCAAGTTCAAGTGGCTTCTATCTCCTGTGTTTTGTTTAGACATGTTTGAATTTAAATCTATAAATTACACAGAATAAATGAAAATTTATGCTGGAAAGTATAATTTTTTTCCCCTAAATAATCATCATGAATTCCTTCACTATTTTATTTTTTGATAATTGGATCCAGGATGTTGGATATTCCAGTATATATCAGTTGAAAAATCATATAATTTTAAGAAGTCCTTTAAAGATATTTGACGTGAGGACAACCAAAACAACAAAATTGGATCTTAACAAAAAAACGACAGCTTCTCAAATATAGTTATTCTACAGAAGCCATGTTCGTTTTTCTTATACATTTTGAAAAATTTAGCTATTTTTCAGTTTGGAAGTCATTTTTTTCCCCCCAAATGTCCTTAAAGACTAGTATTTATACTTGTTCTTTGTCATACCTATTTGAACATTTCTTAAAAATCGCGAGTCAGTCATGCCGTTTCGTTAACCCTGTAACACTTCAACTTTAGATCCAGCTGTTTTAATTACCGTAGCTCTTCACTAGCTTAGGCAATTAATGTAATTCCAGCAGATTCTGAAGCGAAGAAAGCAGCAATTCCTCGTTATACAACTGCAGAGTTAAAGGTTTAAAAACTATGATGAACACAAAAAACGAAAAACCTGGATTGAAACCTGGATCACATGACCCATTCTCATCCAGTCATTGGCAAAGCGTTAACCAGTTGATACAATTCATTTGAGTCAATGAGTTTGGTCACAGCAGGCTTGTACTTTGTATTTCAGAGGACTCTCACAAGTATTATTACTACTACTACTACTGCGTTAAAGATGGGCGAGGCTACATAAATAAGGCTAGGTGTTACTGCCAAAGTACTGAATCAAATTCTAAGCCAATCTTGATTGGTCGTTGCACTTTGAACACGTCCAATCTGGTTTGATCTCGGAAACTAAAGCGGATTAGATCTGGTCACTCCCTGGATGGTAGATCAAGATGAATGAAATTCAAAGTTTGATTGTGTAATTGATTTAAGCATCGAGATTCTCGGTGTAGAAATTGTTTTTTTATTGCTATTTAAAATGTGAGTATAATGCGTTTCCATAATGTATTTTGGGATGGCATAAAATGGCTTTAATCTTTTTTTTTCTCTATTTTTTATGAATTGTGTTGTTCTATGATGTGTTTTTTATTCTATGAAGGATCCCAGGAAGAGTAGCTGTCTAACACGCACAGCTAATGGGGATCCTATAAACGATAAACAATTAGATCCAGACAAATTGAGAGGTTTGAGTTGGGAAAAGAATCCACCTTAAAACTGAAACTAATCACACTTGAATCTTTGGGGAAATCGTTCTGCCAACCAATAAAGGAAAAGGATGATGTTAAAACCAATTTTCTTTTTCTATTTTTGCATATCTAATGATGTAAACTCAATAATAGTGGACCTTTCATTAATGAATGAATAGATTTTTCATTGAAAAGGAACAGAAAAGCTCTTTTCGCCAGTAAAAATCAAAAGAAATTGCTCTAAAAGATCAAAAAATTAAAAGGAAATTTGCATTTGAAGTGAGATTAACATCAATTTCTTTAAATTGAATCTTCACATATTGACCCATCACCTTGTTTTCTTACAAACCTGGTGTTAGGTTTGACTTTGTCATCAATTTTAAGGCTTTTCTTTTCACCCGTCAAACATGTCACAGCTCAAACTTAGATTGCTCTCATGTCACTCGGAAGAAAAAAAAAAACTTCTATTTGACTGGCTGAAACCTGCAGGAAGCTCGTCTCGTGCTGCATGGCGCCGGTGAGGAATTTTTCAGTCCAACAGGGTCAGACGTCCCATTAGGCACTTTATTGAGATGGATGATGAAATGGGAAATTGCCGTGTGACACTGTGTGGTGTAAAACTAATCTCGATCAGGTGGGATGAAAGCGGAGAGCCGGTGGATGGAGGACAGGGCGGTCTGGGCCGGGATTTACTGCAGGTGTTGGGGATGTAATTCAAACATGTCCGCCATGGAAATTGCTTCCCTTGACAACCTTGGACTCATTTCCTCGTCTCTCCTCCAGCATCCGAGCCGGGGCCTCGGCGGCCGATCGCCCCCATTTAGCAGCACGGGGGGATGCCTAAATCAGATTTCCTACAACAGGAAGCGGTTGATAAACAGAGGAAACCAGGCGTAATAAACCTCACATACCCGCACGAAAGCTAATAATAGGAGAAATTAAGCTGTTGGGCGGCTGCTGAATACTATTAGAGGTCATATTTCAAACAGACTTTGGCAGGAAACCGGAGCAAAGCAATCAGTCGCTTCCCCTGAATAGTCTGGGACAACACAGGTGAGGAATCGATGCTGCTGAAGATTACATTTCTGTGAGTTTAGGACCGGTTGTGAGCTCATTCCAAACAATCGGACAGTCGTTTTGGTCCTGAAATAGAAACCTCCAAAGCTCTAAATGTTTTTAAGTCCTAAACTAAAATGGAATTTCTCCAAACTCTTACAAAAAGACCAAGTGATGATTAGCAACAAACTTTTTTAAGATAAAGCCTTTTGACATCAAGGAGCTAATAAAAGAAATGAGTTGAGGAAGAGTTGTAGTTTTTTTTTTTTTTTCTTGGCATTTTTACTTTTGTATTTATTAATGTGACAGAAAAACCAAAGAACACTAAATAAGAACATTTGAACACTTTAAGACTGAAGATGTCACCAGGAACCACTTGGGACTGGTGGCACCGGAAGCGCCTGAAACAGGAAGGGGCATCTCGGAAGAATATTCATTTTAAATTCTTTTAATTCTGTGACTCGGACTGAGAAAAGAGATGGAGTTCCTTCATTTGATATCCTCTTTGATATTCACTAGTAAAGGGTTGTAGTTCACTTTTTCAAAAGACTCGATGTCCCTTGGTAGAAGTGTTCCTTAATATTTCAGTGTTTGTCTGTTCCATTTTAATGTGTTTTTGTCACCAAGTTGTTGGGGGTACAAAAGTAAAATCCTTGTAGTTGTGTTTTCAGTAGATTTAGCCTAAAATCAGAAGAAGTATTTGCAGAAGTCTCATCACCTCTGGTGTTGAATTAGTCAGGTCAGATAGGTACATTAAAACGTCGTCTGCGTATAAAATAACCTTATGGTCCTTTCCGTTCAAGTTGATTCCTTTTATACTATCTCTTAACTATTGCACTTAAAGCTCTAAATACAGAGCGAACTAAATTGGGAATATTAGACAGCCCTGCCTCAAACTGCGTAGAAGCTTATGCTTTTGGCATTGCCATTTATTTTTGCTGATTGCTTAATGTACAGTGTACATGTAACTGTAATGAAGTCAGGATGTATACTGAATCTTTCTAGTACCTTATGGATAAACCCAGCTGACGGAGTCTAGGCTTTTTCAGCATCTAAATTAACCAGGAGGGCTGATAATACGCTTTGGATGTACTTTATAATCAACCTTTCATTGATTTATAGCACGTTACGACCGTAAAGTGTTGCAACGGGCTGGAAAGCTGATGGGTTTTTTTTCTGCTTCAGAATCCATTGTAATTACGATAATTGCGCAAATGGTTGAGTTGGGTCAACACTGGAGCTATAGCTCAAAATGTTGAAGGGTAAACATAGACCGATGAGATACCCACTGAGAAAGGCAAACTGTCCAGGGTATACCCTGTTAACGGCCAGTAGTCCCCGGAATTGGTTCTACCTACCAAGTGATGCCAAAATGGAATTTAGTAGGTTTATAAGAATCATTGGAGGATGAGAAAATCGCAAAAAAATCCCTCCAGGGAGAAGCTGCCGACGTTGCCTAAATTCTAAAATTCTGCTAATTCTAAAAGTGTAAGGCGATGGTCACAACAGCAATGGCAATTCATGTTTTAAGGAAAGGTCCATATAAAGCTGCATGAATGCGAGTTTTGGGCTTCAAAACTCTGGCATCCGTGCATAGCTATGCAACTTTTTAAGACTGTTTTCGGGCTCAATGCACGTTAAAAGTTAAACCAGTTAAACTTTGACCAATAAGGGATTTGTTAAGGACGGATGGGCAGCGTCCGTTTTTTGAAAAGGACGTTCCAATGGTTTGAAAACTGATCATGGAAGATTGTGGTCTTTTTACGAGATGCTCGAGCTAGCAGCAGCTTACAAAACTCCATTGTTTGACAGCATTTTTACAGCTTGAATTTAATTGCACTTTGAATTTAGGTCAAGATGTCAGAGTTTTGTGAAATACTTGATTTAGAAAGGGAGGTTGAAAAATATCAATTAAAATTAAAAATGCTGATTTATTGTGAGGAAACGGAGACGATGTTTCTAGGCCTTATCGTCCATCTTTATCTGAAAGTATGTATTAAACTATAGCACGTGTTTGAGGAAAAACATTTCTCAAGTCTTCATGGTTCATTTATGGGACACTTTTGCTCTTTTAAAAATTTAAAGTACAAAAAGTTTTTTTTTAAATTGTAGAAATAACACGTTTATAGAAATGTTCAGGTAAAATTGCACAAGTCAACAAACACCAGCCTCTAAATGCTCATTGATAAACCTTCATACTGACTTGTATAGTGGCCTATTAGTTTAGTGTCCACCCTGACACTGGTAGGGTCATGGGTTAAAGTCCATGATTGGATCAAACCAAATGGTTGGGGCAATCAGGGGTTAAACCAAAACCAAAATTGACTCTCATCTCCTCTACAAATGAGACCCCAACTTTATTTAGGCTTTACAATTCAACTTCCATACTTTATTTGTATCGGCAGAAAACAGAATAACTTTATAAAAAAAACAGGGGAAGCTCCTGAAAGTGGCGCGGCTCTCTGAGGGAGGGGCATCAAACCGGGCTGCGCCGTCATCACTATCCCATCCCGAGCTTACCCCGCGTCCCCTTTGTTATCGTCAGCATTATGGCTGCTGCATTGATTTCTGATGTTGCCGCGGGAACCGTATAATCTCTGATCAGTGCCCGCGTGTGTTTTGCATTAAAATATGCCGCCGCCGTGAATCATTCATGAGGTCTGTTTACGTCGCGCGCCTCTAAGTGTTTGTGTGTGGGTTTATTTTAGCTGAGCGCGAGGAAAACATCCAGCTGCTGATGTGAGGGAAAACCGCGCGGTCAGTTATGGATGAGTACGTTTTTGTTGAGCGGCTCGTTGGACACGATTGCTAATGAGGCTTAAACAAGCAGTGGGCTGCATCTTTAGCAAAGGCCAATATGAATAAATCAGCATGAATGGCGCATTGTGTTTGTGCACACTTGGTAAATAATACGGAAACTTTAAATCCGCCACAGGTTCTGTGCAAACAAGTTTTTTTTCTCAGTATCGAAAAAGTTGCTGGGAAAAGCAGAAATACAAGCTTTGGATTGAGGGTCAATGATTTGCCCAAGGACACTTCATTTTGTGGACGGGGATCAAAGCTTGAGAAATACAGCTATCTTGGCTCTCCTTCCTGAGCCAGAGCTGCCTCCCCACTGTGCTATCTGCCTCCCCCGAACTGCCACAGAGTCAGGAGTGTACTCTAAAATCCAAAGAGGAAAACATGAAGGCCGCTGGAAAGGATACCTTCAAGAGCCGCATAGATGTTCGGGAGGAAAACAGATCCAATGAAGTATCGGTGGAGCAGGTAAACTAAAATAGTCTGGAATGGAATCAAACCACACAAAGAACAGGCAAATATATATGTATACAGCTTTAACTTTTAGAAACAAAACTGACAAGATGTATGAAAAACAGGAAGAACAATTCATTGATCATCATTAGATCTTTTCAAAATTAAGTTGAACTAAACTAAAAGAAAAAGACAAACTATTAACACTACTATCTTAAAGTGCACTAAGATGCAAACATCTTTTTATCAATTAATATATTCAAATTTTTATATTGTTCAGTTATTTGACAGGCACAAAATTAGAAAGTTGTCCCACAAATAGATACACTTCAACTATGAGAGACAAAATAAAAAAATCCTGGAAATAACTTTTTAAAAAATAATTATTTATATAAAGTTTTAGAAAATTAGTATTTAGCTCCAACAAAGAAAAGTTTTGTCCCTCACATACCTTACCTGTCAGAGAAAATTCTTGCAGAAGTAGTATCATTCACTTGTTGCCTGTATTATTGTCACCAGTATTTTTATAGAAGACACATTTCCACACTATTAATATTTGTGCTGTCTTATGGGGTCCAGATGACTCGACACTTACATTGATGTGTGATCCCTCCCATGACAACGTTGGACAGTATTCTATGTCTGCCACGCTTTGTGTGCCGTCTTGTGAGGTCCAGATGACCCCACTTCTAATGTAAACCTGCCTAGGATGCACAAGGGCCAATACCAAAGATCTGTCGAAGGAGACCAGTGACAAAGCCATCGAGCTGTCAAATGACACTATAAACCAGGGCATAGAGCTGTTAGACACCAGGGATGGCAGCAAAGAGCTTTCAAAGGACACCATAAGCCAGAACAAAGAGCGGCTTAGGCTAGAAAAAAGAGCTGTCGAAGGACGGCTTAGCCCGCACAGAGAGCTGTCGAAGGACAGCTTAACCCAGAACAGAGAGCTGTCAAAGGACCGTTTAAGCCAGAAAAGAGAGCTGTCAAAGGACACCATAAGCCAGAACAAAGTGCGACTTAGGCCCGCACAAAGAGCTGTCGAAGGACGGCTTAGGCCAGCACAAAGAGCTGTCAAAGAACAGCTTAAGCCAGAACAGAGAGCTGTCGAAAGACGACATAGACCGGAACAAAGAGCTGTCGAAAGACAATATGGGCCAGAACAGAGAGCTGTCGAAAGACAACATATTCAAGAACAGAGAGCTGTCAAAGGACACTTTAAACCAGGCTATAAAGCTGTTGGACACCAGGGATGGGACCAAAGAGCTGTCGAAGGACCCCATATGCCAGTGCAAAGAGCTGTCAAAGGACAGCATAAGCCAGAACAAAGAGCTGTCAAAGGATCCCATAGGCCAGAACAAAGAGTTGTCGAAGGACAGCATAGGCCAGATCACAGAGCTGTCGAAGGACAGCAGAAAAAAGATTGAGGACCTGAACAGGACTGGGAAGAATCGATCCACAATCGATCCAAAGCTGCTTAGAAAGAAAGATCAATTGTCGTTGTTCCACCTGAAGCTCCATGAAAGATCTACCTTGTGGGGTACAAAGGATTTGGAGAACAACAAGGAAATGGTCAAATACTACACTAGTGTAACTGGTCAAAGACTTGAAGAGGGACCACGGTAACAAAGGTTACTATAGTAACGCATGATGTCGTCATGAAATCAAATCGCGCAGTGCTCTAAAGGTCGCTCATGTCCAGAATTGTCCAACTACCAAATTTTTGTCCCTGATTGGTTAAAGTTTAGTCTTGTTTAACTTTCAATTTGCATTCAACTGCAGCATGTCTTGCATGTAGAGCGCAAAAGCGTTGAAGACACTAGCTTAGCAATGCGTGAATGTGAGAGTTCTGAGTGCGGAGGCCTGAAACGTGGGTCTTCACACGTTTCTGATAGACTTCTCAATGGAAGTTGTCACTTGAGCGCACGTTGCTGAGGTGACGTGAAGGTAGCTTGACACGAAATAAAGCAGCTAGCAGCTCATTCACACAGATTGCATGAACTTTCAGACCTATGGCAGGTTGAAGATCACGTTTTATTTAGATGTTCCTGGTGACATCTCTGTTGTTAAAGAGTTAAAAAACATTTAGGATTCAAGTTCTAAACTTTATGATTTATTAAGCTTTCTTTTATGGTTCAGCGCGTCTTCCTCCCAGTGAAATAGCTACTTGTATATGTGGAAGAGCAGCAGAGATAAATCCCCAAAAACAGGAATTGACATCAGAGCCGTATGTTTAATGCCTTTCAGAGATAATGCTTAATTAGATTGGAGGAGACTAGAATCGAAGCAAAAACGTTTCCCACTTGTTTAGTGGTTTGTTTTATTATCTATCGTCCACGTGAAGCCTGCCATAAATCTCTTCCTAACAAAGTGAATCCACATTAGCTTTTTAGCATTTGCATTTTGCAGCACACTCACGCCAGAGAGGGAATGATTGCCTTCCCTGTAATCAGCAACAAATTCACTCTGAATGGGAGAGGGGGGAAAAAAGAGAGACACAGCTGCTACCGGTTCACTTTGATGAGGCCGGCTTAAAGAGCGGCAGGAAAGAAATGGCAGCCGGTCTGTACGCCGCGTTCAAAATGAAAGTTTTTCGCATGAGCGACCGGCTTCACCCAAGTGTCCTTGTTGGGTTCTCAATAACCAGAGCGTGGTCAGGCAGATGCAGCGTGGGCCACGGATTCCCGCCGGATAGTCGGGATGGTTGAAAGTGACGGTTAACCAACTGACAGGCTGTAATGCCAATTACAGAGAGAGAATATCTTCTTCTGCAGGTGTGCTGCTCCTTTCTTCTAATCCTTGGACGGAGATAAAACGCTCTCGCAACAAGCTGAACCGAACGGCAAAAACGGTCACAATTCTTTCAGGCGGATTAGAACGCATATGAAAGAAAATACTCTATATTTAAAGGGATGTTTTTAGATGTTTGGATGACTTCCCGCTCGTATAAATTGGAATGGCACTAATTTGAGACCCCCGAGCTTCATAAAATTACTTATTCAGCTAACCGTTTAAATTGTGACACCGTAGACCCATTTCTACTTCATCCCACATGTGGAGTGGGTAGAGAAAGCTTTATTTTAAGATAATTACCAAGACCAGATGAACACGTCGTCTCTCCTTGCATAAAAAGAGGAAAACCTGCCCAGAATTACTGGCATTTTAGTTCTCTAATAAACTGAATTTGCATTCAGTAGACGGTCGATTCAGTCTGCTTCGACATCTATGAGCCTACAACCATGTATCCACGTTTATATAAGACCACTGATGGGGCGAGCATGAGAGTGCGCAGCACTCAGATGTCTGGCTGCATTTCACAGCAGGTCACAGAAGTTTGACAGGTTGCTGGGTTGTATCAACCAATCAGGAACTCAGCTTTGGACATGTGGCGTTTACCAATCAGCGGGTAAAATACTAAACCAATACGAGCGTTTTTGTCCTGTTGCACCGCGGCGGTTCTCTGGCTGCAGCCGAGATTCATGGAGTTCAATACGCTGGCTGACGGACAGCCGCTGCAGTGAGCGGGGGCAGCCTGCTCGGGTCTCCTGAACTGTGATGTTTTTTATATTTTCGTCAAGACAATAATAGAAAAAAAATGTCCCCTATTTTTCCCCCTCTCAGGTTAGTGTGGGATAGGGCTGCCACAAACGATTATTTTAATAATCGACTAATCACCGATTATTTTTTTCCGATTAGTCGACTAATCGGGTCATGCGCAAACTGGATGTAAAGACGCTGAAGTTGATAACCAGCTGAAATATTAATTAAATGCCAGATTAGCCTAAAAAATAAAAAGAGCCAAAGTTAACCAAAATAGCTAGCATGCTGCTGAAATATTAGCTAAACTCAAAATTAGCCTAAAAAAACAGAAAAATTCCTAAATTAACCCAAAATAGCTGTCGCTGAAAATATTAGTTAAACTTAAAAATAGCTTAAAAAACTAAAAAAGAAACCTAAGTTAGCCAAAACAGCTAGCATGTAGATTAAATATTAGCTAAACTCCATAAAAGGCCAAAGAAACTTATTAAATGCCAAAATAGTCCAAAAAGCTGGCAGAATGCTATTATAACTTTTAACTTTACTACACTCTGACTTCATACAATATAAAGTTACGATTAATCGACTATTAAATTAGTTGTCGACTATTTTAATAGTCGATTAGTCATCGATTAGTCGACTAATCGTGGCAGCCCTAGTGTGGGACGGCCTTCAAACTTGGTCATAGAGACACAGAAACATTGTGGGAGCGGCTGTAATCCAGACACACCCCTCCCGAGTGAGATAAAAGCCTCGGTAACGAGGACAGTTTTGAAGGATTTCATTTTTTAGTAGATTTTTGTAGCCCTAACTGGTCCATTCCATTTTGTTTATATGGACCTACAACCAATGGGGGTCCTAAACTGGTACCAATCAGTACGGGTCCATTTTATAATGGAGAAGCTCAAAATACTGGTCATAAGTGCGGTAACAGTTTCAGGGCGGGGATTAAAGCTGCTTTAACCTGTTAAACCATATGACCATATGCATTTAGACAAACTGCTTAAGTTGTTTGGATTGGTTATTGACTTTTCTCAAAACATACTGTAATTTTTACCCAAAAATTAACAATATTACTGACGTAACTTAATCTTCTACAATGTGTTTGACTATAACATGTTTAATTTACGGTTTGGTTATAATGCCACACGCCCACAATTCTGGTTCCACTCCAGCCCTCCTCAGTCTGTGGAGATTCAAATGACCAGTGGACATAACGAAGTGCAATTAACGGTGAATCTGGCACAGTTTTAAGATTTAATTGAGTGTAAATTTAATTAAACGCCCATAAAGACGAGATGATTCTACTGTCCAGTTACTTTTAATTAGCATCAGTGCTGAGGAGAACAAGGATAATCTCTTTGATAAAGGGTGAGTCTGAGGTGCAATTTACCAATAAATGCTGGTAAGCACTTTTGGTTCATATCCATCACTTCTTGCTTCAGTTGGAGCATGTAACTGACTTAATTTTGTTTGTTTTGAAGGACAAAGGTCATGAACCAATAGTATCTTTAACTTTGTCTTGATGGACCTATTTACCAATGACTGGTTGTTCTCATTCATCCAGGTGACGATGTCTTGAAGTTAAGTCGTCCAATCTGGACGTAAAATCTTTCTTTGTTGCAACATTTTACCACTCCTCCTAATCATCAAAGGGGCTTGGTCGATCAGTGGTGAAGCGTTAGCTTTAGCTCTAGTATTGATGGCAACTCTACGACCATTTCTGCAGTTAACGTAAACCAACAGATTCTGACAGAAAAAAAATCAGATTCAGAATCCGTTGTTTGTATAAACTGGTAAAATGATTTTATGGTAGTTCATATAGCATGTGTTGTTTCCCGTCGCCGAGGACGCCTCAGGTATTAAAAGTATTAATGACTTCCAGTAGTAACTTTATCTCTATTTTCAGAGTCGGAGGTGGTGTACAGGAACAGAGACGGTCATGTGGTCAAGTTTAACCTGGAACGGAACGAGACGGAGCTCATTCTCAACAACAAAACCTTTGTAAGTCTTCTTATCTGTATCCTCTTCCTATCCTTCCAAATTATTTATTTGACTCTTCAAAGTATGTATTCAAATTATGGATCCTATTTCTTTTAGTTTTATGTACATTATTGTTCTTTAAGGACTATTTTATCAAAACTGAAATGTTCTACCACATGGGTGCTAAAAATGCAGGAAACTGAAACAAAAGTTTCCGTCCTGTAAAGTTTAAAGAAACATTTCGAGCGTGGATGGGATGACCCGATTTTTAGTGTTGATATAGGTTTGGTACTGGGAAAAATATTGTGATTCAGTGTTTAAAATGTATTAAATCCAGCCAATTTAATATTGTCCAACAAGACTGTTTAGCTCAGCTTCTGACTTTATTGATGGAAACATGTTTCAGCAAAACTGAAATGTTAACTTTCTGAAAAGAAATGAGCTTTTTCAATCTGAAGATGACACATTTTTCTTCCAGTGTTAATAATGCACACAAAACAGTGTTTTCTAAGTCATATACATTTTTAAATATTTTTCGTAGATTTTACTATTACCATATTTTCTGTACTATTAGGAGCACTTAAAAGCCTTAAATTTTTTTTAATGAAGAACTTAAAACCCAGAGCATCTTATATGTGTATTAATAAACAAGAATCATTAATTTTTATATAGATTAACATATAAGATTGGGTGTTATTTTTAGGGGTGTGAAATTATCATGTTAATTGCGATTAATGCAAACATATTAGCCTTTTCTTTTTTTTTTATCTTGTAAATTTTATTTTTAATCAATAACTATTGTCATGTTCTCAAATATAAAACAAAGGTCCAACTGTTTACTCGCATGAAAGTCTCATTTAAACTCAGCTTCAAACCCGTCGTTTGCTGATGTGATGTCATCAGTGTGCGACTTTGTTCTTAACGGAGTTAATCCAATCATCTATTGTGTTGAGGTATAAATTCTGACAATTTGTACAATTTCATAAATCAATGGAGTACGTGAAGGCCAGATAGTGTTGGACGGTTGCTTTCGTGAAGTCCACAAAGGAAGCGATAATGCCCGACCAGGTGTGCATTATCAGAAATGAATGGAGTTCACGGAAGCAACCGTTCACCGTGAACCTGAGGACGGTTCAGTCTTCTGCGACAGAAACTTCAAAGAATACTATCCTGCTCATACAAAGGTCACTTGCAATATATTTATATATACATTTCTTTTACATATATTTATAAAATATATATTCGGTTGTCATGGTAATGGCGGAAAGTGAAATCTAAACATCACGATAAGTCAAACAAAGCTACATTTTCTTTGCCATTTTGGTTTGTTTTTGTTTGACTGACTGAAGGACTTGTCTCTTTAGTCTCGCCTAATGCGCCTTATGATTTGGTGCGACATGCATATGACATAAGTTCAAAGTTAGATTATTTATTGACAATACTTATAGGCGAGTGGGCAAATACGGTTGTTTTAGAAATCTAATGGTGTTTGAGGGTAAAAAGAAACAACTTAAACCTTCTGCAACCTTCAATCGTGGTGTGGATCAATTTAGAAAAGTGAATCTATGGTATCAGTACAGTATTGATTTCAACATATCAATGGCTGATAGAGGTGGTATGAAACTATCCTTGACTTTGAGCCCACTTCAAAGAAAGAAAAGCTGCTGTAGTAACCTTACAAAATATACATAAATGAGTGAAATTAAATTCATTAAAAGTTGAAGAGAAATGTCAATGTAAAAGTCTAAAAAGAACAGCTAAATCTCCCAGTTTTAAATATTCAACTTTTTTAAATTCAATGAATTCAAAATCCTGCATTTGTATCTGCTCTCCGGTTAAATCTACCAAAAAATGTTCTTTTCCAGCATAAGGATGTTAAATGTTCCCATTTCCAGAGTTGCATCAGAATAATCCTGTTGCTGCTCCCTAATCCCGATGTTCCAAGACAAATCGGCGCGCCCGTGTGGTCGTCATCGCTCCCACACGGCCGACCGTTTTGTCGGGGCGCGCGTGTTCCCTTGAATCTTGTGGAATATTTTGCATAAGGGGATTTAATGAGGATTAGGCGAGCTTGTTAAACCATGCAAGCAAGAAAAAAAAAAAAAAGCAGAGGTTCCTTTTAGATGATCACTATTTTAGAAACCGCCAACACTACAAACTGAACGCAATACTTTTTTTATTTCTATCTACCAGATCATGGAGAGCATTATCAAGCCCAAATTGAATAACATTTTCAAAAATCAAATTCATCTTAAATATCATCATTTTGAGCTGTCTCATTCACACACATCTGCTTTTTTCTCCTTGACCTCATTGTCAGAAATAAACTAGAAAATTAACACATTTGGTAACAGATGGAAGCCAGAGTCAGATTTACAAACATATGAATCACCACATTTCATTTCTCAAATCATGGTTCATATTTGACCAAAGAAGACAAAAAAAAACCCAAAAACCTACACCTACGTTCACACCAGCCTAGCTAATATGCATTCAAGTCATCACTTTCAATGAAAATGTATGTAAATGTTACATAAGTTTCCACTTCCGTTTTCAGCCTCTACGTACAAAACAAAAATGCCAACCGTTTGTAAATTAATCATTGCAGAGGAATTAATAATTGCAGTTTGTGCCTGGCTGCAATTATGAGTCCCTACCTCTACATTTACATCTCCAAACGGAGAAATATGGATAAAAGGTCTCTTTGAATTAAGGGTACTTGGATTCAATGATGTCATCAATAGTCGCCGGTCAGCCGCGTTAGAGCTGTAAGCACTCGGAAATACATAAAAATTTTACAACTTTAAGAAGTCACGCTAAAACAACAAGTCATTACTATAGGTGGTAGACATGTGCAGGTAAACAGAAAAACAAGAAAAAGAAGCCCCTCCCTGCTGGTTTAATGTGAATGCAAAGGGCTTAACGCACGTTTAAGAATGTGCTTATAGCATGTTCAAATGCACAGTGTGAAAGTAGCTTCAGTCTTCAAACATTTACCAAATCTGTTTAATTTAAACAGAGAAATGCCAATTTAGAAGCTGTTAGAATGTAATTAATCGCATAAACATTAGAGGAGTTATGGTAGTTTGTAGAGCTCCTCCTGTCGCCAACAACAAGTCCATTATTAAAGCTTGTGTTAAGTCCATACGTCTCTCCTTCTGGACGAAAATCTTTAAGAAATTAAGGACAGAATGTTAACACAAGAACTAAAACTTTAGTGCAAAAGGGTTAATAAGAAACAAAAAAGCCTTGAATATGGAAATTGGCTTATAATAGAATATAAAACATAGAATGAACTATTTTCAAAGATATGATGCACTAGAATTGAACTTGCATTAAACTTTGTTGCCAGTGTCTGACATCACCCATCATTTTGCTGCAATCCTTAAGTTGACCAAAGTCATAATGAAACATTAGATTCTTGATCGCCGTGTACTGCGGAAAATCCGTTCCTGGTCAGTAAACCAGAATCCAGAGAAGACAAACTGTTGACATTTGAGAAAAGATTTGAAATTCTGAAAAGTTGTGAAGTTTATAGAGTTTGGTTAAATGGAAGTTTGTTCCTGAGTTTAGGGTTTCTATTGAAGGAAAGTTTATCTCTTCTAACATCCTTTCTCTCTGGATAAGACTTCGCCTGATATCGGTTGGGGTTTTAATTCCATACTGGATGTCGAGTGCATCTGCAGACTTGACTTTCGGTTCGTTCTAGAGCCATAAATACAAACTAAACTGCATTATATTGATCTGGAATGACCTGGACAGTAAATCCTAAACTCATTGTTTCCTTTAACAATAAACTCTGATCTTGTTAGCTCGAGAGCCTCATCAGAATCAATCAGTTTGTTTGAACTAATTGATAAATACCTTTTGTTTCTCCTGTTTTTGTTTGTGTTTCTTTCATTTAAAATAATATCTCTTGTTGCTGTTTAAGGTGGACTTCAAAGTGGCGAAGTACTCTCTGTCTGCTGACCTGAAGTACGCCCTGTTCGCCTACAACGTAAAGCCGGTGAGTTCACGTTAACTATGGATTTTGTCCTCAAGATGTCTTTAACTTTTAGTTTGGGGTGTGATTGTTTTGTATTTATGCGTTTTTGTTGTGGCTTTTTTTCCTCCAACGCGTCATTTTCACCTTTTTTTCGTCTCTGAAAAGCAACAAAACTGGAATTGACTGGAAAAGATTAACGTTGATGCATTGGATAATTTCCAGTCGGAGGCAGAACCGAGCCGGCCCAAAGCTGATAAAAAAAACATGAATACTTGGATTAATGGACTGAACACAAACACATTTCTCACCTTCACCCAACGAGCGCATAGTTACTTCTTTTCACACGTGTGTGTGTGTTTGTGTGTGTGTTCTCAGGATATTTGTGCTCGCTAACAATAACCCTCAGTGGAGGTTTTTCATTGATTTTTACATTTGTTTGCAAATACGGATCCATGGAGAGGAGTGGAGAAATCAGGGGAAAATGTCTGTGTGGAGCTGAAAACGTTCTCTGAAGATTTTCAACATAAGAGCATCTCTAGTTTCAAAGATCTCATTGGAATGGGCGTCTGATTAAAGTTTTGGTGGTCCGTCCACCTGCTTTTTGTTAATGTGGGGTCATTTGGATTGATATATTTCCACCGTCCTTAACACTTCCGATGCTTTCTCGTGACTGGTTCAAGTCTGAACCATCTCTCCTGGAAGGTACCTTAAAGGCAGCCTGATGAGGTGTCTAAATCACTTTAACTGTCTCCTTTCAAGGCAACACTGCTCCAATAAAAACCTCTTGATTTATACCAACCAAAGAGAGCCTTTAACGTGGACGGGTTCTTTGCATGTGGTCAACCTTTTTTGTTGAGATCCATCAATACGATCCAGTCTTCACATCGGTTCTGGAGAAATTTTTTAAACCAAGCAGATGAACACTCCTCTGAAGGGAAAACATTGATTTTTCTGTTGGAAGTCCTCATCAAACGTTAATCAAAGGGATCAAATGTTGGAAATCAGAACGATTCGTCCTTTCTGAGCTCCTTTTTTTTTAGGGTATGACGCATAAAAAAAGACCTTCAGCAAGAAAATACATAATACTGGTGGGTCCAACTCCCGCTATGGACTAGAGCTGCCACAAATGATTATTTTAATAGTCGACTAATCACAGATTATTTTTTCAGATTAGTCGACTAATTGGGTCATGCTCAAAGTGAATGTAAAGCACACATCTTAACCATCATTAGCTTTAAACTAGTTAAAAACTAGATACATTGAACTAGCAATATCTGTGATAGTGCTAGTGTGAAAACTCTATGCTGAATTTGGCAGCTGCTAAAAATATTAGTTAAATGCTAAATTGGCTTAAAAAATGAAAAAAAAAGCTCAAGTTAGACAAAACAGCTAGCAAGTAGATTAAATGTTACCTAAACTCCAAAATACCTTAAAAACGCCACAATTAGACTAGCAATGAATATCTAGGATACAGCTGAAATATTAGCCAAACTCCAAATTAGCATAAAAAAGGGAAAAAAAATCCTAATTTAGCCAAACAAACTAGGACGTATCTGAAATATTACTTAAATTCCAAAACTTCTTAAAAAAACAAAAAAAAAGCCAAAATTAGCTTAAACAGCTAGCCATGTAGCTAAAATAATAGCTAAAATCCAAACAAGCCTAAAATACCTTAATTAATAAAAAAAACTAGCAGAATGTCATTCTAACTTTCAACTTTACTACACTCCAACTCCTTATAATAGAAAGTAACGACTAATCGACTATTAAATTAGTCGACTAGTTGTCGATTAGTCGACTAATTGTGGCAACCTTACTATGAACTTTATTTAAATGTCTTCAAATCTGATGTAGATAAAGCTTCATCACCAGCTGGACTGCTTGTCTCTTTAGCCCCGTCTCCACTGAGCAGTCCGGTCCGGTTCAGTCCGGTGTTTTGAGTGTTTCCGTTGTTCAGTGGACTCATTAAACAGTACCGACCCGTGCCTCTTGAGGGTCCTCATCAGTTGTAGTTCCATCAAAAAATAGAATGGGACAGTTGAACGTGAGAACAACATTAGAAAGCTCCAATATAGCGCTAAGCTAGCGATTCCCTTGTAAGGACGGTGTTCTTCTTAGTTTCCCGCGGTCTTCTTTCAGACGACATGAAATTCCTGTGATACATGATGTTTACCAAAGCAGGACAAAGACGAGCTGCTGGATGAACGCCATTGTTGATGCTTTTCTAGTCACCGCACTTTAATGACGCAACGACACGCTAGCGGCCTTGAAAACAAACCGGTCAATGGAGGAGAGGCTTTACTGAGTGGAAACACTCGCCAGAATTGACTGGACCTTACCGGACCGCTTTGTGGAAACGAGACTTAAAGGGACCGTCCCAGAATAGCTAAAAATTCAGAAAAGCTAAGTTCACACTGGGTATGTGTGGCTTTTCAAGAACATGCTGAACGTTGGTTTTTGAACCCACAGGTCTGTCGTTTTCTGACATTAGCGCATACACCGACAGCTGGAGGAGGTTTGGTGTGAAATCTTGTGCATATCTGGGGGATCTTGTTCCAGGCTTTTTCCTTTTACGAAATGATTCCAGCTGAATGCAAATAGCAATTATTAAATTCTCTATTGAAATCACTTTTCAAATAGTTGGACATGCTTTTACTGAGGCATCTGATTGGTCAGTTAATAACCTGATTAACTTGTGATAAAGAAAATATATCTAGTAAAAGAAAATTGGTTAGAAAGAAGATGTTATGAAGAAGGTATCGGAACTTGTCACTGTGTCCAGTGATTTTTACTGTCAATGGTGTGAACGTAGCTTTGCTTTACACCCGTCTTCTCTTTATGTATCGTGGTTCACCTTTCATTCTGTTCTGTGAATGTTTCAAGTGCGGGTTTGAAATGCTTCTTTTCATTTTACGGGGCACTTTGTCTCGTCTTCTGATTGTCCTTTTGTTTTTAATCAATCAATCAATCAATGTAGTCCTGTACAGAATGCGTTTAGCCTTTCAAATCTGCATAAATCCTCAATTGCAATCAGATCTTTTTCATTCCAGATTATTATTAGATGAATTTTTCTGTGACAGTTACAACTTTTTGAGAGTTTAACCAGAAGAGAAAAGGGTGAAAGTGTTTATTTCTGTCTAAAAGAAGCGCAAAAAGTGTGTACTGACGAGGGGCTTTACTACCTTCAAACCTTTTGGCTGTCAATGTGGATTTTGACCATCGCAGGTTATTTTTAGAACGTAACTCGTGATGAACGAGTGACCCTGTATGGAGATCTGAATCGGCGTGAAATCCTTTGCTCTCGTTACAGGTGTACAGACACTCGTACACAGCGTCGTACAGCGTGTACAACATCTACACAAGGTAAGCCAGTTTGATTCGCTGCCCACTCCCATCAGCGTTGGCGTCTCACAAATAAAAAATAAAAAAAAAAACAGATGGCGGCCGGTCGGTTGTTTGTTTGTTTACCAGGGAAGTATGGGAGCTCAACCCTCCAGAGGTAAAGAACGCGCTGCTTCAACATGCATCCTGGGGCAGACAAGGACACCAGCTGGTAAGGCTGATCCAGGCTCATTTTCTTTGTCTCACTTTCATTGTTTCCATGAGTCCATGCTGCTCCGGAGGGATCTGCTGCCTGGATGTGGCTGCTCCTAATGCACTCAGTTTGAATCTGTGCTGTGCTTTAGGTATTTTCTCCGTTTGCATAATGCCATTCAGGTGAAAATCTCTCTCTTTCTAAGAATGCAACATTTAGGTTTTTGCTCTGCAACATTACAAATGATTGCTTAGAGCCCCAGTGTCAAATACTTCCACCAACAGACGGCAGGAAACTATGTAGCTTAAATTACTCTATTAATGAGGAAGGGAAAAAAGATGCTCAAAAAATATTTTCACTCATAGATTAACTGAATCATTTTCACAATTACCAAATTTTCAATTAAATATTAAAGTTTACCTAACTGTTAAATTTTATTTTCCTAATTGAAAAATATTGTTTTTCTTAGATTTTTTTTTGTACTGAGAAGCACTTTGGCAAACCAGAGTGAAACAAATTTAAGCAAAAAGTAAAAAAAAACAAAAACAAAAAAAAAAAAACACTTCCCTGGTAACAACTTTGTATAGGATAGAATAGTGTCATCTGCAAATATTCGGATACCTTGCTTTTTCCCTAAACGCAATTAGTAGGCAAGCTTGTAAAGGCTAAAAATTAGTGGGCCCAGCATAGCACTTACTCAAAAATGTAATATTTCATACGTTTATCTGTAGCTACCCTACACTGAAAGCAATACATTGTTGGATACAAAACGGGTACAGTTTGAGGCCGTATATTAAGGAATAAATGAAAGTCTGCTGACTTAGAAAAAAAATTGAAACAAAAAAGCTATTTTTCTGAAGCAATATTAAATGTTGGCAAACCAGAGCTAACAAGTGAAATTAATTTTAGCAAATAAATACATTTCCCTGGTAGCAACTTACTATATATACTACAAACTATACTATGAAATATAACTTTAAAATAGAATAGTGTGTCATCTGCAAAAAATCGGATAACTTTTTTTATTTTCCCCCAAACACAAATAATAGGCTAGCTTATAAAGGCTAAAGGTTAGGGGGCCTAGCATAGAGCTTGCGTAACTCCAAATGTTATATTTCATATATTTATCTGTAGCTACCTTACACTGACAGCAATCATTTTTTTAGATAAATATATTAAGGAATAAATTATCCGCTGACTTTGAAAAAAAAATTTTAAACAAAAAAGCACTTTTTCTAAAGTAATTATTGAATATTTTTTGATAAAAAAAATGAATTGTGCTGTACATCATCATAGAAAATAAAACTTTCATTTGTCTTGACCAGGAAGTTTGAGCGGCTAAATAAAAGCATAAAACAGTTCCTAGTTTCATGGGGTGTCGGTGGTGATCTTAGGGAAGCAGCTGTTAAGCGCTTTAATGGGTTATGTAAATTTTAGACAATGTTCACTCAATCATTAAATAGGGTAAAATGTTATTGCTCTCGACGGGTCATAGAAAATGTCCGGTTCTGCTCCGGTAAAGATGCGTGTTGATCCTTGTTTGGGGGGGGGGGGGGGGGGCTCTGCTGCAGCCAAGTCACATAATCCAGCAGATTGAGTTGGCGGAAAGTCAGAGACGAGGATGGCTTTGGGAGTTTAGCATTACCTCATGAAATGTGGAAGGTAAAAGCCTCAAACATGGATGCTCAGCCTTGAAGTACTTCATCACTTCATCAAAGAAAACAAAACCCTCAAGTGTGCGAGTGTCCATTCAGACTTTCTCTTTCCTCGTCAGATCTACATCTTTGAGAACAACATATATTACCAGTCAGATGTGCGCAGCAATTCCCTTAGAATCACCTCTTCTGGGATGGAAGAAGTCATTTTCAATGGTCTGGCCGACTGGTTGTATGAAGGTGGGTGTGAATACTGATGTCAAGTCCTCTTTTTGAGACGTGTTGCTTTTCAAAAAGCATCACACAAAACCAACCCGCTTTGAATAAAATGTTCTAGTTTGTAAAGTTCTGATGTGGGGCCAACATTTTACAATCATCGTCGTGTTGTAGGTCTACAATAAGAGATCATTTTGAAGTAGAAATCTTTATTTGTTACCAATATTCACGTGTTAGTTTCTATATAAATATGACAGGAATGGTATACATCGTAAATAAATCATGAATGTCTCCAACGACGCCAGGTTTACTTAATACGGGGCCAACAGGATACGGTGGATCTTGCCATGTTGGCACCGACTCTCGATCAAAATGTTTGTTGATGACTGTTTCATATTCACCACACGGGTGGAGTAGAGATGGAGAAACAGGGTTTCTTTAGCTGTAAAGTATTTAGGATTTCTGTCTTTAGCGCAGAGTTTTTCACGTGATCATGAACTAGTTCTGTTGGAGACCACCATCTCTTGACATGATATCTTTTTAAATGTGATCGTTTATAACAAAACGGGTCTCAATAAGAGACAAGCGACTATGAAGCATGGACAGTATGTAGATCGTGAACAGGAAACTACAAAAGACAAGAACGGCCTCGCCTGCTTCTATGTTTAGCTTGTTTCCATACAATAACAACTTTTTATTTTTTTTCATTTTGTCTGTAGAATTAAAATTACAGCAAAAATTTTTTTTCCCCAAATAAACAAGTTAATGTCTTAAGAAAACGTCTTTTGTTTTACATGCATTTTTATCTTTAACCGAAGAATAAGAAAAAAAACAAGTTTTCGTTGACGTTCTCATGACAAATTGTTATCTTATAAAAATTGCTGACGTTATCTTGTGCCAAATTTTGTTGATCTAGAGGAAAAAAGGTTATCTCAAAATAAAAAGTTATGTCGTCATCCCGAGTAGCAACTGTTATGTCATGGCGATGAGTTATGTCATCTTAAGAGAAAACTGTTCTTTTATGACAAGTTGTCGTTTTATCTTTTATCTATTTTTATTTCAATAAAACTCTTGCTGTCTTGCTACGAGTTATGTCATTATCTCAAGAAAATAACTTGTTATCTTGTGAGAAGTTATCGTTACTTAAAAAAACAACTGTTGTCTCGTGACGAGATATTTCGTTATTTAAAAAAAAAAAAACAGTTGCAATCTCGTAATGAGTTACATCATCATCATCTAAAGGAAACAGCGGTTATGTCGTGACAAGTTGTTGTTACTTTAAAAGAAAAACAACTGTTTTCTTGTGATAACGAGTAATGTCATTATCTCGAGAAACGACTGTTATCTCATGGCAATGTTATCTTATAACTAGTTGTGTTATTATATCAAGAAAACTGTTTTCATATCGTGACGAGTTATGTCGATATTTCAATAAAACTGTTAAGATCTCTTAAGCAGTTTTGCCATCTCGTGTCAAGCTGTTGTAATCTCAAAACAACTTGTATCTCATGAAAACTAGTTGTCGTTATCTAGAGAAAAATATGTTATCT
Organism: Oryzias javanicus; assembly: GCA_003999625.1. NCBI lineage: Eukaryota > Metazoa > Chordata > Actinopteri > Beloniformes > Adrianichthyidae > Oryzias > Oryzias javanicus. The sequence continues at coordinate 1,957,966 of CM012438.1, forward strand.
CGTAATAACGAGTTATGTCAAGAAGACATCTGTTTTTGTCTTGTCATAACAAGTTATGTCGTTATTTCAAGAAAACAGCTTATGCTATCTCTTGATGTTGTTATCTTCAAAAATCCAGCTAATAAGAAATACAACTTATGACATGGATGTTTATCAGTATTTGTTAAAAACAAACATAACAAATTAATGTTTAGTAAAGGATTAAAACAGGGTTCAGCCAGAAATATTGGACTTTAGAAATTATTCACAAATTCTCAGCACAGTAGTGTCAATAAAGTTGGCGGTTTTCGTCTGCTGGCTTTTTCATGTCTGGGAAACATGTTTAGATGACTGCATTTATAGTCAAATAATTAAAAAATATATATCAACACAAAAGTATTTATTTTTTGATCCTGTCAACATCGTGCGTTTAGACAAAAATCCATCATTTTTTAAAGACTGTAAAAGACTCAAAGATAGAATAAAGGATATAGAGAAGTAGCCATTCAAAAGAGATTTGTTGAATTGATTTATTTATTCAGAGGAGATCCTGAACTCCCACCTGGCTCACTGGTGGTCACCTGATAGTGAACGTCTGGCCTTCCTCACCATCAATGACTCTCTGGTGCCCAAGATGGGGATCCCGCAGTTCACCGGCAGCACCTACCCTCGAGGCCTGCAGTACCCGTACCCCATGGTGAGGATTAGCTGACGCGTGTGTTACTTAGCATTTTTAGTTTGGATTTCATGTTACTGGAAAATAACTTTTTTAAGATACAGATTGACCTTAAAGGAGCTTTTGGTTGACTATCTCATCACAATATAAATCAATTAAAAACCCACTAAAATATTTCCAGTGTCCCTTAACAATTGAGACTAATTTTTATCTAGTATAAATGTTTATTTTTAAACAAGAACCATTAAAATGTGAGCGATTTCCACTTACAACCGTACATTCAGCCTCGTTACTATTAAGGTGCAAAAAATAAATATATAAACAAAACTTCTTTTTCTAAATATAACAATAAGCATTCACTATTAGCGCAACTTTATTAGCAACTTCCTTGTAACATTTTATTGCCAGATGCTGAATAATTACGCATTTTTGTTATGGTCTAGTTTTTGTATGTTGTCTTTTATTTTGAAGTCTGACTGTTTCCTCACAGGTTCTAGATTCTTTCCAGATTTATATATGTATTTTTTTCGCTAACTTAGCTAGCTTGGGGGTTTCAATGTAGCGGTCGACATGCGTCAAGAATGAGTTGGATGTGGCGGCGAGAATCTTGGAGTTTTTCAAAATAAAATTTCCCCTAAAGTGTAAGTTCATTAAAATGTCTGCGGTTGCCAGGTTGGTTAAATGTGTAAACAAATGTTGAGAATGGTTCGGTTTTCAAGCATAATTAAAGAGAAAGTCCAGAACCAAATGTTTTTCGTAACAAACCTGTTATCTGGACCCCTTCAGGCCGGTCAGACCAACCCGTCGGTCAAACTGTCCGTGGTCAACCTGTTTGGTGCGACTCACACTCTAGAGCTGCAGCCTCCAGATCAGCTCCGACATCGGTAAATGAACACGCGGCGGCTCATTGAAGCGCCGGCCGAACCCAGAGACTTAAACCCCGCCCCCCCCCACCCCGGTGCCTTTTCCAGGGATTTCTACATCACCATGGTGAAATGGATCAGCGACACTCACCTCGCCGTACGGTGGCTCAACCGGGCCCAGAACTCCTCTCTGCTGACGGTGTGCGACACCACCGTGGGAGCCTGTCTGCAGGTGCTGATTGAAACTTCACGAAGTCCCGTTTTTGATAGATAGAAGCCGTCTCAAGGATATCTAGTATTATTTATCATAGTTATCACCAAAGTCAATCAGAAGTTGAACTTTCTGTTCTCTTCCTTAGAGACACGAAGAGTCTTCAGAGACGTGGTTATCCAGACAGGTGAGCGTATGGAAAATTTAAAGATGTAGACATTGAAACAAATGCATGATAACCTTTCTGTTTTTTTTTAATACTGTCCAGGTTCATCCTATGATTTACTTTATGGATCGTTTACAATTGTGGAAAATGTTCAGATCATTAAGATTGTAAACATTGTTCTGTCTCTTCTGCAGGGTGTGGCCACTAGGTGGCGATCACGCTACAGTATTACACTAGTATTCCAGAAGAAGAAAACAGTATTAGCAAAAAACTGTGTTTTAGACCATTAAAGGTTACTTTAAAAAATATTTCCTTATAAGAGTTTGGAAAATATGTTCATTTAGTCAGAAATGTATGTTTAGGTCGACCGAGCGTTAGCATTAGCCGTCCTATGGGAAAATCCATTAAACGTTAGCATCTCGCTAGCAGACTGTAGCTTGATGTGCTAAATTGATAGTACATACATGTACATTTAAAGTACAAAATTGTTATAGTAATTATCTTGTTTTTCAACATAGATATCTGCGGCTTATAGCCCAGTGCTTTTTTGCTTTTATTTTTAAATTGAGCGGGTGCGGCTTATATACAGAAAATACGGTATATTTATATTTCTGTATGAGTATTATGGCTGGGAATCACTGGGTACCTCACACTATGACGTGAAACATGACTCACTATATCGATAATTTGCAATAATTGGTAAAAAATCATCATTAAAAAAAGTAATCAATAAAATAAGGGCAACTCACCTTATAAAGAAGACTTTTTTTTTTTAATATATCCTCATTTATTTCATAATGAAAAACTTGTCTTATTTTGTGCAATAAAAATAAACACTTTTGTGCAACATTGATGAAATCAGCAATACTACGTCTTTGATAAGCATCCACACCAATTGAATAAGAATAATCTGTAAAATTCAGTGTTAACAATAGTAAACATGAACAGAGAAATAATCGCAGGACTAAATATCGCGATATATCGCAATATCGGTATCTATTATGATCTGTCCTATGAGCTAAAGCTGTGTCAATGAAACTGTGTAGTAATAGCCGTTGGTACAAGAGTATATTTGAGTGTCTGTATGAGCATATTATGGTCTGTTCTACAGGATAGCAGTGTTGGGGATGGTGTGAATGTTTACTGACTAGAGCAGTGTCTGTGAGAGTGTGTAGTACGGCCATAGAAACATCAGTACATGAATCTTTAAAAGTGTAGTAGTATCTATGAGAATACTCTAGTCTTTTACTGTTTAGCAACAAGGTAAATAAACAATTGTCTTGTTGATTTGCATCAAGATTATTGTCAAAAATAAATAAGGCTAATGCTACGGTTTGTCAAGTTTGAGGCTTTTTTCTTAAAGGAAGTTGAAGCGGCTGAAAGCCGTGTTGTACTGGAGCGCCGTCTGCAGCAGAAAGCGTTCGCGCATGCAACATTTTCTCCCATGAGCCCTTTCTTTCCCGCCCGCAGACACAGGAGCCCCTGTTCTCCACCGACCGGAGCAGGTTCTTCCTGGCGCTGCCCGTCAGACAGGGAGGTCAAGGAGATTTCCACCACATCACCATGTTCACCAAGCAGGTGAGTGGAAACGGACTCCTCGGCTCTTCCTCCTCATCCTCAGCACGCCGCCGCCTCTGGCTGCTGTGTTATCGCTGCAGAAAATATCCATGTAATAAGTCTTACAGCCAGGGAAGGATTTATTTCTCAGAGGGTAGCAAGGTGATTTTATGATTGCGGGCGCAGATCTTTATCCCTTCTAGGACGTTCTTATTACCTGCTGCTTTTCTAAGAAAAAAGAACCCATCAGTCTGTCTGGAATTCAAACGAAATCTCCTTTTTTTTCTTGTCTTTTCAGCCAATTTGCTTGACATAGTGCTAGCATAGATGAAGACAGGTTTTGAAGTTTTTACTTCTTCTTTAGTTAAAATTCCACTCACAGAGGCGCAGAAAGCTCCGGATTCACCGTTCTCTAACGGCGTCTTTTCTTTCAGTTCAACAGCAAACAGGATGAAGTCCGACACTTGACATCAGGACACTGGGAGGTGACCAGGATCCTCGCGTACGATGAAAACAACAATGTCATGTAAGCCAAAATAAAGTATGAAACATTGACTGGACCTGGGAAATATCGCTGGCTTGACCAATAGGAATTGGTTTACTTCTGACTCCAACGTTTTGTTTTTTTTTTGTGATTTGGACACCAGTCGGGGCCAGACTTGGTCAGTAAACAGGGATCGGACCAGGTCGGTTTCACTGGCAATCAATTTCACCAATCAGGAGTGAGCTTGTAGGAAGGACACACCCCCACGACTCGAAACCGGGCCACACAAAATCTGTCAAACGTGTTGGACGTCAGGGGCTAGCAGGCTCCACCCACTTTTATTAAGGAAGGACGCATTAAAGATTAAGGCTGAGAGCATTTAGCTAACTCCTTTCCACTTTTTTCAAAATGGTGGCTTTTCTGTTAGTTTGTCTCCATAGCAACCATTTCATTTTTCTATCACATGGTGGTGACAAATAGGTCTACGTCATTTTTATGACGATCGGTAAAAGTAAATTTTTTGATTTCCTTAGCAACGGATGTATTTTGTTAACAACGCCCACGTCGTAGTTTGTATTTTTTGCCTTTAGCTTGACCCAACAATTTGTGTTAAATTCTCGCAATATTCTCTTTCAAATAGAATATTTTTGTATTTTGGGAGGTCGCCATGCTAACGTCGTTCAAAAATCTACCACTTTATTTCCAACGTTTTTAGCTTCCCAATGGTGCTCAAGAGGGATCGGAAACCCCTGGAGTGTTTTTTTTTTTTTTTTAAATTAATTCAAGATGGTGGTTTTTTTCCTGAGGTCAAAGGTTGTTGTTGTAAACCAAGGGTCGGCAACCTTTAAGAGTAGAAGAGCCGTTTGGGCTCGTTTTCTATTGATCGAAACCTCGAAGGAGCCGCATTGACTTACGTTAGCCTTTTAAAAAATTTGGATCTGCTTTCATAACCTTCTCTTTGTTTTTTTTTTTTAATAAATGTGAATAATGTCTATTTTTGCACGGTCAAAATAGAAATAATATATAAAAAAAAACTAGCACCTCTCAAAAAGGTATTTTTTTACATTTTTAACTTTAGTAGCAAAAAAGCTAGCTTGTTGCTTAATTACTAGCTGAACTTCAAATTAGCATAACATTTCTCTATACATTAAATCAGCCAAATATTTTAGCATGTTGCTAAAATAAAAGCTAAACTCAAAATTGGCCTAAAACCCTCTGTAGATAACAAATTAGCTAAAAATGTTAGCATATTGCTAAAATATTTGCTAAACTCCAAATTAGCATAAGAAACTAATTAGAGGCCAAATCTGCCAAAAAAAAACTAGCTTGTTGCTTAATTACTAGCCGAACTCCAAAGTAACCTAAAATTCCTCAGTAAGCTAACTTAGTCAAAAATGTTAGCATGTTGCTAAAATAGAAGCTAAATTCTAAATTATTCCAAAAACAAATTCAGTAGATAACAGCTGAAAACATTAGCATTTCACTAAAATATTAACTAAACTCCAAGTTAGCATAAAATTTCTCAGAAAACTAAATTAGTCAAAAATGTTAGCATGTTGCTAAAATAGAAGCTAAAACTCTAAATTAGCCTAAAAACTCCAGTAGGTAGAACATTAGCCAAAAACGTTAGCATGTTACTAAAATAATAGCTAATCTCTAATTTTTTTTTAAATTTATAATTATAATATTTTTCTTCATCCAGAGAGCCACTATGGAGAGATAAAAGAGCCACATGAGGATCTGGAGCCGAAAGCGTTTGCAGACCTCTGTTGTAGATTTAACCTGGTGGCATGTCTGAAAAATTCATAAAATTCACACTTTACCACAAAATGGCCGCCAAGCTGTTAGGCCATCCCATAATAATTTTAACACTTCCTTTGGATTTTTCCAGCTTGCGTCCTTTGATTTTATTTGTGGATTTTGAGTATTTTTGACCACCATATTGTGATTGAATGGCACAACTTTATCGATATAGCCGTGAACGACGGCATCTGGGCACCAAAGTGCTAAACCATAGGATACTATTAAAGAGGGGCAATAAAATACACGAAAGGCAAATAAAAAATAAACAAGTGAATAAAAATAAAATCCACCAACGACCGAGTATTTACAGCCTTTTGAAAAAGATTGGTTTGGTGATGTGATGCACAGCTCTGGAGGGATGTTGTTCCACAGCTGGGGGGAAAATGCACCCCAGTGTTTCCATGGCGACCCGGGCACGTCAAGCAGATGCTGGTTAGCAGACCTTAAAACCGTAGAATGGCTGAAAACAGTTTAAAGCTCTGTTAGGTAAACTGGATTATACATTTATATAATCAACTTTTTTTTTTTTTGTTTTTATGTGCAAAAAAAAATAATAAATCTGATTTTTCTGAATAAAAATTTGTTTTTTTTAAAGAATATCTTTTTCAATTTATTCTGGTACATTTTTTCAGTCTTTTTGGTAAAAACAGTTTATTTTCCTACTAATTAAAGCATAAAAAGAGTACATTTTCCTTTTTTTTGGTGAACTTTTCTCTTTTCAGATGATAAACAAGCAAAATAAACACATTTTCTTGACTGTTTCTTGTAAAAAATCTTCCTAAATGTAAACATTGTATTTCATAAAGGCAGGAAATCTAAATCTTGGTACGTTATTGTCTCCCATAGCGAGGAGAGAATATGTGTTGGTTTGTGTCTGCAGCCTCGAGCGCGGCGATAAGAACAGGAGGATGTATAATGGCCGCCTGACCTTGTCCTACTTAAGATGCTCTGCTTCCTCTCTTCCCTCTCTCAGATACTTCCTGAGTACGGAGAACGCCACACATCAAAGACACCTGCACAGGTGACGGACCTTTTCCCCGTCACTCCCATCATGCATCGCTCCTTTAACCCGCGGCTCATTTTGTCCCGGTTCTCTCCCCCCCCCCCAGCGTGTCCACGTTCGGCCTGTTCCAGCGGCAGTGCCTCACCTGTCACCTGAAGGAGGAGTGCGCCTTCCTGGACGCCGACATCAGCCCGGACGCTCGTCACGCCGTCCTGCGCTGTCAAGGTCTGGAAACCTCGTAAAAAATATTGATCAGCGTTACTGAAGTAGAAATTTAAACTGTGTTCCGTCCTCGCTGATGAAAGACGGACCTGCTTTAGTTGCTGTTTTAAGATAAACTGTTAAAACAGGAAGTCAAAGGAATCACTCTGATGCGTTTTTATTCTTTTGTCATAAAGAAGAGCTTCACCTTGAGAATCTACTCAACTTACGTGATTTAAAACACAAAAAAACATTTTCACTTCTATTAGTAACACCCATCACCTTTTTTAAGATTAACATTTTCTACATATTTGGAATAATTTCAGACTTCCTTAATAAAACTTTCCTCCAGAATGCAAACGTGCCAAATACTGGGTTCAAAAATATTTGTATTATTATTAACACAACAATCTTCAGTTTCTGTCTAGATGTTAAAAGCTAAAAACAAATGTTTGTACATATTTTCTGCTCTGTACGGCACACAGTCGATACGTTTTTCTAGACATTAGCCATGTTAGAAGCATTAGCTTCATTGACGTTTTAAAACCTTTAGCTCTAAATCAGATTGACACTGCTAATAAGAGTGTTACTGTGACTACGCTAACGCTCATCTATGCTAGTAACACATCAAAAACAGCTAAAACTTAACTTACTGTGACTGTGCTAATTCCCAGCCGTGTTAATATCACGAAAAAAAATAAAATGTAAATACTGTGACTACGCTAAGTCAACTTTTAGTAATGTGTAAAAACAGATTAAAACCGCTTAAACCAAGCATTTCTGTGACTACTCTAGATTCAAGATTCAAGATTCAAAGATTCAAAGGGTTTATTGTCATATGTACAGTAAAGAAACTGGTTTCCCTGTACAATGAAATTCTTACTTTGCAGCTCACTCTGAATGCCATAAAGATAAATAAAAAAGAGTTTTTGGATATTTACAGGATGACTGAAAAAAGGGTATAATACGAAATAAACAAACTATGCATATGTAAGTCACTAAGATATTTACAAATCAGTTGTGCAATTTACAGCGGTTATTGTGCAAGGAGACTGACAGAACTGGATAGTGGGGGACATGTGCAGTTATTAACTCTGTTAATAACAGAGTTATTATCTCAGTTAATATCTCAGTTCTCTAACTCTCAACCTTGATAAAAACGTGTAAATAAACAGATTGATCCTGCTAAAATGAACGTTATTGTGGCTAGGCTACAATAGCTCAAACTAATGTTACTATTGCTAAGCTAACTCTCAACCTTTTTAAAAACATGCTGAAAAGAACTAAATTAATAACGCTACTGTGGCTAAGCTAATTCTCAACCTTGATTTAAAAACTCGTTTAAAGCAAAAAATGTGATCCTGCTAAATCTGTTACATTGGCTACGCTAACTCAACCTTTATAGAAGTATGTAAAAAAACAGACTTTTCAGCTAAAACTAACATTGCAACTACTCTAACTCTCAACCTTGTTAAAAACTCATTGAAAAGAGCATAATTAATACAGCTAAAACCATTGTTATCATGGGTAAGCTAACTCTCAAGCTCGTTAAAAATACTTAAAAAAAGAACAAAATTGATCCAGCTAAAACACACGTTACTGTGACTACATGAAATCTCAACCTTGATAATAAAGTGTTTAAATTAATAACATTACTGTGACTAAGCTAAAAAAAAAAAAAAAAAAAAAAAAAAAAACAAGCAAAACACCAGCTACACTACTTTACTTTATTCACAATTAATAACACGACTAAGCAAAAGTTGCGTTGTGCGCCTCTCAAAATGGCTCCATCAGTAAGCACAATCAGAACTAATTTATATTTAAGGTGTTTCGGATTATAAGGCGAACAGTAACTTTTTGATATCAGCAAAGATACCTCATGGTGTGGAAAATACAATAATCTATATACTTTTTGTATTGGATCCTAAACCAATCAAATCCTGACCTTCTAACTGCCAGAGAAAAACAATTTCACTCATTTAAATAATTTTCTAAAACTACAATTTCCAGAACTCCAGCACATTTTGTATCATTGAAACGCCCTAAATGTCCTGAAGATCCCAAAAGGAGTTCATCCAGTCTTGTGCAGCGGTTAGGAGGTATTCAGATTTAGAAGTGTCCTCCACAGAGGACGCTTCTGCATGTCTGTTATTAAAAACAGACTCTTTAGTGTTGAAAATTGCAAACTCCTTCTTCAGAGCCTGAGTCAGATATGTTCAATCAATCAGTCACCTGTATCATTAAAAAATAGACTTCTGTCACACAACTCACGACTCTTTCTATGTCCATTTACATCAATTCACTTTGAAAAATGGCAAATTGGATCAACGATTATCAAGTATTGGATCTGAGCCAGTCCTCACTACTGTCGTTTGTAGAGATTATATATCTACATTCAAAGCTCCACCTCGAAGAGTCAATCAAATGTTTTTAACAGATGTTAGAAGTTTGAGGTATTTGGCTTCAACTGGAGAGAAAACTCAACCTTGTGCGGTATCAACCAGAACCTGCTTAATACGATGCTGTAGATGAATTAAAATCAACATCTTCTTGAGTTAAAAGACGTTTTTGTTACCGTCCCCTTTTTGTTGTTCCTCAAGTCTTTCTTGATGAGAAGTTAATTGAGTTTTTCTCCACATTTTCTCTGCTCTCCTGCACTTTCTTTTCATCTTTCGTTTAATTTTTATAATTCCTCCACGGTTCTTCATCAGCCAGGGGATTTGAACCTGTGACGTCCCAGTCTTAGAGCGGACACTCTTCCACTAGAACCACAAACTATTACCAGAGCTGTAGTTTTTTTTGTAGTAGTATCGCATGAAGACGGCCAATCACCTTTCAGTATATATACTTAGCATACAAATTGCTTGGCTAGTTTAGCGTTTGAAAAGCGTTAACTACAGTTTAAAACGGTCAGATTCCAAACGGCCGCATCGCAAACACTTAACCCCAAACTGCAGCGGGACGGCGTGGATTCATTTCGGCTTTGCAAATGTTTCATTATCGCTCCGAGATTGCTTTTCGTTGTAGCTGTGGCTGTGCGAGCGTCGGCGGAGATGCGAGATGCGATCAAAAGATTCTCCGCCAGATTACAAATCAGGCGGCGCCGAGCCTTTTTTTATTTGTCTAATTAAATTCATACAACTCTATTAGATATCAAAGGGGCCCGAAAGCTTTTCATGAATGATAATCAGCCCATGAAAATCACCACTGAAGGGGGGAAATTCATAAGCAGCTTTTATTAAAATCACGTTTCCTTTGCAGGTCCTGGCGTTCCATCCGTGCTGCTTCTCAGCTTCGACGATGAGGAGTGTGAGTTCCTTTTATTTACATATATATGAAGGGTTTATTCTGTATTTACAGGATTTTTTTTTGTGCCACTTTATCTCATTTCTCCTCTGAAATGCAGATTAGATTTTTGCAATCATCTCTTAAATCTTCAGATAATTTCCACTTTTATATTTTTTTAACTGTATGTTGTCGAATCAGCAGTTGCGAGTTGAAACGGCGCCGATTTGTATGCCCCCCGCGTAATTCGCGGGCTGCGAGGCGCGGTGAAAAAACACAGATGTGTGTTAATTTTAATGGTGCGTTGGCAGTGCAGGATGTCTGCCCACCAAGAGGATTAGCAGTAATAAAGTGAGAGTGCGGTCACGTCTTCACCTTGCAGTCCTCTGGATGAAGAGCTGAATAATTGATGTGAAATGTTGTCTAAACCGCCTTTAGAAACTTTCATCAAGAAAAAGGAAAAAAAAACTAAAAAAGCTGCATGGTTTGGGCCTCCGTGTGATCCAGTCATTTGCCGTCATGCTGTTTTTTAACCAAACTTAAATGAGTTTGTCTCTACCAGGAAGTCATTTGCAAAAATCCAATTAAAAAAATGTTATTGCTGGTTTAAATATTAAAACTCAACCGGTTTTGGGTCCAGGATTGGTTTAATGTCAGACAATATTGTCTGGATTGGCCTGAAGTTTTTTTTTTTTTTTATAAAGCTACTGGTTTCCCTTAACTAAGGGGAAAGTTGAGGGAAAGCTCGATTCATTTTAATGTTTAAATAGTCCTTCATAAAATCAAATGTAAAAAGATAGCTTGAACATTTCTTCAGATATTTTAATAAGGATAAAGAACCAAAAAAAGAAAACATTTATGATGTATGAAAATGTATTAAAGGGAAAATTATTTTTTAATGCTTTTAGTACCTGAAATAAATCAATCCTTCAGAGAAAAAGATTAATCATTGTTTTTTCTTTATTAAGTCTGACCCGCGTTATATTTCTACTTAACCTAGAGATCTGGTGACAAACTCAATCGCAAAAGCGCCAAAATTCAAAACACACCTTAAGTTGCGGGCAAAACAAAATAACATTTATCGAACACACTAAAACTACATTTAAAAATTTAACTTTTTACATTAATATTAACTAGATTTTTATAGTGTGAATAGCTGCTAATAGCTGAAAATGCTGAAGTTGGTATCTAAAAACGCTTAAGCTTATAGCTAAAATGCTGAAATTGAAAGCTAAAAACACTTAAGCTGATAGCTAAAATGCTGAAATTGATAGCTAAAAACACTTAAGCTGATAGCTAAAATGTTGAAATTGATAGCTAAAAACACTTAAGCTGATAGCTAAAATGCTTAAGCTGATAGCTAAAATGTTGAAGTTGATAATTAAAAATGCTTAAGCTGATAGCTAAAATGCTGAAATTGATAGCTAAAAATGCTTAAGCTGATAGCTAAAATGCTGAAATTGATAGCTAAAAATGCTTAAGCTGATAGCTAAAATGCTGAAATTGATAGCTAAAATGCTTAAGCTGATAGCTAAAATGCTTAAGCTGATAGCTAAAATGTTGAAGTTGATAATAAAAAATGCTTAAGCTGATGGCTAAAATGCTGAAATTGATAGCTAAAAATGCTGAAATTGATAGCTAAAATGCTGAAGTTGATCATTAAAAAGGCTTAAGCTGATGGCTAAAATGCTGAAATTGATAGCTAAAAATGCTTAAGCTGATAGCTAAAATGTTGAAGTTGATAATTAAAAATGCTTAAGCTGATAGCTGAAATGTTGAAGTTGATAATTAAAAAATGCTTAAGCTGATAGCCAAAATGCTGAAGTTGATAATTAAAAATGCTTAAGCTGATGGCTAAAATGCTGAAGTTGATAATTAAAAATGCTTAAGCTGATAGCCAAAATGCTGAAGTTGATAATTAAAAATGCTTAAGCTGATGGCTAAAATGCTGAAGTTGATAGCTAAAAATGCTTAAGCTGATAGCTAAAATGCTTAAGCTGATAGCCAAAATGCTGAAGTTGATAACTAAAAATGCTTAAGCTGATATCCAAAATGCTGAAGTTGATAGCTAAAAATGCTTAAGTTGATAGCTAAAATGCTGAAGTTGATAGCTAAAAACGCTTAAGCTGATAGCCAAAATGCTGAAGTTGATAGCTAAAAATGCTTAAGCTGATAGCCAAAATGCTGAAGTTGATAGCTAAAAATGCTTAAGCTGATAGCTAAAATGCTGAAATTGATAGCTAAAAAATGCTTAAGCTGATAGCTAAAATGCTTAAGCTGATAGCTAAAATGTTGAAGTTGATAATTAAAAATGCTTAAGCTGATGGCTAAAATGCTGAAATTGATAGCTAAAAAATGCTGAAATTGATAGCTAAAATGCTGAAGTTGATCATTAAAAAGGCTTAAGCTGATGGCTAAAATGCTGAAATTGATAGCTAACAATGCTTAAGCTGATAGCTAAAATGTTGAAGTTGATAATTAAAAATGCTTAAGCTGATAGCTGAAATGTTGAAGTTGATAATTAAAATGCTTAAGCTGATAGCCAAATGCTGAAGTTGATAATTAAAAATGCTTAAGCTGATGGCTAAAATGCTGAAGTTGATAATTAAAAATGCTTAAGCTGATAGCCAAAATGCTGAAGTTGATAATTAAAAATGCTTAAGCTGATGGCTAAAATGCTGAAGTTGATAGCTAAAAATGCTTAAGCTGATAGCTAAAATGCTTAAGCTGATAGCCAAAATGCTGAAGTTGATAACTAAAAATGCTTAAGCTGATAGCCAAAATGCTGAAGTTGATAGCTAAAAATGCTTAAGTTGATAGCTAAAATGCTGAAGTTGATAGCTAAAAACGCTTAAGCTGATAGCCAAAATGCTGAAGTTGATAGCTAAAAATGCTTAAGCTGATAGCCAAAATGCTGAAGTTGATAGCTAAAAATGCTTAAGCTGATAGCTAAAATGCTGAAATTGATAGCTAAAAATGCTTAAGCTGATAGCTAAAATGCTGAAATTGATAGCTAAAAACGCTTAAGCTGATAGCCAAAATGCTGAAGTTGATAGCTAAAAATGCTTAAGCTGATAGCCAAAATGCTGAAGTTGATAGCTAAAAATGCTTAAGCTGATAGCTAAAATGCTGAAGTTGATAGCTAAAAATGCTTAAGCTGATAGCTAAAATGCTGAAGTTGATAGCTAAAAATGCTTAAGCTGATAGCTAAAATGCTGAAATTGATAGCTAAAAATGCTTAAGCTGATAGCCAAAATGCTGAAGTTGATAGCTAAAAATGCTTAAGCTGATAGCTGAAATGTTGAAGTTGATAATTAAAAATGCTTAAGCTGATAGCCAAAATGCTGAAGTTGATAGCTAAAAATGCTTAAGCTGATAGCTAAAATGCTGAAGTTGATAGCTAAAAATGCTTAAGCTGATAGCTAAAATGCTGAAATTGATAGCTAAAAATGCTTAAGCTGATAGCCAAAATGCTGAAGTTGATAGCTAAAAATGCTGAAGTTGATAGCTAAAAATGCTTAAGCTGATAGCCAAAATGCTGAAGTTGATAGCTAAAAATGCTTAAGCTGATAGCTAAAATGCTGAAGTTGATAGCTAAAAATGCTTAAGCTGATAGCCAAAATGCTGACGTTGATAGCTAAAAATGCTTAAGCTGATAGCTAAAATGCTGAAATTGATAGCTAAAAATGCTTAAGCTGATAGCTAAAATGCTTAAGCTGATAGCTAAAATGTTGAAGTTGATAATTAAAAATGCTTAAGCTGATGGCTAAAATGCTGAAATTGATAGCTAAAAATGCTGAAATTGATAGCTAAAATGCTGAAGTTGATCATTAAAAAGGCTTAAGCTGATGGCTAAAATGCTGAAATTGATAGCTAAAAATGCTTAAGCTGATAGCTAAAATGTTGAAGTTGATAATTAAAAATGCTTAAGCTGATAGCTGAAATGTTGAAGTTGATAATTAAAAATGCTTAAGCTGATAGCCAAAATGCTGAAGTTGATAATTAAAAATGCTTAAGCTGATGGCTAAAATGCTGAAGTTGATAATTAAAAATGCTTAAGCTGATAGCCAAAATGCTGAAGTTGATAATTAAAAATGCTTAAGCTGATGGCTAAAATGCTGAAGTTGATAGCTAAAAATGCTTAAGCTGATAGCTAAAATGCTTAAGCTGATAGCCAAAATGCTGAAGTTGATAACTAAAAATGCTTAAGCTGATAGCCAAAATGCTGAAGTTGATAGCTAAAAATGCTTAAGTTGATAGCTAAAATGCTGAAGTTGATAGCTAAAAACGCTTAAGCTGATAGCCAAAATGCTGAAGTTGATAGCTAAAAATGCTTAAGCTGATAGCCAAAATGCTGAAGTTGATAGCTAAAAATGCTTAAGCTGATAGCTAAAATGCTGAAATTGATAGCTAAAAATGCTTAAGCTGATAGCTAAAATGCTTAAGCTGATAGCTAAAATGTTGAAGTTGATAATTAAAAATGCTTAAGCTGATGGCTAAAATGCTGAAATTGATAGCTAAAAATGCTGAAATTGATAGCTAAAATGCTGAAGTTGATCATTAAAAAGGCTTAAGCTGATGGCTAAAATGCTGAAATTGATAGCTAACAATGCTTAAGCTGATAGCTAAAATGTTGAAGTTGATAATTAAAATGCTTAAGCTGATAGCTGAAATGTTGAAGTTGATAATTAAAAATGCTTAAGCTGATAGCCAAAATGCTGAAGTTGATAATTAAAAATGCTTAAGCTGATGGCTAAAATGCTGAAGTTGATAATAAAAATGCTTAAGCTGATAGCCAAAATGCTGAAGTTGATAATTAAAAATGCTTAAGCTGATGGCTAAAATGCTGAAGTTGATAGCTAAAAATGCTTAAGCTGATAGCTAAAATGCTTAAGCTGATAGCCAAAATGCTGAAGTTGATAACTAAAAATGCTTAAGCTGATAGCCAAAATGCTGAAGTTGATAGCTAAAAATGCTTAAGTTGATAGCTAAAATGCTGAAGTTGATAGCTAAAAACGCTTAAGCTGATAGCCAAAATGCTGAAGTTGATAGCTAAAAATGCTTAAGCTGATAGCCAAAATGCTGAAGTTGATAGCTAAAAATGCTTAAGCTGATAGCTAAAATGCTGAAATTGATAGCTAAAAATGCTTAAGCTGATAGCTAAAATGCTGAAATTGATAGCTAAAAACGCTTAAGCTGATAGCCAAAATGCTGAAGTTGATAGCTAAAAATGCTTAAGCTGATAGCCAAAATGCTGAAGTTGATAGCTAAAAATGCTTAAGCTGATAGCTAAAATGCTGAAGTTGATAGCTAAAAATGCTTAAGCTGATAGCTAAAATGCTGAAGTTGATAGCTAAAAATGCTTAAGCTGATAGCTAAAATGCTGAAATTGATAGCTAAAAATGCTTAAGCTGATAGCCAAAATGCTGAAGTTGATAGCTAAAAATGCTTAAGCTGATAGCTGAAATGTTGAAGTTGATAATTAAAAATGCTTAAGCTGATAGCCAAAATGCTGAAGTTGATAGCTAAAAATGCTTAAGCTGATAGCTAAAATGCTGAAATTGATAGCTAAAAATGCTTAAGCTGATAGCTAAAATGCTGAAATTGATAGCTAAAAACGCTTAAGCTGATAGCCAAAATGCTGAAGTTGATAGCTAAAAATGCTTAAGCTGATAGCCAAAATGCTGAAGTTGATAGCTAAAAATGCTTAAGCTGATAGCTAAAATGCTGAAGTTGATAGCTAAAAATGCTTAAGCTGATAGCTAAAATGCTGAAGTTGATAGCTAAAAATGCTTAAGCTGATAGCTAAAATGCTGAAATTGATAGCTAAAAATGCTTAAGCTGATAGCCAAAATGCTGAAGTTGATAGCTAAAAATGCTTAAGCTGATAGCTGAAATGTTGAAGTTGATAATTAAAAATGCTTAAGCTGATAGCCAAAATGCTGAAGTTGATAATTAAAAATGCTTAAGCTGATGGCTAAAATGCTGAAGTTGATAATTAAAAATGCTTAAGCTGATAGCCAAAATGCTGAAGTTGATAATTAAAATGCTTAAGCTGATGGCTAAAATGCTGAAGTTGATAGCTAAAAATGCTTAAGCTGATAGCTAAAATGCTTAAGCTGATAGCCAAAATGCTGAAGTTGATAACTAAAAATGCTTAAGCTGATAGCCAAAATGCTGAAGTTGATAGCTAAAAATGCTTAAGTTGATAGCTAAAATGCTGAAGTTGATAGCTAAAAACGCTTAAGCTGATAGCCAAAATGCTGAAGTTGATAGCTAAAAATGCTTAAGCTGATAGCCAAAATGCTGAAGTTGATAGCTAAAAATGCTTAAGCTGATAGCTAAAATGCTGAAATTGATAGCTAAAAATGCTTAAGCTGATAGCTAAAATGCTGAAATTGATAGCTAAAAACGCTTAAGCTGATAGCCAAAATGCTGAAGTTGATAGCTAAAAATGCTTAAGCTGATAGCCAAAATGCTGAAGTTGATAGCTAAAAATGCTTAAGCTGATAGCTAAAATGCTGAAGTTGATAGCTAAAAATGCTTAAGCTGATAGCTAAAATGCTGAAGTTGATAGCTAAAAATGCTTAAGCTGATAGCTAAAATGCTGAAATTGATAGCTAAAAATGCTTAAGCTGATAGCCAAAATGCTGAAGTTGATAGCTAAAAATGCTTAAGCTGATAGCTGAAATGTTGAAGTTGATAATTAAAAATGCTTAAGCTGATAGCCAAAATGCTGAAGTTGATAGCTAAAAATGCTTAAGCTGATAGCTAAAATGCTGAAGTTGATAGCTAAAAATGCTTAAGCTGATAGCTAAAATGCTGAAATTGATAGCTAAAAATGCTTAAGCTGATAGCCAAAATGCTGAAGTTGATAGCTAAAAATGCTGAAGTTGATAGCTAAAAATGCTTAAGCTGATAGCCAAAATGCTGAAGTTGATAGCTAAAAATGCTTAAGCTGATAGCTAAAATGCTGAAGTTGATAGCTAAAAATGCTTAAGCTGATAGCCAAAATGCTGACGTTGATAGCTAAAAATGCTTAAGCTGATAGCTAAAATGGTGAAGTTGATAACCCACTAAAATATCTGCTAAATGTCAAATTAGCCTTACAATCCAAAACAAAACCAAAAAAAACTTGGGTTGGCTGAAACAGCTAGCATATAAATATTAGCCAAAGTCTAAAAAAGCCTGAAAAACTAAAAAAAAAAACCTAAATTAGTAAAAACAGCTAGCATTTGGCTGAAATATTAGCCATCTACAAAGCAGCCTAAAAATGTTTTAGTAAATGCCAAAATAGTCCAAAATGCTAGCATAAGGCCAATGTAGAAAACTTTAAAACCGTAACTTCTTAACATAGTCATGAATAATAAAAAGGCAGGAATTTTTTTCCAGAATAAATCAACTTAAACATTAAATAACTTTCAATATTTTACTCCCCATAAAAATAAGAGATAACATCGGGTCATTATTAACAATAAAATAATAAGATCTAGAGGGCCGGATAGAATTACCTGGAGGGCCGGATCCGGCCCCTGGGCCTCAACTTTGACACATGTGACCTAGAGGAATATTTTCCGAGCTAAAGTTTCTATATGATAATTCTTCTTGCACAAGTTTTCACCAATCGAAAACTTTGTTTTATTGATACTATTTTCAATTCTCTGTTAAATATTTTTAAGGGGATTTAAACTTTCTACTGTAGATTTTTGTGTAGGATCCATTACTTCAAAAAATAACCTTTAAATCAGATTCCAACTTCAGCTTTGTCTGACTTTTAACTTTTGGCCGATAAAAACGCCAAAGTAAAAACTTAAAATTGTCTTAAGATCTTGCTAGACAAAAATAAATGAAACTCCACTGTGTTTAAAACTTTATTAGTCACGTCAACGTCAGTTAGAGAGTTAGATGCTGCATATTATATAGAGCAGATTTCATTACAATAGATCCTTGTTTCTAGTAAAAACTCCTGGATTTATTTATTAAATTCTATGATTTTTTTGTCTCTGAAGCAAATCTATTGTCTTTGCTAGCTTTTACTAACTTTATTTGATCGCTGGCAGCAGCCGCTTTAAGACGGCAGCAGATGGATTTAAGGTACTTGAACGAGGAGAACAACTTCACGAGTCGATATTTAATCATAGATGAATGCGGTGGACAGGATCCAGGAGTTTTTCAAAATAAAACTTCCTTCAGAATCTTAAAAATAGTAATAAATTTGGTGCCAGGGGATCAATAATCACTAGTTACATTGAACCATTTTTACATAGTTTATTCACAATTTCAATTTACTTTGTACATTTTACATAAAATTTGAAGAATTACATTTTTTTTAATTTTGTTTTCTGTCATTTTATCCAAAGTAGTTGTATTCTGAAGCTCACTAGATAGTTATTTAACAAAAAAAAAACATTTAAAATGTGTCGTTTATTTGAATGTGGGCACATGTCTTACATTGTTTTTGTTCGTTTTATCACATATTAAAAAAAAGATTTTTTTTTTTTTTTTTTAAAAAGTTGATTTTTGATAGAACATATTTGGAACCACCCTTTAGTGGCCACCATCGGTACTGCACCTCTGCATTAAAAGCGTAACAAACAAGCGTATCTGCACTGACCCGTGTTGTCCCTCCGTGACTCTCAGCTTATTTCATCCTGGAGAACAACTCGCCGCTGCGAGCCGCGCTGCAGAGCAGAAGGTCGACCTCCGCTGAGATCCACAAGATCTCCAACGACAACTACGGTACAAATGCTCAGCACTCAGCAGATGGGTTTGCATATGAGCCCTGTTAGATAATTGAGTCACTCACGGCCTGAGTGAGTGAGTGTGTGTTTGAGAGTGTGTGTTTTGGTGTGTATCCGGCCGCTTGGCCGTCGTCCCAGCCCCCCCACCTCACCCCCCGTCTCCCCTTGCCCTCTGCCGGTCACCTCTCATCCAGCTAATGTTTCCGTGTCTCTCTCCGCAGTGCTCCCTCTGAAGCTCATTTATCCCCCCGACTTCTCCGAGTCCTACCTCTACGCTCTGCTCCTGATTGTGTGAGCCTTCTCCGCTTTTATCGCATTTGCATTTTTCCCATTTACATCGATCGAAGCGCGGCCGGCCGGCCGGCTTCAAAGGCCGGGACTCGGGAAGGACGGCTGACTGTGAGGAGCTTCACCTCGCCGTAGCTGCGGGCTGTTGAATTTATTTTCACACAACGGCGAGAAAATGGAAATGCACTCATATTCACGTCGAGCAAACACATCACAGCTCCAGGTCTCCATTTATGCTTTGCGGCGTAAACCTTGATTAAACATTAAAAAGTTTATTTTGATCTTACATTTGCTTCGGAAGCCTCCCACAGCTGCCAATCTTTTGAAGATTAAAGGAAATGTAACAAAGAAGTAGTAAATACGTCCAGGAAACTAAAGCCAGTGTGGTAATAGCATTTCAAAATAAAGCTTTCCTCACCAGTGCATCAACAAACTCCTCAATAATAGCTATTAAGTAACATGTTGTGAGTTTACCATGAAAGCCAAAAGTTTATCAATGTGTGCAGCGATATCCGTGTTCCTATCTCAAAGTAAGATTTTGATGTTTCCATAGCAACCAGTCTTTGCTTCCCATGGCTGTAGTCAGTTGACGCAATAAATCCATATCAACCATTGACATATTTTCATATTTTCTGCAAATCGATGTGTGCAGCGATTTCCATGTTCTTATCTCAAAGTAGGATTTGGATGTTTCCATAGCAACAAGTTTTTGCCCCCCCATAACTGTATTTCACAGATAAAAACATCAGTTGACGCAATAAACCCATAGCAACCATTGACATATTTTCATATTTTCTGCAAATCAATGTGTGCAGCAATTTCCATGTTCTTATCTCAAAGTAGGATTTGGATGTTTCCATAGCAACAAGTTTTTGCCCCCCATGACTGTAGTCAGTTGACGCAATAAATCCATAGCAACCATTGACATATTTTTATATTGTGAGCAAATCAAAGTGTGCAGCAATTTCCATGTTTCTATCTCAAAGTAGGATTTGGATGTTTCCATAGCAACAAGTCTTCGCCCCCCATGACTGTAATTAGCAGATAAAAACATCAGTGGACGCAATAAATCCATAGCAACCATTGACATATCTTCATATTGTGAGCAAATCAATGTGTGCTTCAATTTCCATGTTTCTATCTCAAATTAAGATTTGGATGTTTCCATAACGACCAGCTTTTGCTCACCCCAAAAACAGTTTTCATTTTAAGATAACCGTTAGCACAAAAAAAAAAAAACAATAGCAACCATTGACATATTTTTATTAAATCTGCTAAGCTAAGTGTACAGCCATTTCCAGGTTTCTATCTTAAATTATGATTTGGATGTTTCCATAGCAACCAGTTTTTTGCTTTGCCTCACATCAGTTCTATCCAAAAAAAACCTCAGGTGAGTCAACAAATCCATAGCAACCATTGACTTATTTTCATATCGTCAATTAATCAACACGTGCAGCAAATTCTATGGTCCTATCGTAAAGTAAATTTTTGTATGTTTCCATAGCAACCAATTTTTATTCCCCCTGACTAAAGTTTACACTCATTGATGCTCTTATCTGAGGAAAGGCTGTAACCTATTATGGTGAGTGTTTTCTCACCTATTTAGGCGCGGAATAAACAAAGGTTATTTTTAACTATGGGCGGCCATCTTTAAAACTACAAGAATTATGTTTAAGCTTTGATGTTTGTAAATATAATTTGGGCTGTTTTAAAATGTAGCATTTTTTTCTCCCAAAGCTTTCATGTTACGTTTTTCTTGAGGACTTTTTTGTATATTTGGAGCTTGTGTGTCATGTTTCTTTAACTAAATCAAACAAATTGGGGAAATTGGTTTATTTCAAGCAATCAAAACACAGACAATAACTAATAGGTTGGTATATAATAGTAGGTATATCCATTCATTGATGTATCCAACTTAAGACGATGAGTCAGGAATTTATTTAAAAATGTTAACAAAAAAAATAAAAAATGAAAGATAAAGTAAGATTTAAAGATTTGATAGTTTGTGACTTTTTGTGGACTTTTTAACTTCAGTTAAATAATTAAAGGTTTTTCAATGTAAAATTAAAACCAAAAGTTATAAATAATAGTTGTAGTTTTTAAATTGTAGCTGCCAGATATGTATTCTTAAATCTGTAAAATAATATTTGTTTATTCAATTCCTTTTGCTTAAAATATTCAGATTTGTGATGTGAAGAGGCCCACTTTTCTACTTAAACAACAAGTTAAACATTTACATTTTCTTGTACATTTGGTCTCCTGACACCGACTGACTTATGATTTCAACTTAAAACATCTAAAACTGCAAAGACAAACCTCTTAGAGTACAAAGAAGAAATTGAAATCCTCCATTTAAAAACAAACAGCAGCTTTTTAAAATCTAGAATAGATGGCTTTGCCATTCTTTCACAATAAAACTACTTCCTGTCATTTTATTGCAGTACAGATATAAAAAAATACATTTGTAAAATGTACTTTGTGTTCCTAAAACGGCGTCGTCTTCCAGGGGGAGCGCCCCTGGCCAGCAAGCGGTGACGGACAAGTTCCACCTGGGTTGGGACTTGGTCCTGTCGGGATCGGAGAACGTCGTCGTGGCGCAGCTGGACGGCAGAGGCTCCGGGTTCGGAGGTCAAAGGTGAACCTAGCCTCTCCACCTGTCACACAAACATGGACTTCCTGTTTTGACGTCCCGTCTCCTGGCAGGGTCCTGCAGCAGGTCCACCACCGGCTCGGGACGGTGGACACAGAGGACCAGATTGCAGCTCTGGAGTACGTATGAGTCCTGAGGAGCTTCATTGTTTTACACACCAATAATAAATACAATTTCCTTTAAACCACTTGTGTTTTATGGACTTTTCAAGAGCTTCAGAAGTTAATAGGCTGTACAAAAAAACTGTGAATAGTGTTTAATAATGAATTAGCTCATTTTTTTTTCTATTCCAAAGTTAATTAGCTTCGCATTAATGCGCCTTTTTCTGAGGGAATTCTCTTGTTCATTAGTTTCAATTGATCTGCGTTCACTCGGAAAATTAACAATGATCTAACCCAGCGCATAACTCATAAACAATCGTCTGATTAAATGAGTTTTCAAGTCGAGCCTTTGCAGCCAAACTTACCGCATTCCCTCTAACTCCAGCAGCTTTCTGCCAAACTTTTAGTTTTTATTTTAATGGGAACACTTTTGGGTTTGATCATTTAGTGACATTTTTTGCTGTAAAGAAACCAAAAAAAGTTATTAGAGTCCCTTCTAAGCATCAGACACATTCAGTTGGATCCGTCTAGTTGATAATTCTCTTCTTCTGAACTGGAATCGCCTCCTCTGTGTTTCCTGCAGGTATCTGACGAAGCTGCCGTTCATCGACCGTAATCGCGTCGGAGTCTTTGGAGAGGTCAGTCGGATCGCTTTCATGAACCCTGATGCTACGTTCACACCGGACGTCTGTCGCGGGTTCATACTGGACTTTTGCTACCCGATACTAGCGGATGTCTGCCACCTACAGGTGGAAGAGGCTTAATGCATGATGTCGTAGCGGTGTAAAAGAAGCATTTTTCTTTCTTTCACATCTCTATTCTGATATATGATCTCAGGTTGTACCGACAATTATTCATTTCTCCTTCATTATTTCTATGACTGAGTATTAGGACCAGTTTAGAAACAAAACGTATTAAAACACAACTTTAAATCTCATAAATTTACAAGTATAAAGTCTTAAATTTGTATTTTTAAGAAGTCATAGCCCAAATGTATTACTATTTTTCATACATTTATGCGTTTTAAATTTCTAAGAAAAAAAAAGCAACTCGACGAGGTGTGAATTTGAGATTCAAAGTTGTAAATTTACGAGGAACAAAATCATAAATTTACGACATTAAAGTTTCAAATTTACAAGATTGGTAAATTTAAAAGTAGTAAATTTAGAAGATGAAAAGTGTTAACTTTGTGAAATAAAATGGTAAATTAACAGCATTAAAGTTTCTACTAGATTGAAAATTGTAAATGTACTATATTAAAAATTTTATTTTTATGGAAAACAAAATCATAAATTTATAACATTAAACTTGTACTATATTAAAAATTTACGAGGAACAAAATCGTAAATTTGTGACATTAACGTTGTAAATTTACAACATAAAAATTCGTCGATTTACAAAAAAACTAATTTTACGGGATTAAAAGTTGCAAATTTACGAGGTACAAAATCGTAAATTTACTACATTAAAGTTGTAAATTTACTAGATTAAGTTGTAAATTTACTCAATTAAAAGTTTTAAATATACATGATTAAAAATTGTATTATGAAAAACAATCATAAATTAACAACATTAATTTTGTACATTTACTATATTAAAAATTGTAAATTCACGAGGAGCAAAATCGTAAATTTACGACATTAAAGTTGTAAATTTACTAGATTAAAAGTTATAAATTTACAAGAATAAATATTGTTATTTTATGAGAAACAAAATCATAAATTTACAATATTAATTTAGTAAATTTACTATTTTATAAGTTATAAATTCACAAGGAACAAAATCATAAATTTACGACATTAACGCAAATTTACAAGATTAAGTTGTAAATTTACGACGTAAAAAATTGTAAATTTATGAGAAAAAACTTTCAATTTTACATGATTAAAAGTTGTAATTTTAGGAGAAAAAAGTCTTAATTTTACAAAATTAGGTAGTTAATTTACGAGTTTTAAAGTTTTGAATTTACAAGGTAAAAAATTATAATTTTGCAAGATTAAAAATTGTAAATTTACTAGATTAAAAGTTGTAATTGATTGTAGAAAAAGTGTAAATTGAATTTGTAAATTTACAAGATTAAAATTTTTACATTTCTGTCTTTCGAGAAAGATGATCCCCAAACGACTTTACAATATCTGAGTCTCTGATTGGTCAGAGTTACGTTTATCTTTCAACATCCGTTCATGTACGTAGAACCATAAAATTGACCTAAAAACTTGTGTATTTGCTTGTGAACACAGTAGCTTTAAACGCAGAAACGTGTACATACGCGCGTTTACATAGACTTTTCAACAGAATGAGCTGTTTGAACGCTCATTGCCGCTGGCGGTGTGAACGTAGCTTTAGAGTTTCGTCTGTCGCTGATCTTATTGCGACTTCTCACCTCAACAAGTTAATTTAGATTGATGAAATCTCAAGGGTTTTGACTCTCTCCTTCATCTGCAGGGATACGGAGGTTTCCTCGCTCTGATGATGCTGAAGTCGACGGAGCGGATGATCAAGTGCGCGGCGGTCCAGTCCCCCATCATCGACTGGAGTCTGTACGGTGAGTTTGAAACCCGTCCGCGCTCGCCGCGTTCTGCAGGGACACATTTATTACCTCTGCGCCTCCGCCGCTTTTATCCCGCACAATCTTTTTCATACGTCCTCTCAGAGAACCTCACTTACTCTTTAGCTCCTCCCGGGGGAATTCAGCCTTATTGAATCCAGATAAGAATCTCTTCTCGGGTCTGGAAGTTAAAAAAATAATTCAAAAAACGTCTCCTCTAAAGCTAAAGAGATGCTGTTTATAGTTTGACTCAAACTGACATTTAGAGGTAACACGAATGCCAAACCCTTTATCCAGACATTAGAAAAGTCCATTAACTTTGTTGACTTGTTTACCTGCTTCCTTCTTCTTTTCTTTTTTTTAGCCTCAGCTTTCTCGGAGAGATATCTGGGCCTGCCTTTAACCGAGGAGAACCGATACCAAGTGAGCTCTTTCTCATCTAATACCTAAAAATTACAAAATGTTTGGGGGTCTGTGTGGTAATAAAATATCAATAAAGTTCTGAGCGGCATTGCACGACTGAGAAATATTACCCTGCCTTGCCTCTTCTCCATTGGTCAGAGCTGCATATAATCGTTTCTTAAAAAGCAAATTAAAAAAAAGCATTTTCTGTTGGTTTGTCTCCATAGCAACCATTTTCTTTTTTGGTCGCCTGGGGGTGACAAACAGGTCGACACAACTTTTAGAAGAATCGGCAAAAGTAAATTTTCTGATTTCCTTAGCAACAGAGGTTTTTTGGTCAACCACGCCTACATTCCTAATATGTTCATATTGTATGTCATATAGTTTGGTTTAGCTGGACTTGTGTGGGAAATTTTCACAATAATCAGTCAAAAATGTGCGAGCTACAGAAGAATACAAGTTTTGTTAGCTTATTTTGTTGGCTAACGCCGTTCAAAATTTACAACTTCTAAATCCAACTCCCCTCCAATGACACTCGAGGGGTTTGGAGGTGATATATTTAAATCCCAAGGAGGAGTTTACATTTGTAGCTCTTGCTAATTATTTTTTCTGAAATTTCAAGATGGCGGCTTCTTGCCGAGATCAAAGATCAAAGGTTAATGAAAATTTGGTGAAGATTTTTCTCCAAACAAAAATGTCCTTTTCTCTATATTGTACAAAAAATTTGAAAATTGCCACATTTCACACTTTGACCCAAAATTTCTGCCAAGCCGTTGGTCCTGTGGCCATCCCATAATAATTTTACAACTTCCTTTAGGTGTCATGGATAATTTGTTTTGGGTTTCAAATTTTTTTTTTGGATCACCATAAGAAATATTGACCCCATCTGCCAATGGCACATTCAGCAAGTCACTAAGGAGTCATTTTTGCTAGTCTCGACAGGTCATAAGCACTGTCACCAAGTCACTTAAACCCATTTTTAGTTAAAATTTCAAACATTCAAGGCATCTTTTAAGTTGCTGAACTCTCAAGTCAAAGTGTTTGGTCTCTTTAGGTGAAGTTTATCACAGTTCTCAAGTCTTTGTTCAAAAAGTCTTATTAAGAGAAATGTGAAGTCAAACTTACTGTGCAAATCCACGTTAAACGAATCCCGAGACTCATAACAAACGAGTCCTAAACAGTCTTGGAAATACAAGTCTTAAACAACTTGTCAAGAAGTCTGTAGTCAAGTCTAAAATTATTGGAAGTAATCTCAACATGTTTCTAGAGCAACTGTTCGTCAAGTCTCGTTTCTGTTCAGAAATGCTGCATACAATGCGATACACGTCATGATACGATACATACATATCGCAACGTGTATTATAATGCGATACGTATCGCGATACACGTGTCATGATATGTATTATACATATTGCGATACACGTCATGATACGATACATATCATGACACGTGTATTATAATGCAATTTTATTTTTCCTAATAAATGGGCCTGCCTTAGAAAAAAAAAAAAAAAAAAGCAATTTTATTTTTATTTTTTTTTAATTATAAAGAAATTATCTGAATATTAGTACATTTGGTCTAAGTCAGGAACTGCTGCAGCCACCGATCTGTACGCTGTTGCCCAACAACCACCGCATGACCTCAAAATGTGTCCAGGCGGCCGCCTATCGTCGTGAACTTTTAGAAAAACATTCTCCTGTCGTTGTAAAATTGCAACTTTTTTGCTGAAAAAAACTTGAATTTATGTCGCCGCGTGGTGTTATTATGGGATGTGACGTCATCTTACAAATATCAGTGGGATTTTATATCTCTCTGGATCAAGTTTGAATTTTTTGCACCGTCAAACTAACAAAAGTTGTGGTGTTGCGCTGGATCGACAAACTAAAATGAATACGAGTGGTTGGGTCTGGCGCTTGTTTGGGTTTTTGGAGTGACGCCTAAAAGGGAGAAACGCTGCACGCCGTGATCGAGCAAACGGCAGGGCGGCGTCACTCTAGGCAGTGATATTAAAAGTTGGTGTTGGATGACTGACGGAGGTCGGGCGAATCTTTCCTGCTGGGAACACGTGAGTGATGGGAGTCAAAGATTGAGACGTCCTTTAATATTACAGCTCGCCGTCCGCACTCCCCCGAGCAATAAATCATAAAGCAATCTGGCTTCTTGTTTCAGCCCGAATCGGAGAATCTCTCGGCGAGGGAGTGCAGGTCCGCCTCTGGACTCAAGGCCATTATCAGCTACATTTTCATTTCAAGTCAAACTCGCTCTCTCAAACTTCCTCGAGTCAATTTGACATTCGCAGCTGCCTTTAGTGCTTAAATATTTGCAGATTTTAATGGATCTTATTTGATTTTTTGCCAGAATCTCAAGGGTAACCAAGCTCATGTGAACTTAAAAAACTACTTTTTTCCTTCTAACTTTTTACTTTCCTGCTTTGAGAATAAAAAAGCTTCCATAAATTAGTTTGATTTTGCTGTACTACTTCTTCTTCTTTTTATCTCCAGGCTTCTAAAGTTCTGCCCAATCAGAGAGGCCTTCCAGGAGGAACGCTGTTTCTGGCTCACGGCACAGCTGACGGTACCGGCTCCCCGTCTAATCTGACACAACACAACTCTGCAAACGCTAAAACCCAAATTCAATATTTACTCTGAATATTTTTCTTTGTTTGGCTCCGTTTGTGCAGCGAACGTTCACTTCCAGCACTCGGCGGAGCTCATCAAACACCTCATAAAGATCGGCGCCAACTACACCATGCAGGTAAAGTGGATCCGTTTAACAGCAAATATCAAAATATTCCAATTATTTTTAATTTTTTTTAGATTTTCTTTTTAACTGAAAGCTCAAAAGTGCTCGTTCAATAATGTCACTTCCTATAAAAAGTCTATGTAAATGAAAATTTTGACTTGAGAGTTTGAATTAGTGATGTTCACGCCTAGCTATGCTAGTTTTTAACAACTTTTTTGGACCAATTGCCACTGAACACGCATTGCCAGTTCTAAACCAGGTTGACCAATCAGGGACTCAGATTTGCAGATTTTTTTAAATAAAGACAAATCATGGTAAAATAGAAATCCATATCCGCCACAGCAAAGATGCTAGCAATAAACCGAACTGATTCTGTTTTGTGGTTTAATTGCGATTCTTACACCACAATACACGGGTCATGATACGCATCAAACGTATTGCGATACACGCGTCATGATACGCATCAAACGTATTGCGATACACGCGTCATAATACGCATCAAACGTATTGCGATACACACGTCGTGATACGCATCAAACGTATTGCGATACGCGTGTCATAATACGCATGAAATGTATTGCGATACACTTGTCTTGATACGCATCAAACGTATTGCAATACACGCATCATGATATGTATCAAACATATTGCGATACACGCGTCATAATATGCATCAAACGTATTGCGATACACGCGCCATGATACGCATCAAACGTATTGCGATACACGCGTCATGATACGCATCAAACGTATTGCGATACACGCGTCATAATACGCATTAAACGTATTGCGATACACACGTCGTGATACGCATCAAACGTATTGCGATACGCGTGTCATAATACGCATGAAATGTATTGCGATACACTTGTCTTGATACGCATCAAACGTATTGCAATACACGCATCATGATATGTATCAAACATATTGCGATACACGCGTCATAATATGCATCAAACGTATTGCGATACACGCGTCATGATACGCATCAAACGTATTGTGATACATGCGTCATGATACGCATCAAACGTATTGCGATACGCGCGTCATGATACGTATCAAACGTATTTTGATACAAGCGTCATGATACGCAGCAAACGTATTTTGATACACACGTCACGATACGCATCAAACGTATTGCGATACACGCGTCCTGATACGCAGCAAACATTGCGATATACGCGTCACGATACGCATCAAACGTATTGCGATACGCGCGTCACGATACGTATCAAACGTATTGCGATACGCGTGTCATGATACGTATCAAACGTATTTTGATACACGCGTCATGATACGCATCAAACGTATTGCGATACACGTGTCATGATACGTATCAAACGTATTTTGATACACGCGTCATGATACGCATCAAACGTATTGCGATACACGCGTCATGATGCGCATCAAACGTATTGCGATACGCGCGTCATGATACGTATCAAACGTATTACGATACACGTGTCATGATACGTATCAAACGTATTTTGATACACGCGTCATGATACGCATCAAACGTATTGCGATACACGCATCATGATACGCATCAAACGTATTGCGATACATGTGTCATGATACGCATCAAACGTATTGCGATACATGTGTCATGATACGCATCAAACGTATTGCGGTACGCGCGTCATGATACGCATCAAACGTATTGCGATACACTTGTCATGATATGCATCAAACGTATTGCGATACACGCGTCATGATACGCATTAAACATATTGCGATACACGCGTCATGATACGCATCAAACGTATTGCGATACACGTGTCATGATACGCATCAAACGTATTGCGATACACTTGTCTTGATATGCATCAAACGTATTGCGATACATGCATCATGATACGCATCAAACGTATTGCGATACACGCGTATTGATACGCATCAAACGTATTGTGATACACGCGTCATGATACGCATCAAATGTATTGCGATACACGTGTCATGATACGCATCAAACGTATTGCGATACACTTGTCTTGATACACATCAAACGTATTGCGATACATGCATCATGATACGTATCAAATGTATTGCGATACACGCGTATTGATACGCATCAAACGTATTGTGATACACGCGTCATGATACGCATCAAATGTATTGCGATACACGTGTCATGATACGCATCAAACGTATTGCGATACACTTGTCTTGATACGCATCAAACGTATTGCGATACATGCATCATGATACGCATCAAATGTATTGCGATACACGCGTATTGATACGCATCAAACGTATTGTGATACACGCGTCATGATACGCATCAAACGTATTGTGATACACGCGTCATGATACGCATCAAATGTATTGCGATACATGTGTCATGATACGCATCAAATGTATTGCGATACACGCGTCATGATACGCATCAAACGTATTGCGATACAGGCGTCATGATACGCATCAAACGTATTGTGATACACGCGTCATGATACGCATCAAATGTATTGCGATACACGTGTCATGATACGCATCAAACGTATTGCGATACACGCGTATTGATACGCATCAAACGTATTGCGATACAAGCGTCATGATACGCATCAAACGTATTGCGATACACGCGTCATGATACGCATCAAACGTATTGCGATACACACAACACAAATCTCGTAATTTTATGTTAATATTGTTAAAGAAATCAATAAATTAAAGTGAAACTTATGAGTTCAGTCAAATTAATTTATTTCAATAGTAAACAAAATTTCATATGCGTGTTTATTAAATGTTGTTTATTTATTCAGTTTGGATATTTAGGTTTGCCACTTTTTTTAGCATAAATTGAACTAAGATAAGAATTTTATTTAAAAATCGACTAAAAACATAAAAGGGAAATCTACGATTATTTTTTATTTTTTTGGTAGATATTGGACATTTTATTATGCTAATCCAAGTGTTCCTCTTGAACAGTTGCTAACACGAATAATTTAGATAAAAAGATATTGTTAAGCTAGAATAACATGGATTTTAGTGGATTCTACCATTATAGATTGAACTACTGAATTGAATAGGACTAATAATACTGTCAACTGGGTCAATTTTAATTATAATATAGTTTATTTTTCAAATACATTTTTTCTGTTTGTTGAAACTGGATGAACTAAACAGATATGAACAAAACGAGCTGAACTTGAAATGATTTGGATCAAACTAGATTGAAATAAACAAAAAAATGTATCGATAGATTTTGTAAATATTTCGTGGCGTAGACGTTTGGGATGACCCTGTTTGCGCTCGTCTCTTCCCTCTTTGCGTTTCTCCCGCTCTTCCCGGGCTAGATCTTCCCGGACGAAGGCCACTTCCTGTCGACGCGCAGCCGGATCCAGCTGACTCACTCCCTTATCGGATATTTCCGAGGCTGCTTGCTGGACGCGCCGTCGCTCCTCGACCAGCGGGACGACGACTGAGGAGAGCGGGGGTCGTTCATGTGTCTGGGACCGGGCGTGTGTTTGTGTTTTCTACCTGTAGCACTCTGTTTAATGACAAAAACAAGAGTCTTTGTGACATTTCCAACCGGTTTCCATCAGTCCCGCCGCTCCGGAGCGCATTTAATGTCCAGAGTCAGGAGGGAGGCTTCAGCTGCCATCAGCCCCCGACCGAGACGTTTGGCACAAACATCAGATGCTTTGTTTTCGTGGGGTGTGGGGGGGCGTCTGATCTTCAAGGAAACAAAAACGTCAAGCGATTCTCGTTGGGATCAGAGGAGGAAAACATGTTTTTGAGCTCCACATTTCTCCCTTTGAAACACCTTTCTGTGAAAAAGTCTTTAAATCCTTCTTCATTTCTCTCGTTTGGGTTTAGAAAGAACATTTAGGGCAAAACACACAAAATAACACAAGAAAACTTCTTTTTTTATGTGAAAAATATTCAATCAAGCTTATTTTGCTCAGTTTTCTTTGTAATATTTTATATTTTGGCTAATTAGGGGTTCAAAAACTTGAAAAAAATTTTTTTTAATTAATGATATCAAAGAAAAAAAATATTTTTGTTTTTGAACAAATTTTTTTGTGTAAAATTACACGGTGGTTATCACTTTATCACAGTGTTTTAATCCTTATATTCTGAAGTTTGGGCACATATGAGTTTAGGAAAAATATAAATCATCTGTTTTCTTTAAAGTACGTTTAGCTCAGCTACTTTATTTGCTAATGGCAGATATCGTTCTCTCATTTAAATCATAACAATAATAAATATTGAAATTCAGAACTAATAAAATGGTCCAAATCCTATTTGAAACCTTTTTTATATCAACACATGCGTCTTAAAGCTATACATAACTGACATTTTATAAAATAATTTTTGGTGTTTTCAATTTCTTTAATAGGAAACTTAAACTTAATTATATCAACTTTTTTGTTTATTTGGTTTATATTATTCATGATTTAAAAGTAAAATTTGATTCTGCATGTTAGCATAAAAGACTCAGATATTTTTATTGATATCTAAAAACTAAATGAATTTCTTGATTTTTGTAATTTTATTCATAAATTTAAAAAAAAATCTACGTAAACAGCAAATTTTTTGTGATTAAGTTTTTGATTAAAATTTTTAAAAAATTACTAACTGTTAGC
The DNA here is from genome assembly GCA_003999625.1 of Oryzias javanicus. Classification (NCBI taxonomy): domain Eukaryota; kingdom Metazoa; phylum Chordata; class Actinopteri; order Beloniformes; family Adrianichthyidae; genus Oryzias; species Oryzias javanicus. The sequence continues at coordinate 1,990,255 of CM012438.1, forward strand.
ATAAAATGTATTTTATTCACATCCTAAATTTTTATTGATTACTATTTTATTCATAATTTATAAAAATCTGATAAATATCAGACTCCACAGTTAGCTTAAAATGTAATCTTTTTGTGATAACGTTTTTGATTAAAAAATATTAAGATTTACTCCGCATTAGCATAAAATTCCCTTTGATTCATATCTTAAAACATTTTTAATTATTATTTTCTAATTCATAATTAATCTGTTTCCAAAGTTGGCGTGAAAAGTTTTTTTTTCTGTTAAAATCTTTGATTTTGGTTCAAAGTAAATTATTACACAAACTTTACATTCAGTTATTTATGTCTTTTTCTTTTTTCAAAATCTTTTATTGATACATAGGAAAATATCTGATTTTAAAGTAAGTATAAATATTTTTTTTTTGTCAAAGTAAAATTTTAAATTAAAATTTAGAACAAATAATATGATTCTACACGTCATCTTAAAAGCACTCTACTCATATTCTACACATTTATGTAATTTTTGTATTTTTACTATTTTTTTTTTAGATTTAAATATTTTGTTTGTTTTATATTGAAATTATTTTTTGTGTTCCAAACACACACAAATGGAGAAGAGATAAATACTTTTTCACAGCATTGTACTTATAATAATTTAAAGTTGTGGCACATAGGAGTTTAAGGAATAAGAAAGCTGAAACATTTTTACTTGAGCTTGTTTTTTGTTTTAAAAATCAAATGAGTTTGTCTGAACAATGTCCGTCTATCTCAGTTATTTTCTTTAAGCTAAAACCAGAAATCGCTCCGTCTTTCATATCATGAAACATTTGAAGTTCAACTGTGAAAAGCGTTTGAAACTGTTGCTAACGTGTGTGGTATTTTCTTCCCGGAGCTCCAAACGGAGCTGTGGAAATCCAGCTTTCCTGCCTTTTTGTGTGTAAATATTATGAATAGAAATGAAACTTTATGGGTTTGTTAGTGTGACGCTCCGGGTAAACGACGGTTTTCCCTCCAAATCCGGACCCCGACCAACCCTTTTGGACCGCCACTGTTTGAATTTGAAGAGGAACTGAAGGGAGGGGTTGGACTTGACTCTCCGGCATGACTGTCTTGATGTTTCTGGAGAGTTTTCGGGGTGAAATCTGTCCTCTTTTTTTTTATCTTTGTGGTCATCCGGAGCGAGTTGTTCCTGTGTTTAGACGACAATCGGACATCGGCTCGGTTCCTGACTGAAACTGAGCCGATTAGCAGCGGAGGTTGTGCATTTCCAGCTGCTTTAGCCGTTTAGGAACAGCTACAAACATGAAAAAACTCCCAGGATGCATCAGTCGTTCATCAGGCTGCCAAAGTGGAGGTGCCTCAACAGGTACGTAGCGATAATCCCCTCAATGGAGAGGCAGTCTGTTGTCATGGTGACTGCTTCAGCCTCTCTCATTACTCACTTGGAAATGAAACATGGAGCAGCTGCTGATGCAACAACCTCCAAATCACGGGAACCCCCCCGACCCGTCCCTGCTCTGCTTTGTACAGTCCCATCAGGAGCGTGTGTACGTGCCGTGGAGAAACGTGACGAATGACCTCCTCGTGTTTTCTTGCTGTTTTAATATTAAAGATGGATGAAGGAGACGAGCCGAGGCTGAGAGGTACTTTCTCTGGATAGCAGCTTCTTCTGCCGTTCCCCTCCTGACCACAAGGGGTCACTGATCACGTTTTCAAAAACATTTGGAATTCGATCAGTTTGAAATCGCAAAACTGATCAAATGATTAATATTGTAGCGTTCCCTGTTGTTAGTAAATGCTGTTAAGGCATTTAAAAATATTCCAATAGTCTGATGATGAGAAAATTGGCTTTGCACCAATATGCAACACTTTCATATAATTAAGTATTCAGGAGATTTTACATAAGAGTGGCGAAACGCAAAAGATTACAGTAATTAAGTGTTTATGAAATTTACCAAATTTTGACAGATACAGGTACAAAGGAAAGCGGCTTTGCACCAACGTGCAACACTTTACGGTAATTAAGCCTTCTCGAAATTCCAACAGATTTTGACTACGAGAAAAAATGCCTTGTGGCAATGAGCAACACTTTACGGTAATTAACCGTTTATGAAATTCCAACAGATTTTGACCCGGAGAACAAAGGCCTTGTGTAGACGAGCAATGATTTACGATAATTGTTTACGAAATTCGAACAAATTTGGATCACAAGAAAGGCGGCTTTGCACCAATATGCAACACTTTACGGTAATTTAGTGTTTACAAGATTCCAACTGATTTTGACAAAGAGAAAAAATGCCTTTTGCCAATATGCAACACTTTACAGTAATTAAGTGTTTACGAAACTCCAACAGAATTGAGTAGATGAAAAACAACTTTGTGCCAATATGCAACACTTTAAGGTAATTAAGTCTTTACGAAATTCCAACAGATTTTGACCCGGAGAACAAAGGCCTTGTGCAGATAAGCAATGATTTACGATAATTGTTTACGAAATTCAAACAGATTTCAACCACAAGATAAGCGGCTTTGCACCGATGTGCAACACTTTACGATAGAGAAGTGTTTCTGAAATTCCAAAAGATTTTGACTGATTGCACCGATATGCTACAATTTATGGTAATTAAATATTTACAAAATTCCAACTGATTTTGACTGTGATAAAAGCGACTTTGCGCCAATATGCAACGCTTTACGGTAATTAAGTCTTAACGAAATTCCAACAGATTTTGACTGAGGAAAAAGGCCCATTCCTGCTATTCAACGTTCTACGGTAATTAAGTGTTTACAAAATGTCAAGAGATTTTGACTGGGTAAAAAAATACTTGTGACGATATGCAATTCTTTACGGCAGTGACAAAATTTTAACAAATTATGGGTTTGTACCGGTATGCAACTCTTTAGGGTAGTAAAATGTTTTACAAATTACAAATAATTATAACGCCGATATGCAACACTTTACAGAATTGAAATGTTTGTGCGATGACCAAAAATTCAATGGATTCTGACGTGAAGAAAGTAAGTTTTATGCTGATGTAAAAAAAACTTTGTGTTTATTCATTTAGTAACATTTCCACGAATTCTGACGCAGAGAAAAGCGGCTTTGCACCGATATTCAACAATAAAGTGTTAATACAATCAACATCATTTCAACTGATTCTAATGGTGAGAAAAGTTGAAAGTGAACAGTTTTAAAGGGAATAGCATTAGCATTGTTCACATTAGTTTTTGGCTTTTTCTAAATAAAACATGTCATCCTTTATAAACATTTCCATGAAACATTGTTCCAGCATTTCCTGTTGCTGCTTTTTCTGAAAACTCTGAGAGAAAGTGAGGGCTGCAAACAGCTGAGAGAGAAATCCTCCAGCTCAGCTGCGATTAATGCGGATCAGAACCCCCGAAAGCTAAAGATTTCATGCGTAAACCCGTAATGGAGCCGGTTTGACTCCTGGTTTCGGTTCTCCTCGTCGTCTCCGACGGTGCATCCATCTGTTGCACACACAGAGGCTGAAACTGTGGAAGCGCCTGAGCTCCCTCAACCGCGACCTTTTCCAAATCCCCCGTTCACGCCGAACCCAGCCTTAATCACTTGACTGCAATTACTGAAGCAATATGAAGGACTTACCCGCTGAGGCAGGAACTCTGGGAACGTCTTCAGGAGCTGAATGGAGGTGTGGGCTCACATTGTCCACATGCAAATCTACACATTCAGTCGATCTAATTGAACCTTCTTGAATAATCTACATTAGAAAACCTTATTTTTTTCAGTTCTTTTCATGATTCTGCATCAAACAATGGTTTTCTTGATGATTTGTCAGACAGAAAACATCTCCTTTTTTCTGAGCTGTGGTGGCGTTTAGTTATGCAACAGTGCCACCTTGTGGTTAGCAGGGGAAGTTTCCCTGATTGTGAAGTTAACCACGAGGACTTCAGATGAACTTTGGAGCGGACTGGAAGACGCCTGTGTGCTGATGAGGTTCATGTGACCACTGATGACTCCAAACAAACTCAAACTCCACCTCATACTGATTTTTATTGTTCTCTTACTTTACCTTAGACTGACTCGGCTTTAAAAGCGCTTTAAAGTAACTAGAGTAATCTCCAGTGTCTTACTTTTTGGGGAAAGTGTTGAAATAGTAACACAATCTTTAGGAAAACACTAATTTAAAACAGACAACTTGACTAATTTAAGAAGTTTTAATACTTGAGACATAAATGAGACAAAAACCCAATTATTAAAAACAGATGTTAAATTGTAAAATGGCAGACTTTAAGATGTGGTTCATAAAAACGACTTTTTTCTTAAGCGCTGTTGGAATACGTCTTGAAATCGTCATCTCTCTACATCCAAGTTAAATATAAATACTTGAAACTTACCAGGTAGTTTGTAAATAAATGCAACAGAATATGTATTATTTTATAGAGAAATTTACAAGGATGCAATCAAACTTGCAATCAAATTTCCACCCAAAATTTCTGAGTTGTGTGCATGATTTCTTGATTGTGATTGGCTAATCTACATCATAGATCACATTCATTTGTTTCTATGATCAAACCAAGATAATTACTTGTTGTTTTTCTTGTTCTCCAAATTTAATTTTAGAAGTTTATTGTGACAATTGATCAATAGTGAACAATATGTAGCAAATATTTAACAGATTTAATGCAGATTAAAGTTTTTTGAATTTTTTTAGAAATCAGAAATTCATAGTAATTGTGCTAAAATTTAAATTTTATGTTTGTTTAATGAGAAGAATTAAAATATTGCAAACAAATATGTATTTAGTGTTGTCGTAAGGGTTCAAAGAATGCAGGCTGATTGGTCGGCCCTCACACATTTTTACCCCCCAAATAAAAAGTTAGTGTCGAAATTTGTTCTCCGTATTTGACCCATCCCCTGGGGGAAGTGTGAGCATTCTGGAAGCATTTGGTGGTTTAACTCCCCAATCCAACCGCTTAATCCTGAGTGTCAAGCAGGGAGGCACATTTTTAGAGCCTGGATTTGAACCCTCGACCCTCTACCTCAGGGCAGACACTCTACTACAAGATCGTGGCATTGGGGCCTCTTTAGCCTCATTTCCACTGAGGGTTTCAGTCCGATGTGATCCAGTTAATTCTGGTGAGTCTTTCCCCTCAGTTGAGCTTTTCACGACGGATGCACGGTGTAGACCGCTAGCTAGCGGGTCATTGTAGCGCGATAACTGGAAAAATAACGGCAATGGAGGTCATCCAGGAGCTCGTCTTTTATGCTTTACTTCTGGTAAATCATTTATAACATGAATTAAATTTTGTTTTTTTGCTTATAAACGTTGGAAACGTTAGGTAAAAGGTTAGCTTATATCGTCATCACTTTCTTTCAATTGTTCCATTCCATTTTTCAATGGACCTACAACCGATGGGGGGTCCTCGAGGTACGGTTCGGTACTGTTTAATGGGTCAATTTTACAATGGAAACGAGGTTTTTGTGTGAAGTTTAGACCCTCTTGGTTCGACGTCCTTTCAGCTAAATAAACCAAAAACGGAGTTTCAGCTTTCATTGTAAACATCTTTATTAGAAAAGATAAATTGAGAAGAAACTTCTTTATTTATACCTTAAATTTGGGGCCAATCTTAAAAATAAAAAAACGGGACACTTCATCAACATTCATGAAACTGTCCTTTGTCCGGCAGGTTTTAGTACTCCTCGCCCTCCTCGTCCTCTTCAAACGAGTCGATGCCCACCTCCTCGTAATCCTTCTCTAGAGCGGCCATGTCCTCTCTGGCCTCGGAGAACTCCCCCTCTTCCATTCCCTCCCCTACATACCAGTGCACGAAGGCCCTCTTGGCGTACATGAGATCAAACTTGTGGTCCAGGCGAGCCCAGGCCTCCGCGATGGCGGTGGTGTTGCTCAGCATGCAGACGGCTCTCTGGACCTTGGCCAGGTCTCCTCCGGGAACCACGGTGGGGGGTTGGTAGTTGATGCCCACCTTGAAGCCAGTGGGACACCAATCGACGAACTGGATGCTACGCTTGGTTTTGATGTTGCTGATCGCCACGTTGACGTCTTTAGGCACCACGTCGCCACGGTACAGCAGGCAGCAGGCCATGTACTTGCCGTGGCGAGGGTCGCACTTGACCATCTGATTGGCGGGCTCGAAGCAGGAGTTGGTAATTTCGGCGACCGTGAGCTGCTCGTGGTACGCCTTCTCTGCGGAGATCACAGGGGCGTACGTCGCCAAGGGGAAGTGGATGCGAGGGTAGGGTACCAGGTTGGTTTGGAATTCCGTCAGGTCGACGTTCAAGGCGCCGTCGAATCGCAAGGAGGCGGTGATGGAGGAAACGATCTGGCTGATGAGACGGTTCAGGTTGGTGTAAGACGGACGCTCTATGTCCAGGTTCCTGCGACAGATGTCGTAGATGGCCTCGTTGTCCACCATAAAGGCGCAGTCGGAGTGCTCCAGGGTGGTGTGGGTGGTCAGGATGGAGTTGTAAGGTTCCACGACGGCGGTGGACACCTGGGGAGCCGGGTAGATGGCAAACTCCAGTTTGGACTTCTTGCCAAAGTCTACGGAGAGTCGCTCCATGAGAAGGGAAGTGAAACCAGAGCCAGTTCCTCCTCCGAAGGAGTGGAAGACCAGGAAGCCTTGGAGTCCGGTGCACTGGTCAGACTGAACGGCAAAGGTTCAAGATTAAATCAAACAGAACTCCTCTGTGGCAAAGAGATGCCTATGACTTCTTACGGTCTTCGACTAAACTTTGTTTTTACATTAGAAGATAAATTTGTTTACCAGTTTGCGGATCCGGTCAAGGACGGAGTCGATGTGCTCCTTCCCCACGGTGTAGTGGCCGCGGGCGTAGTTATTGGCCGCATCCTCCTTCCCGGAGATCAGCTGCTCGGGGTGGAAAAGCTGGCGGTAAGTTCCGGTGCGGACCTCATCTGTTGACCCGACACAGTTTAAAAGTTTGGGGAGTCGTCAGGTGGAGAAGATGGTTAAATGTTCTCATCAAGTTGAGCAATAATCTGGCTCAAAGGTTCTTTTCTTTTTACGCACTGGTCAAACTTCTCAAAGTGAACCAAAAACTTTGGCAATTTCAGGAAAGATGGATTTGACCGGAACATGAAATGGTTGACGCCTAAACCGTTAAACCGCAATAGGTTAGAGTTGGTTAGCATTGTCTCTGCAATTTGGGGTCAAACGGAAATGTCTGAAGACACAAGTTTTGTGTTAACTAAGTTTTTGCGAAGTTTAGCTAAATGAAATCAAAAGAAACTCAGCAGTTTTGTAGAGAAAAGATGGCGGTAGATTTCGAAGGTGGACCTCGTCTGTTAACCCGACACAGTTTAAAAGTTTGACTAGTCGCCCTAAAACTGACAAAACCTTTACGAAGATGAATAGTGAAGATGGCTAAAGCTTTTCGAGTGGTTGAGTGGTAATTCGAGAAGATGTGATCAACGTAAACCAAAAGAGTTTTTCCTTTTTACACGTTGAACACAAAAACTTTAGCAATTCTGGGAAATCTCTGCTCGACCCGAACACGTGCAGATGGTTGACAGCGAAATCGTTAAACAATTAGTGTCAGTTAATTTTGTTTTTACCTTAAAAATAAGCTACAATCTAAACTTCAAGATCTATGATCTTTCTTGATGAGGAAAAACATAAAATTTAACTTGATTTTTAGCTTCAACAGCAACATCTAAAGACGCAGATTAGCTTTGTGTTAGCTAAGATTTTGTAAAGTTTATCTCAATGAAATCAGAACTTTGGGATAGAATATTTGGCGATGCGTTCTGGTGTTGGACGCATCACTGACAGTTTAAAAGTCTGGCTAGTCGAAATATCTAAAAACACAAATACTTTTTGCTCTCATAGATTTAGCTAATTTTAGCTAAATGAAAGCCGTTGGCCACATCGTTCTTCCTGGAAACCAGCAGTTCGGAATAGAAAAGTTCTTGTGTCACCAACAGTTTTTAAGTTAGGCTAGTCCCCCTAAAATTCAGCTAGCATATACTTTTACGATGACTGATAGTGAGGGCACGATAAGCTAGCATGGGTTAGCATCGTCTTTTCTTAAATTAATCTGCTATCTATTTATTAATACCTACGATCTTTTTTCATGAAGAACATAAACGTGCTTATTAGCATCAGATGCCAACATCGAAAAAACGCAATTATTTTTTGCTAGCTAAGTTTATGCAAACTTAAGCCAATTAAAAGCTGTTAGCCGTATCAATTATTTCTGAAAAATCTGAAGTTTGGAAGAAAAAAGTTAACAATGCATTCGCTAACAGTTTGAAAAATTGGCTAGTCATCCTAAAACTGATCTAACCTATGCCTTCAAAGTAACGAATAGTAAAGACGCGTTAAGACTGGTTAGCGTTGTTTCTTTCAAAGAAATTGGCAACAGTATAATTGTCTTTTAAGATCTATGATCTTTCTTGAAGAACAACAAAATCTTGTTTTTTAGCACAAGACGGATTATTTTAAAACGCATGTACTTTTTGCTAGCTAACATTTTGCGAAGTTTTGCAACGGAAAGCTACATTTTTGCGGGAATATTTGTCATTCTGAAATGTCGTTTCTTTCCGAACTTCTTCGCTGGTGTCTGAGGTTTTTCTCACCGATCACGGTGGGCTCCAGGTCCACGAAGATTGCTCGTGGGACGTACTTCCCGGTGCCGGTCTCGCTGAAGAAGGTGGTGAAGGAGTCGTCGTAGCCTCCGGAGGGCTTGTCGGAGGGCATGTGGCCGTCCGGCTGGATGCCGTGCTCCAGGCAGTACAGCTCCCAGCACGTGTTTCCCATCTGGACCCCGGCCTGGCCCACGTGGATGGAGATGCACTCGCGCTGCGGGACACACCACAACCCTCAAACCCATCTCTGCAGAGAGCTCTGGTTTCTCCAATCGAACCCGACTTGTCTAAACCTGCTGACGGTTCACACGTCGGATTTGCCTGGCAATCGCGTTCCTCGGAATCTCAGCCAAATGGAACTCGTGAAGCCGACCCAATCAGGGATCTGTAGCAACCGAGGAGTGCCGTTCACCGCGGCCTCATTACCATGTCTGCAGGGGCCAAAGAGCATCCACGCCCTGCTCAAGAATCTGCCGGTGGTTGCGAGGAAGAGGGTGGAGGGACAGGAACAGGTTTGGTCTCATCATTTGGAGGGAAGGTTCAGATTTTGGCGCAAATGTCTCAAACACTTATCTTCTGACAATCACGGTCTGCCATTTTGTTTTAATCCATAAAGATCTGGTTCAATTAGAGGGAATTAATGACTTTTTTGTGAAGCAGGCCTTGTTTTGAATTTTGATCCAACCCCCTCCCTCTTTAGCTCCCAGGGAGGGACAGAGGAGTTTCCAGTTATGGTGATGGCAGACGTCTATTTTAAGTGGGGTGTCACCCGTTCGACCTCCAGTCGGACTTCGCCCCGCCGGGGCGTCCGCTCTGACATGCAGCCTTCTTGCTTCACTTGAGGACTTAAAAAAAGAGCGCCAGATAAGTGTTCATGTGACGGCCTGTTAGGATGTTGCGACATACCACACTGACGGGCCGACTGAGGGGAGGGGGTGGGGTTCAGCGCGATCATCTGCTTCCTGTATCTCGCCCTGACTGAAAGGAGGTCATGCCAGAGCGCAAACACGGCAGCGCTTTGTTCAGAGAGGAATCACAACTTCTACTTTTTTTTTTTTGGTCTGGTTTCTCCAAACCACGAGGCCCCGCAGATCCAAACCTGGACCTGAAGCTCCGGTTGGAGTAACTCTAGACCACACAGGGCTAATTATAACCTCCTGCAGGAGGGCTGGAAAACCCTCTCCCTCCGAGCGCCCTGGAGGAACTGTTTGCACTCGTGCTCCAAAGTCAGGAGGCAAAGGTTCTCCAGATAAAGTAACCAAACAGTTCCAGGGATGCGTATCAGCATTCCCAAACGTACAGGGGGCGGGGTGGGGGGTGGGGGTGGCAGACAGACTGTTCATAAGCCCCCATATGGAAGCCGTTAACCCCGGCTGGAGGCAGCTGCCTGGCAGCATACCTCCGATGATGGACTGTTTAAACACCCAAATATTTTCCGTGGCCTCCGACGGAGAGAAGCTATAACGCACCCCCGACGAGGAAACGACGAGTCACACTTCCCCCCCCAGACGAAAGTTTTTAAACGTCGGTCTAGAAACGATCCCGTCTTAGTAAGAAGAGCGAACTCACCATTTTGTTGGTTTCTTTATTTCAGAAAGAAAAGAAAACTTAAGCAGTTGAATCTCACAGGGAACCTATAATGAGATCTCTGTGAGGGAAGTCCTGTCAGAGGGAGACTCTTGCGCTTTTATAGCTGCAGGAAGGGGCGGAGCCACAGACAGCTGCAACTTTCTCTGAGCCCCACCCCCCTCCTGTTGAAGAAAAGTCAAACAAAACTTCCCTTTTACATCACAGAGGGGAAAGTAGAGACTTACTGCAAACAAATCTTTCTGTACTTTACAAGTATGACCCTAAGGTTGTACTTTTACTTGTACTAGAGTAACCTTCTGTAACTTTTCTATCTGTTTTCAGTGGAGTCTCGAGAGAATTTAAATGAGGCACCCAAATGCGTTGTCAGAGAATGTGGAAAATGTTCCCCTTAAAAGATTATTTGAAACACACAACAAACACGCAAGTTTAACACTATAGGAGCAAATCATAAAAATGACCAGCCAATAAAAAAAGACAATAAAATGGCGGCCTTCAGGAAGGTGTAAGTTCATAGCAACCATTTGATATTTTTCTTCTCTGGGGCTGATAAATATGTGTAGCAATTTTCATCTCTCTACTTACAAAAAAAATGTCAATTATTCCATAGCAACCATTTGATTTTTTTCTTCTCTGGGGCTGATAAATATGTGTAGCAATTTTCATCTCTCTACTTACAAAAAAATGTCAATTATTCCATAGCAACCATTTGATTTTTTTCTTCTCTGGGGCTGATAAATATGTGTAGCAATTTTCATCTCTCTACTTACAAAAAAATGTCAATTATTCCATAGCAACCATTCATTTTGGTGCCTCCTACCTTCCGTAAGGTGGCACAGGAAAACTTTTCTTAATTGGAGTAGTTCATGATATATTTTAATAATCTAAATCACAAGTATAGAACCTGAAGCTCTTGAGCATGAGGCCCGGGGGCCAGATGCGGCCCGCCAAACTATGTAATCAGGCCCGTCAAACTAGAATAAATTCTTATTATGTAGTGGATTACCAAAAGTTGTCCACTTTTCTGCTCCTGATCTGGCCTTTCTGTTACATTCTAGAACCTTTTGTGGCCCATGAGTCAAAAAGTTGGCCTATCCCTGGTCTAGAGCCAAACGTTGCTCTTTTATCCCTCCATCGTGGCCCAGATGGATTGGAAGTTTTGTTGGAGGGCGTGGCAAATGTTTATATTTTCTGTGATTCAGCAAATATCAACACGTTAACTTAAAAAGGAATGTTATCTTTTTGGAAAACACAAATCTGAAAATCTCAACTTGGTCAGTTTGAGCTCTTTTACTCACTATAGAAACACATGTGACTGAAAACACTTAAAAAAAAAAAAAAAACAGATGTTTGGCAATAAAATAGCAGCATTAGGTGAAAGTTCATAGCAACCATTTGGTTTTTTACTTTATTTTCTGATTTGCTTGTTTTGGGGAAAAAAGTTTATCTGCTATATATATATATATATATATATATATATATATATATATATATATATATAATTTTCAATGTTTTATTACTTTCAGTAGCTCAGTGATGAGAAATGTTTGCATCATGAATGGTAAAATCACAAAACAGAATAAATTAAAAAATAAATATTATGGTTAAAATAATGAAACTATTTAAATAGAAAAACTGTGGAAAATTACAGGAAATCTGGAAACCCTTTGAAAAAGTTCCCTATTTAACATTTTTTACTACAATATCTCTTTCAAATCATATGTCATTTTTTTTAGGGTTTTAGATTTTTATGCTTTTTTTTCTTTTAGATACTGAAAAAAATATTTAGTTTTTAAAGGCACTTCTTTTTCAAAGTTATTAGAAATTAAGTTTAAGTCTAATTTGAAAGGAATCTTTATAAACAAAATTCATTTATTATTTTTCTTCATGTATTAAACAACTAAATTCCACTATATCTTCCTTGCATGTGTAAAATGAAAGTAAGTGTTGAAAATCTCAAAAAATTGAAGGTGTATTTTGAGCATTTTTTTAAATATATACAAGTATTTGTGGAATTTCAGCTTCTTTATGTTGCTTATCACATAAGAAAACATGAAGCAAAAACTTAATGGATGTTAAATTTTTTTTAAAGCTTTAGAAAAAGAAGAAGAAGAAATCAAAAGCAAAAAAATTGGACAAAATTTAATTTTTTTTCACAAAAAAAAAGAAAAATTCTAATCATAACATTTTGTCTCAACCACTAGATGGAGCTCTAGTCTTCATTTTCAGATCTGCTCTTCTCAGACGTTTTCTGCTGTGACCACATAAAGGATTTGTTCAGTGAACATTTTTATTTTCATAAGTGAGATTTGAAGTTTCCAAACGTGTCCGTCAGTCTTACCGCCCCTCCAGGTGTTCCTCTAAAGGTCCTCATAATCCTCAAACAAACCCGTTGCCTCTTTAGCCCTCTTTACCCCTCCTGAGCTGCTCATTCCTCTTCAAACGCCCCCATGCATCTTTTTTCTTCCTCTTAAAGGAAGGATATATTGTGATGGAGGGATAGCAGAGACGTCTTTCATGTTCCTGGAGGTCCATCAAGTGTTTTTCTTCTCCATCTTTAAATTCCGTTGGTTGAGAATCTTCTCCGTTATCCCTAAAGTTCTCCCAAATCTGAACGTGACAAGAACCCCAAATGCCCACTCTAAGTCCCTCTTACCTGAAAACAGGCAGAATTTCTCCTTCTAGGATGTTGTAGGTAGAGCTGCTACGATTAGTCGACTAAGAAACAACTAATCGACTATTAAAATGGTCGACGACTAATTTAATAGTCGATTAGTCGTTACTTTTTATTATATGTAGTCAAAATGTAGTAAAGTTAAAAGTTACAATGGAATTCTACTAGATTTTTGGACTATTTTGGCATCTATTAAGGTTTTTAGGCTATTTTTGAATTGAGCTAATATTTCAGCTATATGCTATATGTTTTAGCCAATTTAAAAATTTTTTTTTTAAGTTTCTTTAGGCTATTTTGGAATTTAGCTAATATTTCAACTGCATGCTAGCAGCTTTGGCTAATTTAGGATTTTAGAAAAAAAAATTAGGCTAATTTAGAGTTTAGCTAACATTTCAGATAGCTATTTTTGGCTAATTTAATTTTTTTTTTTGGGGGGGGGTTTAGGCTATTTTGGAGTTTAGCTAATATTTCAGCTACATGCTAGCTGCAAATTTAGATTTTTTCAGTTTCTTTAGGCTATTTTGGATTTTAGCTGCATGCTAGCTGCTTTGGCTAATTTAGGATTTTAAAAATGCAGGCTAATTTGGAGTTGAGCTAATATGTCAGCAGCGTGCTAGCTATTTTGGCTAATTTGGTTTTTTTTGTTTTGTTTTTAGGCATTTTTGGAGTTTAGCTAATATTTCAGTTACATGCTAGCTGTTTTGGCTAATCTAGACTTCTGTTTTTTAGGCTAATTGTTGCATTTAACTAATATTTTAGCTGGCTATCAGCTTTAGTGTTTTCAGTCGTCAATTTCAGCATCTTCAGCAGCCAGATTCTGCTCACAGCATTCACTCTAGTATTTTGGCAGATGATGCTAGTGTGAATGTATCTAGTTTTTAGTTAATTTAAAACTAATGATGGTTAAGATTTATCTTTTACATCCTCTTGATGCATGACTCAATTAGTCGCCTAATCTGAAAATATATTCTGTGATTAGTTGACTACTAAAATAATCGTTTGTGGCAGTAGTACTAGTTGCAGGCTTTTTTTTTTTTTGCCACACAAAAAGACACAAATTCTGACAGTTTTCCTCAAAGTTTGGTGTTTGTTTCAATAGTTTTCAATGAAATACTGTAGGGGGACCCACAAATAAAAAAAAAAACACAACAGAGTTAAAGTTGTGAGCTAGCCACCACCGCCCCTGACCCGCTCTAAAAGACCGAGCAGCTGCTCCACCCCCCGTTTAGAGCTGTACATAACAAATTAATTGAGGAAAAAAAACATTTTTCCAAATTGTGTCTTTTCTGTTGGTTTTATCTCCATAGCAACCATTTTAAGTTCTGGTCACCCCGGAGTGGCGAAAAGATCGATTTCATTTTTAAAGGAATCTGCAAAAGTAAACTTTTGGATTTCCTTAGCAACACCGTTTTTTTTTTTTTTATAGCCACGCCCACAGTCATAATATAGTCATATTGTGTAGTCATATTGTTTTATCCATCTTGAAACAAGGATTCATTTATTACATTTTCACAATATTCCAGTAAGAAATGTGCACGTATCAGGGGAACGACTAATTTTGTGAGCTAGCCATGCTAACCCCGGTCAAAATCTAAAATTCCAACAGATTTCCCAACTAAGTAGCTTTCTTATGATGGTTAAGGAGTTGGGAAGCAATATTTTGAAATCCCTTGGAGGAGCTTAAATTTGTCATTGGTAGTTAAGTTTAAAAAAAAAAAAAAAAAATTTAACTCAAGATGGCATTATCATGCAGGGGTCAAAGGTCAACAATAGTTCCTTTGTAATGGCAGATTAGACCAATCAATATGTGACAAATTATAACCCCTTTAACTGCCTGCTCAACCAAACGATGAGGCACATTTGGAAAATATATTTTTAAAAGTAGTGAATGTGTGTATTAATCCCCAGGGTAAGGAGCCCCTAGAGGGACATTATAGGAAAAAAATGATGTTAAAAAAATGTTTTTTTTTTTCTAAAATGGATGAAAAAATATATATATTTAGTAACTGGTGCGCACCAGTTAAGGAAAATATTTTTTTTAATTTTAATTTTTAATTCTTAGAATTTTTTTTTTAAGTTACTATCTGGTGCGCATCGGATCCTAACCAGATTTTTTTTTTTTTCTAAAAGTTAAAGTAAAACAAAAATTCTGGTTAGTAACTGATGCACTCCAACAAGAACATTTTACTTTTTTAAAGTAGAAAAAAATTTAAATTCTGGATAGTTACTTATCAGAATATTTCATTTTTCTGAAAATTATCACTATCAAGATTTTTATTTTTTTACCTCAATTTTTAATGGAGCCCTTAAACGATATATATATATATATATCTATATATATATATTTTTTTACTTCAGTGTCCCTGTAGATACTAATAAGCAGCAAAAACTATTTTTTTTTATTGATTTATTTATTTTTAGGTATTTAAGAGTTTCAGTTTCCTGTATTTCCTTATTCCATTCAATGCAAAAATGTGAAAAATTGCCGCGTTTTACACTTTGCCAGAAAATGTCGACCAAGTCGTGGATCCTGTTGTCATCCCATAATAGTTTCAAAACTTTCCATGGATGTACCCGATGTGTGTGTTTTGGTTTCGTTTGTGGATTTTGAAATATTGTTTTCTTTAAGCCCTGTAAGAAGCCCCATTCTTTTTTTTTTTTTTTTTTTTTTTCTTGTTATGGTTTCTATCGCTGTAATAACTTTTTTTTCCATATATTTCCATGTTCCACTCATTCATTTTCACTGGGTACTAGGTGTGGACAAATTTTAATACTTTTTTTTAATTACATGGTTGGGACTAAATTTCTGCAAAACACTGTAAAAGTGAAATATTGCATCAATTAAAGAAAGTTCTGTAATTTGTTACATTTTAAAATATTAATTTATCAAATTAACTTCTTAAATTCAGTAAACCATCAACTTAAAATTGGAATTTGATTAAAAACTGATAATTTTAAATGTAACAAATTAGAGACTTTTTGTTAATTGACCCATTATTTATTATAT
Source organism: Oryzias javanicus (assembly GCA_003999625.1). NCBI lineage: Eukaryota > Metazoa > Chordata > Actinopteri > Beloniformes > Adrianichthyidae > Oryzias > Oryzias javanicus. The sequence goes on from CM012438.1 coordinate 2,006,113, forward strand.
TTTTCATTTGAACAAACGACAACAAGCAAACCAGTTGACCGTTCAGGTATTTCTCCTTGTTTGTTGTCCAAATTCCTCCCATGAGATCCAGCGAGTATTGCTCAAAAGTACTGCGGAAACTTCGAACCATAGCGGCTGTACCCAACGGAGACACTCTACCCCATAACTTCCCCGTCGGTTTCCTTCGGCCCGAGCCGGCGTTCGGCTCGTTGTGGATTCCGGGCGCGCTCCGTCCTTTTGTGTGGAATCTGTTTGCTCTGCCGGCTCAGAATGCTAATTTCCCCGTTGCGGCTCAGGGACTCCTCGGAGGATTCGCCCGCAGAAATAATGAGGCGCTCTAATCCCTTTCACTTATTCTGGATTGTTTGAGTAACCCGGAGGATTAGAAACAGAGTCGCTAAGTGGAAGCAAAGTGGAATCGGATGATTGCTTTCCTCCAACGGTGGGGTTTGAACGGACGCGTGGCGGTCGGATTCTCTTTACATTTGATGGCGTTTTGAAGGGGGATGTAGGTAAACTGAAGAAGGTTGACGGATTACAATCGTTGATGGATTAAAAAACCTGGAATGTCTCAAAAAGGTTAGATGTGTTTAATAGTATAGATACCAGGAAGCCTTTGATCTGCTTAAGCACCAATCCACCCTCGACTGTAAAGCTTGAAGATTCAAGAAAAGTTTGTGTTCTTGACCCCTGAGATCCACAACTGAGAGCATACGTAAAGGTTACGGTACTCGTCGGGACAGAAGGAGGATTTTTACCCCTACCTCACCTAAGATAAAATAGTTTTTTGTTTCAAGCATCAATTTTTACGTCATCTTTGATCTACAGAAGATGCCATACAGCTCTAGATGGACTAAAACAAATTCATAGTAAGTATTCCCATTGGAATACTCTCCATAACACCTACAGAGGCGTCCTCGTTTAGAGATTTAGGAACGGCCACTGGAGGGCAGCAGTGCCTACTTTTTGGTGTTTTGATGCCATCTCAAATGGATGTTGTGCAACAGTAACTTGCTGGATCAAGTATGACCTATGCCGGGTTTCTAACTCTATCTGGACACATCGTCTGGTTCAAACGGTCGACCCCTCCAGTGCTGATCCAAGAGAATCCAAACACTCAGAGACTAAAAACAAAAATATCTTAGGAAACAGAACAGGAAGTGGTACCTGGAATGCTCTAGATGAGGGGTCTGCAAACTTTTTATTGTGGGGGCCACAAAACTGTTAGCATCAGTCTACGATTGATGCTAACCATGTTTATGTTAACCGTTTTCATCAGATGTTAAACTCCTCACTACAGACTTTCCTCAGACAGACGTGAACATTTTTAAATCCAGGATTATAGAAAAAAAAATCTGAGATCTGATCGCATCACAGAATTATGAAGGTCTCATGCAGGAGCTGTGCTTTTCGGTGGATAGAAAAGATTGATTGACAAGGTCTCCAGCCAATCAGGACACAGAACAGGGTGCACTGTTAAAAAAAAAAGAGCAGGAGAACTGTGGAAGGAGAACTCTGTGTTGTGTTCTGTTTGACGGAACAGAGAAGAACAGTAAATGGGTGGAATAAAAAGTCTCATTCTATAAAGATCTCCATCATGAGGCCAGATTGACCAAAAAAAAATACTGGATCTCTGATTAGGGCTGTAACGAGTATCCGGGTATTCGCGATTTACTCCCGAAAATTCGAGTATGAATATTCGCGACGTCCAACATCGCTGATTCGCGATCTTTATAAATATAGTAAATTGTAGTAAAATATGATAAAGATATTATCTGGGAACGATGTAGTTTTCTTCTGGAATGCAGATTACGATTACAGATTTACGAACTAAAACAAAGCCTAAAGAGGCGCGATAGCCACAGGAAGTACAAACATCTTCCTTGTCGGTGAAGCTTCCGGTTTTCAAAGTAAAACTAGCGAGAGATTTTTTCCGTTCAAAAACCGAGACTGAAGTTCTGTTCACTGACATAACTTTAGAAAAAATGATTTAGGAGCTTTATCCCAGTGTTTGCTTTCATTTGGTTATGATAACTCTTCAACAGTTGATGCAATTAACGAAACTCCATCTTATTTTGAAGAAACGCAGCCTCGCGCTGCTGAAAGGAGGATGGAAACAACATGAATCAGCTGATACTGCTGCGTAAAATAACTTTCTTTATACTTCCTCTCCACCAATATGTAATGCTTAAACCGTAAAATATTGAAGAACTTAGAGAATAGAAAACTGTGGAAAACATCTTCAAGTTTTACTGTTAAATGATACAAAACAGCAGTGATGTTTATTCTTTTTATGTTGTTTATGTTGCTGCTGAACTTAACCAGAAGGTTGACAAAAAAAAGTTTAAAATGACAAAATCTTTTTCTATCTGAATCTTTGTGAGGTTTTTTTCCCTTTTTTTTTTTTTTAAATCAGTTTTGTTGATTCTGATCTCATGTTCTAAATAAAGGTATGAATGTTGGTGATTTAATACGAATAATTTCAATTTTCTTTCATCTAGTAAATATTCACATAGAAATAAACATTGTATTATAAAGTAAGAATTGTGTTTCGATTCGTGAATCGTATCGAATCGCCACCTAAGCAACGATCCACGGCCCCATCTCTGATAGCATTCAGGGACCGGTCCAAATGCGGAGGCGGGCCGGAGTTTGTGGACCGCTTTTCTACAAACTGGAAGCACCAAGTCAAGTCTTGATCCACCAATACCTATTGTATACATTCAATAGTGCTGGACACTTTTGGACGTCAGTTTTAAAGATCGTCTAATGGCGATCATGAACCGAGTTGAGGTTCTTCTCCACCACGGCCACGCCCACTGTAGCTCCAGGTTCAATGATCCGCCCACCGCTGTGTCTTACAGTTAGACACAGACATGTGAAACCTTGACCAGTCTAGACCTTCTGGGGACTGAGGTCTTCTGGACTCCAGCAGGGAATTGATTTGTTTCAGGGATAGGCAACTCTAGGCCTCGAGGCCCGCATTCCTGCATGTTTTCTAATTGGCTGGACACACCTGAACCAGGTAATCAAGAAATCATACAGACAGCGTCCCTTGAGTTATCCCTGATCCTGGTTGACGTCTTTACCCTCAGAATCTAAACCCTATTTTTGCTCTATGATCATTTTGTTTCTCTATATTCTAGACCTCAATGCTGTTGAAGAGTCATAGAAGAGTTTCTAATCCTGACGTCTTATTTTGTTTCTATCAGACCATTTTCAAGACATGGATAACAAATCCCAGATTATCTCCTGGATTGTTATAATCCACAGACAAACCTAATGAGGAACCCTGTTAGGAATGATAATTGAAACATCTGAGATGATCTGTAATAATCTGAAGGGGATTACACGTTGAAAGTGACCAGGGGGAAGAGAGTAACCTGCCCATCAATCCGGCGGCGGCGGCCTTGATGTTGGCCGCCTCTGGCCCGACAGCGATAAGCGTTAAGCCGCATTGAAGCCGGACGGATGCAGAGATCAAAGCCTCCAGGAACACCCCCTTCCCCCCCAAAACACTCCAGATCAAATGCTGGACGCCGCTGTGCAGTAACGGGGAGCCCGAGGCCATCGGGGTCCTCCAAACGACCTGCTGTGGTGGTCCTGCTCTCCAACATCATCTCCACCTGTTTCCACGTTCTCATCGCATCGTTTGTTTAATGATCAATTACTGGGAAACAGACTAAACTCCGCCCTCCAGTGTAGAACCAATGCTAAGCTTTACGACAGTTCTGGAGTTTGCTCTGGTTAGCATCAAGCTAATGGTTGACTATTGGTTCAATCTTGAAAACAACTGAAGGATCTCTTTGATTTATGAACTTCATCCTGTTATAGCGTTAGCTTTATATGCTAGCTGTTGCTGAAATGTTAAAATACGTAGTTAGGTTGAAGAGAATAAGCATTTTCACACTTGAGTAATAGGGTATGTACAGTAGAGCTGCCATGATTAATCGACGACTAATCGACTATTAAGAGTCGACGACTAATTTAATAGTTAATCGTTACTTTATAGAGTTGGAGTGTAGTAAAGTTGAAAGTTATAGTGGCTTTATGCTAGCTTTTTTGGCTAATTTAGGCTTTTTTTTCGATTTTAGGTTATTTTACAGTTAAGCTAATATTTCAGCTAAATGCTAGCTATTTTTTGCTAATTTAGTTAGGTTTTTTTTGTTGTTTTTAGGCTAATTTGGAGTTTAGCTAATATTTCAGCTTCATACTAGCTGTTTTGGCTAACTACGGCTTTTTCAGTTTTTAGGCTAATTTGGCATTTAACTAATATTTTAGCTGTCTATCAGCTTTAGTGTTTTCAGCTATTAGCTTCAGCAATTAAAGCTGTCAACTTCAGCGTTTTTAGTTATCAATTTCAGCATCTTCAGTGTTTTCAGCACTAACATCTCCAGCAGCTAAATTCATCTTACAGCATTCTCATTAGCATTATCGCAGGTAATGCAATATGTAAGTCAATTGTTTATGTGATATTAACATTTCACACATAATAATAATAAATAATAATCTTTATTTATATACCACCTTTCAAGATAAAAATCACTAAGTGCTTCACAGTAAAACAGAAGTAAAACACGTGCAAAAAAAACCAAATACATTTCAGAGTTATAGTGTGTTTTTACAGTTAAGCGTTTTTATATCCTTGTTTTTATTAATATTAAATACTGTTGCTAGCTTTGGTTTGTTATTGAAAGTATTTCACAGCTTTTCCTTCTCTTTATACAGTCTGGTCCAACAAGAATTATATACAACCATAACTAATATAAAAATGTTTTTACAAAAAGGGGTTTATGTAAATATACTCCTCCTGTGTCAGAAGATTCATTGAAACCTTCAGTTCGAACAGATTTTGAAGTCATTTTTTAAAATAAAATCTGAGCTGTTGCGATCTTTAGTTCCCCTAAATTTTTGATTTTTAATATTTTTAATATGATATAATTGTTTCTGCTTATAAAATGACTCCATATGGATGTCAATCATTCCCACAGTAAATTGGATCTTCTCTCAAATTCCATTATTGATTTTTTTTTTCCCTGTCGGTCTGCCACTCTACTGCTGATCAGAATATTGATGCTATCAAAGAACCTCCTCAGGATAATTATCCCACTATTTCCCCCAAAAATCCATCAATTTGCCTCTTCCGGTTGCAGATGCTGGCGGAGCCGACATCTGATCGTTTGGGTTTATTTGAGTCCAGGCTGATGTTTTAAGGATTCTCTTGTTCCAACAAAGCCGTAATTGAAGTTTTACGATGAAGGGTTTAATAATATTCCCGGTGGCGGGCCTCCAAATCTCAGTAGGACACGCCGAGGTTTTTATTTCCCCCGTTCGGCTCGTCTCGTTGCCGCCGCTGAAAATGACATCTTTAATGCCGCGTCTGACCACAGGGCTGCAGAAATGTCAGCCCGCCGGCGGCCATAAAAACCCGCCCGCACGCTTCAGAAGGCTCCGCGCACAATCCAACGGCAGGTCTTTTCTCCAAGAAGGCGATGACCTTTAACCCCCTCCGTGCACGCACGTGTTGGAGGATGTGAGCAAAAATACAATACATGATTTAAAAAAATAAAATCAACACAAATGTAGATAGAAAGGTAGTAAAAGACCAAACAAAATGAAGGATTCTGGTTAACTGAATTTTTTTCAAAATAAAAGCATGACACCAACTAAAAATCATTTAAAACATTAATTTAATTTAAGACAAAAGCATGTCTCAATATCTGTATTATTCCAAAATAAAAGTTTTTACAATTTTAATATAAAAAAATACTGAATTAAAATTTAGGAAAATTAACTTTTTTTTTAGTGGATTTGATTATTTTGTAAGAAATATTTATTTTGAAAATATTTCTTGTCTAATATATAAAACAGTAAAATGTAAATTATTAAATAAATCTGAAGAAGCTCATCAACAACAACTTTATTGATTTAATTTTTTAATCAAACCAAGAACAGATCACTGTCAAAACACAAAACTACAGATCAACGCTTGAACTGCATATCCATATTAGAACAAATGTAAACATGAACAAACACTTGTTTCTGTATCAAAAATGTTTCCAAACACACAGAAAGATGTGTAAAAGACCTACAAAAACATTTAGAGTTTCTCACAGTGCTGAACTTTGAGGAGGACGCCGACATTTATGAGGTCAGACCAACTCGGCCATGAAAAAACAGACTGGAAATTAGGAAAAATATTTTAAAATACAAAAAACATTTTAACTTATAAATTTCCATTTTATACTTAAGAAAAATGTAGAATCGAAAACAGCAAAATCATTATATTTCACTTCCAATTCTCAATTTACAGTTAAAATTCAGAATTTTTGTTTTCAAGTTGACGCTAATTTTACATGGGGGCGGGGCTTAGAGCCCATTGGCTACCAAGACACGAATGACATCTGTAATAGAGGTTATGGTGACTTCATTTCTGCTCCACAACAGCCGGGACTTTTAGCTACATTAGCATATTTAACGTAGATGCCATCTTTAGATATTTGTTTTTCTGAGACGATTGATACTGAATGCAATGCTAGCATTTTTTGCCACATTAGCATAATTAACATAGTTAGCATCTTTAACTGTTTTTTTTTAAACAGTTGATGATGCTGAATGCAATGCTAGCACGTTAGCCACATTAGCATAGCTAGCAACTTCAGCAATTAATTTTTTTTGAGACAGTTGATGCTCAATACAGTGCTTGTACTTTTAGCCACATTAGCATAGCTAGTGCAGTCAGCATCTTTAGCGATGTGTTTTTCTTAGACAGTTGATGCAGAATGCAATACTAGCACTTTTGTCCATGTTAGCTTAGCTAACATAGTTAGCATCTTTAGCTATTCCTTCCTCTGAGACAGTTGATGCTGAATGCAATGCTAGCACTTTTAGCCACATTACCTTAGCTAACATAGCTAGCATCTTTAGATTTTTTTTTCTTTGACAGTTGATGATGAATGCAATGCTAGCATTTTTAGCCACATTACCAAGGTAGCAAGTTCAGCAAGTAATTTTTGAGACAGTTGTTGCTCAATACAGTACTTGTACTTTTAGCCACATTAGCATAGCTAGTGTAGTCAGCATCTTTAGCAATGTGTTTTTCTTGGACAGTTGGCACAGAATAGAATAGAATAGAATGGCCCTTATTGAATAGCTAGCACTTTTAGCCATGTTAGCTTAGCTAACATAGTTAGCGTCTGTAGTTATTCTTTCCTCTGAGACAGTTGAATGCGAATGCAATTCTAGTACTTTTAGCCACATTAGCATATTTAGCATCTTTAAGTATTTGCTTTTTCTGAGATAGTTGATGCTGAATGCAATGCTAGCACTTTTAGCCATATATGCATTGCCAACATAGTTAGCATGTTTAGTTAGCTATTTTTCTGAGACCGTTTATGCTAAATGTGATGCCAGAACTTTTAGCCACGTTCGCGCCTACATCTTAAAAGAGGGCCACAAGAAATCTATCAAATGACAGATGCGCCCACTCTTGTTGACGCATCTGATTGGTCAGTTTCAAACGTGAATGAGTGGAACTACAGAAAACTATCGTGAAAAAAGAACGTTCACTCTTAAATGCACTTTTAGCCAAGATTTTCACGCCGGACTGCCGCTACCGCCACCTGCTGTTGGAGGAGGCTTGGTGCGAGATGTTGAAGCGGTGAAATCTCGTGAGATTTTCTTCAGGCTTTTTCTTTCACAGCTCTATTCCAATAGAATTCCGGCCAGACACAAACAACAATTGTTTCAATATTAAACTGTTTTCATATTTATTATTTTTCAATTTACAGTCTGTTTTTTCATTTGACCTCATAAATTCCGCAATGAAAAATGTCTGTTTACAATGAAAAAGAAAAAAAATAAAGTCTTCGTTAGCATTTATAACACTGAAGAATAAACATCGTCGTTTTCTTTGTTGCTGTGGGTTCAAAGTTCACATTTGAGCCAAGAAAGTGTCTCTAAAAGGGCAGCGTGTCCAGGAATAACTTATCTATGACCGGCGGCGGCGGCACCAGGTCCTCCAGCTTGAGGTAGAAGATCCTCTGCAGGCCTTGGACGCACAGCGTGCGGAGTTCTGGAAGCTTCTCCAGCAGCCGCGACAGGTGGCTGGACCAGCGGTTGGAGCCGGCGCGCTCCACGTCCGCCGGCCCGCCCTCCTTCAAGCACCTGACGACGTTGTTCTGCAGCTCCTCCACGAGCCTCGGCTCCTTCAGTCCGTGCCGCTCTGCGCGGGAAAAGCATCCAAAATAAAAGGTATTTTGTCTGGAAAACGACTACATTTTGTTTTTTTTCCCACTAGCGGTAGCTAAATGTTAGCTTAAAATCTGGCCTCTGATAAATCATTAAATACTCTTATTTTGACGTTTGTCTTCTAAATAAAAAATTACAACTTTATTAAAGATAAACGCAATTTATCTTTTTACGCTTAAATATATTAAGCTAGCTGTATTTTCTTTCGATTTTAACTCTTAGCTAAAGCTTTGCGTTAGCATATTTTTTAAATGAGCTAAATTAGAAATGACTTATTTAATATATCAATAAAGTTACTCCACTTACTTTTACCTCCCAATTCTTTGGACAACATTTAGTTAGTTTTAAATTGATTTTAAGCTTGTTTTTAAAAACCATTTGTAGCCTGAAAAAATCGACTTTTTCTGCAGAATATTTTCTCTTTAAACCACATATTCTACCTTTTGTTCAATATTAGTTTACTCCCGTTACATTTTTTCTGAAACTGTTCAATTAGCATGTTTTTCAATTTAGCATAATTTAATATTCAGCCATTTAAAATTTTGACCTATAATTTGTCCAAAATAATTGTTTCTATATCAGTTTAATTTACAGTTTATGACCTATAAAATGGCTATGCTTTGATTTGTTTATCTTCATCAAGCTAACACGTTGTTGTTAGCAACATTTAGCTAACATGCTAACACCTAAGATTATTTTAGACATTTAAGATTCATTCGCTTTCGTTGTCAAACGCTTTCTTTCTTTTTTTCTTTAGAAAAGTTAACATTAAGCTAACACTTTACATTTCACTTTGTTAGCTACATTTAGCTAACATGTTAACTTGTAAGATTTGTTTACGCGTGACTTTTTTAGAGACATTTAAGATTAAATTGCATTCTTGTCAAACAGTTTCTGATCTATTACAATTTTTAAAAAGCTAATGTTAAGCTAACGCTTCACATTTAACTTTGTTTGCTACTTTTAGCTAACGTGCTAACTCTAAGATTTGTGAATATGCCTCTTTTTTTAAAGAGAATTTTGAGATTATCTTAAGATTTTTCAATATAAAACATTTTTCTTTTTTTTATATTTGAATCTTTAACATTTCCAGCAACAAATATTTTGGACTTTTGTAAAGTTTTAACACAAATATCCAAACTATGAGGATTAGCTTAAAATAACTCACTTAAATGAAAGATATCACCTATTTGTTCATGTTCAAAGCAGGTTAACATTAAAAGGATCATTTCCACCATTTTATTAATTAGTTCTAATCAAACTTTATTTATAAAGCTAATTTGTACAACATTAGCACAAAGTGGTTTTATGAATTAAAACTATTAAAAATGAATTCATAAAACACAGAATTCTCTCTTAACATAAAGATGAAATGACACATTAACACATTTATAAAGGGAAAATATTTTTTTCTTTTTTTATCCATTTTTTTATGAATAAAACATATTGGATTTTGGCCAATAATCAAATTAAATCAAACTTTCTTTGTGTTTAACTTCTCCTGCTACTGTGAGTTTAAGTGAAAAAATATAAAAAAGACTAACAAACAACTTGAAGAACAATCATTTTAAATCCTTTTGTGAGTGTTTTTTCAGTTTAAATCAAATTTTGTTTGGAAAATTGATGGTTAATATTGATATCTATACATTTTATGGGCTAATTTTGGATTAATCCACAATTTATTGTGATTATCCTTAAATATTCCCTGAATAGCTTTAAATAAGTGACATATTTTTCGGGGTTTGTGCTCACCGGTGACCAGAGCGAGGGTGCATATGCAGGAGAAGGTGGACACGTCCAGGTTCATCCTCTGCAGGTTAGCAGAGAACTCCACGATGCTGTCGATCCACTCGCCGAACCCCCGCAGGCACTGCAGCCGGTGCCACACCGAGCCGTCGCAGAACACCAGCTTCCCCTCTCCCGGGTCGGACCTGAGCAGAGACATCGTTTAGGATGTCGCTGCAGACGTTGGAGGTGGAGGACCGGAGGTCACCTGTACGCCAGTCGCAGCACGAAAAGCTCCAGGAAGGCGGAGTAGAAGAGCAGGTCCTGGTCGTGCTTCGGGAGGGAGGAGAACCCCGGGATCCGGTGGGCCCAGCCGCGGATGACCTCCATGGAGCGGGTCAGGAGGTCGTAGAACTGCCAGACGTGCTGGGCGTCGTCCCGCAGAGGACTCCCGGGATTCTCCTGGAACTGAAGCCAGTAGAAATCCCATCAGCCACCGGGAGCCGGAGCTTCTGGAGCTCGTCAGACGCTTACCCTGGAGTAGTCGAGGCGGGACGGGTTGGACTCCACGTGCGCCCTGACGAGGGCGCCGAGCAGGGCGGCGCCGCGCAGAGAGGAGTCCGGAGGAGCTTTGGGTTTGGACGGCAGGCGGCCTCTCCTCCCCTTCAGGCTGTCCGTCCTCACCACTGCACCCCAACCAGGTTCAAGGGTTAAAACTCAGCTTTGAAATCTACCAAAATAAAAGCCTGTACCTTCTTTGACCATCCCGACCGCCAGGCACTTCTGGAAGCGGCAGTACTGACACCTGTTCCTCCTGCGCTTGTCGACGGGGCAGCTCTTCGTCGCCAAACACACATATTTGGCATTTTTTTGAACGGTGCGCTGCAGAAAGAAATTATAAAAATAAAATATCTCCACTTTTAATGAAATTTAGATTTCTAGAAGTCCAAAAATTGTACATTTATTTGGTCATTTGGAGTCAGGAGGAGCCTCAAATCATCCTTTTCAAAATGATCCGCAGCACTCCTGCTCCTGTGGGGGGGGGGGGCAGCCTTGGGGGCCGCGCGCCGGCGGACATGCAGGGCAGTCTGGGTAAACACGGGGGTCGTGGTCGTTCATAATTTGGAGGTCGTTTTGGATTCCAGACACGTCCGTGTGGCCACTTTGGTACAGAATCAGATCTAAACGTGCTGCTGGAGTGGAATGACCAAAGTGGGGGCCCCGAGGGGCCACTTTGGGGGGGCTCTAATATAAAAATCGATTATTTGAAAGAGGAGTTGTCTTTAACACTTTTTTTTTTCTTTTTGGTGAAACTTTTCCCAACAAACCTTGAAGAACCCCTTGCAGCCCTCGCAGGTGCGCACGCCGTAGTGCTGGCACGCGGCGTTGTCCCCGCACACCGCGCACAGCCCCTCCGCGCTCAGCGCCCCCCTGCCGGAGCCGGAGCACGCCTGGTACTCCATGAAGCGGTGCGCCAGCTGCAGCGGGTGCGCGAAGCCCGGCGGCTGCAGCGCAGACGCGCCGCCGTCCAGCTGCAGCTGCGGCTGCGGCTGCGCGTCCAGCTGCGCGTCGAACTTCAGGCTCGGGCTTCCGTGGGGCGCGTGCTTGAGGGAGAACAGGGAGAACCTGGAGAGCGCGCTCTTCCGGTGCAGGTAGTCCTGCCGGAAGCTGTACAGGGAGCCCGGTTCGTCCCAGATGTGTCCCGGCGGGCTCTGGAGGTGCGAGGTGGAGGCGTGCGGGGAGGGGGGCCGGTAGAAGTAGATGGAGCCGGGGGGGGACACCAGCTCCTCCGGCTGGAAGCGCGGGCAGCTGTGCGCCTCCTCCACTTTTACGCACGGCGGCTCCGCCTGCAGCGGCACCTGGAAGAGGCAGGGGGGCTTCACGTCGTAGCCGGGGGCGTAGGAGTCCGCCGGGGGCCCGAAGGCGGGTCCGGACGCGGCGGCGGAGACCTCGTGGTTGGTCAGGTCCATGCTGAACTTGACGAACTCCGGCGTGAGGAAGTCGCAGCTGCGCTCCGCGCCCTGAGACGCGGGGCTCGCGCCCTGCGGAGAGGAGCCACACTGGGTCTGGACGCAGGGCATGCTCACTGCGCACGCGGGACTCGCTCCTCTCCTCCTCCTCTGAAGGAGCGCATCCGTTTGGACCCCCCGAAGAGACGCGTAAAACCGGCGCGGAGGCGCGCAGTTTGGAGCAGGATTCACCTCCGAAAACCTTCAGGAAACTTGGAAACGTGTTCAACCTTTATGGATACATCCAGAGAGGAAACGTGACCGATAGTTCCATGCGTGCGGCTGCAGGTCTGCTCTCCTCCCGCGCGCCCGCCTCGCAGACTGGCCGTCACTGACGCCACAATGTGCTTTTGTTTACGCGGCGCGCGCTCCTGTGCCAAAGCCCCATTACGCACGAGCCGCGGGGGGGGGGGGGGGGGGGGGGGGCGCGAGCGTCTCTGCGTGAGGGAGGAGGGGAGGCGGGCGGACGCAGAACGGGGTCTGTGGCATTTGGGACTGTGTCACGTCATTCCATTCTCGCATGACGTTCACCACTTTAGACGAGGGGGGGGGGGACAAACACGTCAATTATGCAACTTTTGAAAACTTTGGCTGCTTTATTTGGAGTTTGGATTTTATCTTTGATGAAAAAGAGATTTTTACAGCGACTTTAATTCACCAAAATATATTTTTTCTCTTAATTTTATGCTTTAAAACTAAACATATCCGCTATTTTCTGATTTTTTTGTTTAATGACTATATAGAATGTTGAATTGTAGAATGTTTTTCTATTAGAGAAAAACAATAATTTTCAAGGATTAGCACTATAAGTCACAAAAGTATTATTTTCTGATATGTTTAGCTTTAAAACTTACTGAAAATACATAAGATTAACGTATTTTTTCATGTTTTGTTTCATAAACACTTAAAAAAATTAATAAAGAAAAAAAATATTTTTAAGTAATTTACTTTTATCACCTTTCCCTTTCAGAAGTTTTGATATTTCTTACTTTTATGCTTTAAAGCTTATAAACAAACACTAAATGCATGTTTTGTTTCATAAAGAGTTCAAATGATTTTCTCTAAAGAATAATCAGTTTTCAATTTTTATTTAAATTTAAATTAGTTGTGCCTTTAATTCACCAAACTTTCTAATATTTCCTTAAACCCCCATTAAAACAAATAAAATGAACATATTTTCATGTTTTTGTTGCACAAATAGTTCCAATATTTTTCTTTTAAAGTAAAAATAATAGTTTTTAAAGTAGATTATTATATTTCCAGCACTTTTAGGCCACAAACGTTTTATTTTTTCACTGGAATTTTAGCTTGAAAATTATTTAAAGTTAACAAAATTAACATGTTTTCCCACATTTTGTCTCATTAATAGTACAAATGTTTTTGCTATTAAAGCAAAAGAACATTTTGAGTATAATTTTGAATTTCCAGAAGCTTGAATTCACCAAACTATTGATATGAATGTAATTTTTGTTTTTAAATTTAACAAAATTTAAATATCGTCACATGTTTTGGTTTATAATCAGTTTAAATGACTTAATATCCAAGGAATTTATTTGTTTTCAAATACATTTGTATTTTTAAAAACCTTAAATTCATAACTGTATAGATATTCTTGGTTTTTGCTTCAAAATTTGTGTAAAACTAATAAAAATGAAATGTTTTTGGTTCATAAATGTTCAAACTTAAGCACATTTTTTTTTACCTGTAAATGATCATCTTTATTTAAATTAGTGCTTTAAAACTCATGAGAACAATTAAATTAATATTATTTCGTGTTTTGATTAATAGTTTAAATTAATCAAAATAAAAAAAATGTATTTAAAAGTATCCAGCACTTTTATTTCACCAAACTCATTATTTTATTCCTTTAAAACCAATTTAAATAAATGACATAGCATATTTTGACATGTTTTTTTTAAATAGTTTAAATTTTTTTCCAGTAGACAAAAATGATAGTTTTCAATTGAAATATTGTATTTCCGTCATCTTTAATTAGCAAAACTGTTGATTTTTTCCTTTAATTTTAACTTTTAAAGAAGTATTGTTATATTTACAGCCCATTAAATTTACCAAAATGTATGTTTTGTGTAAAATGTTGCTTTAAATTAATCTACTCTTGGTAATAAATGATTAAAATGACTTATTGTCACATTTTAACTTGATCGTTTTCATCCTAGAGGAAGGAGGAGGAGCTGCGCATTCTTTTCCTTACCTCAAGCCAAGAGCTAAGCCCCGCCTCTCCTGAAATCCCATTGGACAGTCTCTGTCGAATGCGGGGCTGTGATTGGCTCCCGCTGACGTCGCTCCCGGCTCGCGCTGCACTTCCGGGTTCGGGATTGTCACTCACAGGCGTCGGTCGGGGATCCAAAAGCCGAGTGTCCGCCTCGTCCTGCCCCCCAGAGAGAGTCTCTCCAGCCCGAACGCGACTCGTCCAGTAAGTGGGAATGTTTTTAATCTCTCCCCGCCGGGAATGTTCGGGTTTATGGCCGGAGAGGCCAGAAGCGGCGGGCTGTGGCTGTGCTAGTTCGTCTGGGAGCGTCAAAGCGGGACCGGAAAGTTGTCAAAATAAAGCTAAAATCACCGTGAATTCACAGCGTTTAATGATCAAACTGCCGTTAGGAGATAGACCTTTATTTCTGAGGCGGTTTCCGGTCGTCCAGCCCGCCGCGCGCCTCCGTCTGGAGCTTCTGCTTAGAGGTGTAATCCACGGCAGAGCCACTTCAGGCGCGCGGACATCACGCACGAGGGTCCGGCCGCTGACGTTAATGAACGCTGGAGAAACCTTTATTGTGAAAGGACCGCTGCCCCCCCACGTGTTTGAAGAAGCCGAACCCGCGTCGTTTCCCTGCTAAGTCACGTTTGGTGACATGGAGGAAAGATGGAGGAAATCCCACTGAGAAAACTGTTACACTCATTTATTTATTTAAGGGGGAGGAGTTACATCAATCATTATAAGAGCTATCCTAAATCACGACAAGTTTTCTTAACATTTAGAACATTTTTTTTTTCAATTTTAGTCTTGTAAATTCCAAACGGGGCAACTATTTATTACTATTACTACTTTATTACTATAACTTTTGTAAACTTTCCAAAGATAAATAATTGTGTTCACTCTCCAAAGAGGAAATTCTAAAAGGGGCAATAATTTTCTTCTGTCTTTTTTAAACTCTTCAAAGGGGGTAAATAATTTTTACTTTTTTTTTTCAATTCTCCAAAAAGGGCAAATACTTTTTTATGTTTTATACCCCTCAAAAGGGGGATATGTTATTGTATGTAAATAGTAAATTCTCTGAAGAGCGTATTAAAAAATATATATATTTTGTGTAATCTCTGAATGGGGTAAGTTTTTTAATATTTTGTCGTAAACTCTCTATAAGAGGGCAAATTTTATTTATTTTTGTGCAAAATTTCCTTTGTATACTCTCCATAGGAGACACATATTTTTGTATTTCGTAAACTCTGATTTTTTTGCTTTTATTTTTATTTTTTTCTATTTGAAACTCTCCAAAGGGGCAAATCCAAAACATTTTCTTGCAAAATACCCAGAAGGGGCAAACATTTTTTTTGTTTATCTATTTTCTCACAAATCCAAAATTTAAAGAAATATTTTTTTGATGTAATATTTATAATATATATTTTTTTACAATATGTATATAGTTGATCTCCAAAGATGGCAAATAATTTATTTGTAAACTTTCCAGAGCGAAAAAATATTTTTTAATAAAATGTTATGTAAAGTTTATTCAAGAAAATAATTTTTTTGTTCTTTTTCCAAAAAATCTAAAGCTTAAAAAAAAAACCACCTGCTATAATGAGTTTAATTACAGCTCATGTTTTGTTAGCTTCACTTCCTTACAGTAGTCTGTTTGCCTTCACACTGTAGTAAACGTACCAGGATTCACTTGCAATTGAATCAAGACTTGATTTCAGGTTCCAGAGTCTAATTATACCTGTATATGAGACTGAGTGACTCCTCCCCCTGATGTTCCAAACAGGAAGTAAATCATTTTCTATTGGTGATGTCACACTCACTCACTCCAATTTTAACTGGATTCATTCCGGAAGTTAATGAAGATGAAACCAGATTGATTTTATTTTATTTATAACCATTTCATTAAATAAACCTCTTTAAGTGTTTTTGTTGACATCAATGCAGCTTTAGGGACAATAATCGAAGACAAACGTTCCTAAAACGTCCAAAGAGACGAGCCGCGAGATGACATCACACGGATCAGAAGTTCCCGCCAGAACCAGCTTCCAGGTCACAAAGATGCAGGATCTGTGATTAACGTAAATCTTTGTCTTAATCCAAAGAACGATTCAACCGCACGGATTCAAATCCATAATCTCACAATAATCCAGACGAGCTGCAACAAACTTCTTTTATTCTGAAAACAACAGCTGGGATTTCAGCTTCTAGATAAAACAACCGAACTGAGTCTTTTGGTTGAAACTCGTCGAATGAAACCGTGAAAATCATTTCCAAAGTCGGTTTAAGGGTTAATCAAACATCTTCTCTCGTTCCTCTATTTCCCTCCTCTTTTCTTTTTTTATCAAATCATTAATGAAGTGAAATGTTTGCTGACATTTGCAGCCATCTGCCGCCGTCTTTTTATTAAAATGCATCGGTCGGACTCGGAGCGAGTCGCTCCCCGGACTCCTGGATCCCAGCTGCAGCGCGGTCGCTATGCAAATAGTGTTTTGACCCGGGCGGAGGGCGGAGCCACGTGGAGCGCCGGAGTCTCACGCCGCTCGTTACTGTTTCACTGTTAAAAAAAAAAAAAAACAACAAAAAAGCGCAGGAACTCGACTGGTGGTTTCATGGATGTCGTCGTGTGAAGGTTCAAGTCATTTTGAGTTGTTACTCATTAATAGACACAGTTACGTGTTAAACACGTTAATCTCTGAACGCACTATTCTGTGGAACATCTGAAAAGGAAAAATCCTCGTCTGTGGATCGCACATTTTTGTCAAGTTTGAGCACGCTCCGTACGTGTGAGCAGCACTTTACTTCTGCCAGGAACGATTAAACGGAGCTGTTAAAGTTAAAGCCACACAAGTATTCAATCACATCAGAGTGAATGAAGCACTTTTTTCCTTTTTCAGCATCTCTGCAGAGTGAAAAAAGCTGTTGAATCTGAAAATAATGATACAATATCTACAATATTTTTCAGACTTCAAGTCACTCCAGAGCAAATTATAACAAAAATAAAAGAAAAAAAATACATTTATACTCCAAAAAATGCATCTAATTAGTGTAAAATTAATGTGAAAAGAGAAAAGTGCTCAACTAATATGACAAGATATTGATACATTTAGTTTAGGAATGCAAATATTAAATACTAACTAATAAAATAAACTCAACATCAAGGAGGAAAGCACAAAATAAAGAAACTACATATTAAAGAGCAAAAATTAGATTTATTCATGTCAAAAGTGACTTTTATTTAAAAAAAAAAAGTGAATTCCAGCAATTAAAATCACGTGCTAAATTTAATTAATTTGATCAATTACTTCACATGAACTAAAAAATAGGACTTGAACAGTGTTGAAAAGCAAATATAAACACAGACAAATGCAAAAAAGTAGAAAAAATAGTTGAAATAAAGATGATGAAAGAATAGACTAACGTACAAAAAAAAAGAACTGAAGTAGAGCCAGATTTTTGAAAGGTTTGAAAAAAATCATAAAGCATAGAATGATGCTGAAAAAACTGGAACAATTAAAAAAATATATATGCTAAAGGAGCTGAAAAAACTAAAGAAGAGATTCTCAAAGAGCAAGACAATAAAACTGCTAAATGACATACATTTGCCAAAAAACAGAAAATAAACTTAAACACAGAAAGGTGTTAAAACAGCTGAAAAATGCTTAATAACAAAACAAGAAGTTAAGAGCTGAAAAAAGTAGCGAAAGTGCAAAACAGATGCCAAAAGCACTGCAGAATGGCGACCGCACAGAAAGATGCTAAAAAAAACTGAAATATAAACGCAGCCATAAAAGAGCTGAAAAATGGCTAAAGCTAAAAGAATGCTAAATTAGTTTAAGAACAGAAAGATGTAAAATCAGCTAAAGCACAGAAAAATGCTAAAAAAAAAAGTGCATAAATTTGCCAGTAAAAACGCTGAAAAATAGCTGAAGCACAGAAAGGTGGTAAAAGAGCTGAAAAAATGGTAAAAGCCCAGACAAAAGATAAAATTCTGAAAAAATAGCTAAAGAACAAACATTTTTATAGAGCTGAAAAAAATGAATCAACCACAGAAAGGTGGTAGAAGAGCTGAAAAATGGTGACTGTGCAGAAATATGCTAAAATGGCTAAAAAAGAAGAAAAGCTTAAGAACAGAAAGATGTAAAAAGAGCTGAAAAATTAACCTAAGTCCTAACAGCTGAAAAATAACTGAAGTGGACGGGGGCTGAAAGGGCTAAACGGTTCAAATGGCTTTTGATTCTGTCTGGTTTTAAAATCATACAGACAAAATGAATAATTCAGTAAAGTTTAAATTAATTTAAACTGAGTTTTAGTTTTCCAGCTGAACTCACAGTAAACTGTTGAAGTTGAACAGCTGAAGCAGATCTCTCTCAAGTTTCCTAGATTAAGTTTTTACCCCCTGTATTTTCTGTGTACAATTTGTCCTCATGTCTGACTTTTAGCGTCTTGGCCCCTCCCCTTTAGCCCCCTCCCTCTCAAGCATCTGTCAAACCCGGGCGCCTGCTGCGCTCGTCTCCTCACTCAAGTTTCTCTGGACCGCAGGGCCGATGGCGTTCAGGAAGGCCCTGAGGCGGACCGCCATCGTGGGCGGCGGCGCCGTGGCCGCGGCCTTCGGCGTGTCTCAGCTGATCGAGTACCGGAGGGCGCAGGTGAGGTCAAAATGTGCCGATTGCAGCGTTGAACTTTTCTTCCTGCAGGACGTCGTGATGGGCGTGGCCAAAACTTCACACCTGAATCTTTTTGTGTGGAAGTTTGTTTCAAAGCTCCAACCGAGGAGCCACTTCAATGCCGTTTGACCTTTCAGCTTTAAGTCTCATGGGAATACTGCGACTACTTTTACCCATCTCCTTAAATATCGTCTAGCTCCTCCCACTTTGGTCTCCATCTCATCAGATGAAGGCAGAATGAGAGGATTTCATCTCAGATTTATGACTTTCTTTTATTCTCGTGAACCTCAAAGCTGCCATATTTAGATGAGCCGTAGCGGCTGTAACCTGAGCGCGCTCAGTCTTACTCGCCGTCATCGACGCGTCCACAAACACAAATGTCCCTCCGTGAGGCGACAACAGCTGTCCCGACCTACCGCCGGCTTATTTTAGACGCACTTTAAGGACCGCTCAGTCTAACGTCAACTTCTGGTTTGTGTCCCGGTGTTCCGCCCGCCGCCGCCGCCGCCGCCACCCTCTGACCGGAAGCCCGGATTGGTAAGCAAAGCGTCCGTCCGTCCGTCCTGATGAGACGATTCTTCTCTCAATAGTCTGTAATCACGCATGCCACTAATCCGAGCTGATGAGATGAATGTCCGTCTTGTGTTCCTCCGGGAGAAGTTTCTGAGAGCCTTAACTTGATTGATTATGTGGTGGTGGGGGGTGGTGGTGGTGGTGGTGGTGGGGGGGTCTGCCTTTCTGTCGGTGTTCGTCTGCGAGCATCCTCCAAAACAGACAATGATTATCTCATGGCCTTAAATCACAGAACGCCCGCTTTTATTTGCAAGTCAAATGCTGCGTCGGCCTCAAAGCAGCTTGATGCAATCATTTAGCTCAGGCCGCTAAATAGAGAGCTGAATAAATATTTCATTAGACGTGAAATTCCTCCTCGTGTCAGAGGGGAGCTGGCTTCTTCCTTTTCTGTCTTTGTACTGTAGTTGTGATGATTTCAGCCATTATTTTGTTAATCAGTGATGTTCAAAGTGTGTTTTCTAGTGGGTAGTGCTGCCACAAACGATTATTTTAATAGTCGACTAATCATCGATTAATTTTTCCGATTAGTTGACTAATCGGATCATGGACAAAGTGGATGTAAAGAAAATCTGAAATATGATTAGCTTTAAAACAAAAAAATCCTAAATAAGCTAAAATCTCTAGCATATAGCTGAAATATTAGCTAAACTCCAAATTAGCCTAAAAATTGTAAAAATTCCAAATTAGTTAAAATAGCTAGCATGTAGCTGAAGTAATAGCAAAACTCCAAATTAGTCTAATAAACTGTAAACATTTACAATTGGCTAGCTAACGTGTAGCCGAAATATTAGCTAAACTTGAAATTAGCCTAAAAAACCGAGAAAAATCCTAAATTAGCCAAAAGAGCTAATATGTAGCTGAAATATTATCTTAATTCCAAATTAGCCTTAAAAACTTAAAAAGCCTAAATTAGCGAAAATAGCTAGCATGAAGCTAAAATATTAGCTAAACTCCAAATTAGCCTAATAAACTGTAAACATTTAGAATTAGCAAGCGAACATGTAGCTGAAATATTAGCTAAACTTGAAATTAGCCTAAAAAAACTGAAAAAATCCTAAATTAGCCAAAAGAGCTAATATGTAGCTGAAATATTATCTGAATTCCAAATTAGCCTAAAAAACTGAAAAAGCCTAAATTAGCGAAAATAGCTAGCATGAAGCTAAAATATTAGCTAAACTCCAAAATAGCCTGAAAACCCTTAATAAATGCCAAAATAGTCTAAAAAGCTAGCAGAATGTCATAACTTTCAACTTTACTACAGCCTGACTCCATATATTATAAAGTAACGACTAATCGACTATGAAATTAGTTTTCGACTATTTTAATAGTCGATTAGTCGACTAATTGTGGCAGCCCTACTAGTGGGGTCTTTTTAACCCTCACCACTAACTTTTCTGCATCACTAATCAAACCCTCATTTCTTTTCTTTTTATTCTGTTTGTCCGACTGACACTTGCTTTCTGACATTATAAGCACTGAAGTTTCCACCAAAAACTTGTTATTTTTGCATCAATTTAATCAAAACTCAAACCAAAGTACATGTATTCCTTTTATGTACTTTCTTGTATTTTGGTGTTCTTTTTTTTTCTGCTTTTATTTTGGTAAAAGTAGCCAAAAACCCTTAAAGTTGTGGTATTACCTGGTTTCAAGTTCAAGATTTTCAAAATATTTCCAATGATAATGAAAAAAATTAATACACTTTTACCAAATAGACGCACTTGGTTGTGACAAAGTAGCATATTTTCCACACTGTTGCACAACTAACTAACTTATTGTACATATACGGTGCACCAAACTTTAAGGTGAGACGAGAGTCGGAAATAAATTCATCAGACCTTATTAACTCATAGTGTAACACTCAAAACATTAGCCATTATAGCATATTCACGTACCTCTAACTCCCGATTTTGTTTTAAAACTTAAAAAGATAGTTTTCAAAATACAGCAATCAAAACAAATCAATCCAAGCTTTATTTATAAAGCACTTTTTACATGTAGGTAAAACAACATTTTTCAACCGAAAAACCAAAAGCAAAACAAAGAACTTAACAAAAAATATATATTTTTTTCCAATATTTACTAAAAAAAATTTTGCCAGGTTCTCTACGTGAACCAGATTCCTGCGAAACATTTAAATTACTTGTTTATTCTGAACCAAAAAGAGATCAGAGAAGAGAAGAAGAGCTCAGGGAGGAGTTAGGTACAGGACGGTGTCATCGGCGTACAGACGGATATGGGTGTAGAATGAAGTTGAATGAATGAATCCTTGGGGAACTCCAATGGATCATAGCAAGGTATTGGAAAGAAAGCAATCAGCTGTCATTAACTACTAAATAGCTAAGGCACAGAAAGATGCTAAAATAGTTGAAAATGTCTATAGCACAAAGAGATTTACAAACATAAATAAAGTTTACAAAAGACGTTGAAGCTGAAACGTTCATAAACTTTCGAGTCCTCTGACGGGTCATATGTAAAAGTCTCTGTTTCTGAGTCATCATTCACAAATGTAGGATAATGCAGTCCAAGCTAGCAGCTCTCAGCAAATCCATAATGGATGAAAGTGATTGCAAGTCATTATGCATTAACTCACAGTTCGTTTCATGACATGATTACCATGAAACCGCAGCAGTGCTTACAATGTGTGCAGCACAAACCTCCAGAAACACACACCTCCAGCTTTCTTTATGATGAAACTACAACAGTAGAAGTCAAAGCGACTGTAACTGCCACTCATCCAGGCCCACGTGGCGGCAGAGGCGGAGCTGAAGGTCCCGTACCCCAACGAGCTGCCTTCTCGGGCGGCCCAGCTGGCGGCGCTGAGGGACACCGAGGAGTTTGACGTGCTGGTCGTCGGGGGAGGGGCCACCGGGGCAGGATGCGCCCTGGACGCTGTCACACGCAGTGAGTAGCGTACCCTGTAGACGATGCACTACGACCATTTTTGAGAAGCTGTTAACCCTCTAACCACTGACCACTAAAGACCAAACGCTCTCTGAACTACTGTAAAGTCATTGATTGCTCAAGGAAGTCGCTTCGGTAAAGTCCTGCCATCTTGGGGCCTGGCTGCAGACAACAACATGGCCCCAAGATGGCGCCAGAGCATCATTAGCGGGTAGTCCTCGATCCAAGTTTGGAAAATCTCCAAGAAAAACTCCAGAACTGAGTTATGTTGAGGGTTAGGGTTAGTAATCTTCTAGTATAAATACTCAAATTTCCGCTTCCAGCTAACGATGGGTTTAATGTTGTTTGGATTCCATCTTGTCTGCGACCAGGTCCCTCTCACTCTTGCTCCAGACTTTTTCTTTCACAGCTCTATTCTGATCAAACTGTGATTATTAACTTCTCCGTCTTGATCAATTTTCAAACGGTTGACACCAGTGCTGCCATGATTACTCGACTAATCGACGATTAATTGACTATTAAAATAATTGCCGACTAATTTAATGTTGATTAGTCGTTACTGTATATCATAGAGTCGGAGTGTTGAAAGTTATAATAGCATTCTGCTAGCTTTTTAATGCTAATTTGGAGATTAGCTAATATTTCATCTGTATGCTAACTATTTTGGCTAATTTAATTTTTTGGGCTAATTTGGAGTTTAGCTAATATTTTAGCTGCATGCTAGCTGTTTTGGTTAACTTGGGCTTTTTCAGTTTTTTTAAGGCTAATTTGGCATTTAACTAATATTTTTCAGCTGATAGCATTTTCAGCGATCAGTACTAGCATTTTCAGCGGCCAAATTCAGCTTACAGCTTTCACACCAGCATAATCACAGGTAATGGTTTTTGGTTAGTTTAAAACTAATGACTGTTAAAATGTGTTTTACATCCAGTTTGCGCACGACCCAATTAGTCACCTAATCTGAAGAAATAATCGGTGATTAGTCGACTAAAAAGCAGCTTTTGAACGCATCACTGAATAGAGTCTTACCACGTGTCTGTGCATAAGAGGTGGTTCGTGTAATTTTTTTTAAAGATTTGCGTCTGTAATGAGCTTCAAGTTGTTGTAATTTTAATTTGTGCATGTGTGAATTGTTTTTTTTTTTTTTAATCTATAATTTTTTTACTAAAGCACAAAACGTATTATGAGTTACAAATCAAGAATTGGAGTGAGACCATTTTGTCTCCATACTTTAACCCTTCGAAGCTACAGAAGCCGGTCACTCTAAAGGGTTAAAGCTGTTTAAAACATAATCAGATTGTTAGTTCCTGTAGGTCAAATCCGAATTCTTCCCCTACCCCTATGGCCTCCCCCCACCCCTACATTTAGCCCTCAAAACTGAGAATTATAGAAAAATGGCGTCTTCAATTTTAAAAGTTGCCGGTCAGCTACGTTAGAGAGGATCAGAAATACATGGAAACTCAGATTTTATAACTTTAAAAAGTCATTACTTACATTTAAATGTAAACTCCTGCGCTTCAGAGCGCACCCAAATGAAGAAAAGCACCTCTCCTCCCTTCCATTTGCTGGGAAAGTTAGACTTAAAATAACTATTTCGGATAATCCCACCACTTCAGATGCCCCTACAGTTGGAGGGGTAGGGAGAAGCCGTAG
Source organism: Oryzias javanicus (assembly GCA_003999625.1). Lineage (NCBI taxonomy): Eukaryota > Metazoa > Chordata > Actinopteri > Beloniformes > Adrianichthyidae > Oryzias > Oryzias javanicus. The sequence goes on from CM012438.1 coordinate 2,030,100, forward strand.
GGGAAGAATTGGAATTCAAAACAAATAATTGAGCTCTTATTTTGAAGTGATGACTCGTGACCTTTTCCTTGCGTCCTCCTCCAGACCTGAAGACCGCTCTAGTAGAGAGGAGCGACTTCTCCTCGGGCACGAGCAGCCGGAGCACCAAGCTCATCCACGGCGGCGTGCGGTATCTCCAGAAGGCCATCATGAAGCTGGACTACGAACAGGTTCTCCTGCGATCCCGCCTCCTCTGCGGTCCTTTCTTATGGTCTTGTTCTCATTGGTCCGTCTCTCGTTGAATCAGTACATGATGGTGAAAGAGGCTCTGCACGAGCGAGCCAACCTGCTGGAGATCGCCCCCCACCTGTCGGCGCCGTTACCCATAATGCTCCCTGTTTACAAGTAAGAGTTGGAAAGAAACTGCAGAAGAAGAAGTAAAAAAGCTTAAAAGGAGTTGATTTGAGTGTCTGTGGATGCAAAGGTGGTGGCAGCTGCCCTACTACTGGGCGGGCATCAAGATGTACGACCTGGTGGCAGGGATCCAGTGCCTGAAGAGCAGCTACGTCCTCAGCAAGTCCAAAGCCTTGGAGCTGTTCCCCATGCTGAAGAAGGACAAGCTGGTGGGAGCCATCGTCTACTACGACGGTGAGTCCGCCTCAACTTTTATTAGTTTGGCGCCCCTTCTGGCGCTCGTACACACAGTTCGTTTGTGCTTCATCAGTATGGGTCGGTTTGTAGGCTAACATTAAAAGTGTAACAATCACAGCCTAAACGTAAACATTTACAGTTTCCCAGAAAGCCACATGTAGCCAAATTTTAAGTAATTATCTTCCACAATCTTCAATAAATAAATATAAAACTGAAACATTTTAAAAACTAGACAGCATTAGCTACGATGATGCTAGTGTGAATGCTGTAAGCTAAATGTGGCTGCTGAAGATGCTAGTGCTAATAGCTGAAGATGCGGAAATTGATAACTGAACATGCTGAAGTCGTTGGATAAAAACATTGACGTCGATAGCTAAAATGGCTGAAGCCAGTAGCTAAAAGCGCTGATGCTGATAGCTAGCTAAAATATTAGCAAAATGCCAAATTAGCCCCAAAAAATGAAAACAATTCTAAATTAGCCAAAACAGCTAGCATGTAGCTGAAATATTAGCTAAATGCCAAATTAGCAAAAAAAAAGCTAAAGTGTTCAGTTTAGCCAAAACAGCTAGCATGTAGCTGAAATATTAGCTAAACCCTAAATTAGCCTAAAAACTGAAAAGTCTAAATTGGCAAAAACAACTAGCATGTAGCTGAAATATTAGCTTAATGTCAAATTAGCCCAAAAAATAGTAAAATGTTTTTCAGCCTAAACAGTTAGCATAAAGCTAAAATATTAGCTGAACCCCAAAATACCCTAGAAGTTCTTAGTAGCTGCCAAAATGGTTGAAAAAGTTAGCATAAAAGAGCTGAATATTTTTAGAGCTGAAAGAGATATAGACGTCCAAATAATGTACAGAAGAAAACTAATAAAAATAAAGAAGAAGTGACTAAGTCACAATTAAACCAATAAATATTCTGTCTTTCCGTCATAGTTCAGACTGCAGAAGGCTGGAGTAAAAAGTCTTGTTTTATTTGGGTCTCAACTCTGCATTTTTGATACTGTGTGGGGGCCGGGCCAATGTGGAGGCGGGCCTGGTCCGGCCCACGGCCGTAGTTTGGAAATGTTCTTTTGAAATGATTCTTTACATTTAAAAATATTAAAATACTTAGAAATATTTCAAAATACTTTGGAATGTTTTGAAATGATTCCTTCAATTAAAACTTAATGAACTATATCAAAAGGTTTCGAATTGATTCTTTTCATTCATGAACCCTTTAGAAATATTTTAAAATGCTGCAAAATATTTTAAAATTATTTCTATCATTCAAAATTCTTGAAATAATTTATAATATTTCAAAATGATTATTTCAATTTAAAAACAACAGTGAAATATTTCAAAATACTTTGAAATTTTATGAAATGATTCCTGGAATTAAAATTTCATGAACTGTATCAAAAGATTTCAAAAAGATTCCTTTCATTTAAAAAACCTTTAGAAATATTTGAAAATACTTAAAAATATTAGAATTTAAAAACCACAGAAGAATATTACAAAATACTTTTAAATATTTTTAAGTTGGTCCTTCCACTCAAAATCCAGGAATTTTTTTTAAATCAAAAAAATGAAATACTTCATTTCAAAGTATTTCAGACATTTTGAAATCACTCCTTTCCGTCAAGACTCATCAAATTATTCGAGACACTTTGAATTTATTCATTCCATTTAATAGCCACTGCAAAATATTTCAAAAATGATTCCTTCTTTCTAAAAAGGACTTAGAAATATTTTAAAAAACTTACAAATATTTGAACCGATTCCTTACAGTCAAGACTCATGAAACAATTTAAAATACTTTGAAATTTTTTATTTTTTGTTTTAAAATCAAGAAACACTTAGAATTAATTAGACAATTATTCTTTCTATTTAAGATATTTAAAAATACTACTAAGTATTTTTGAAAGATTCCCTCCATTGAGATTTTTGAATGGAAGGAATTAAATAAAAAGTTGAATCATTTTGAAGTTAAAAACTAAAGAGAGACATGGCGGCTGCAGACTCAAAGTTATTTCTGTAGATTAGAAGCAGCTCTGATCTGCTCTTATTCTTCCTGGAGATATTTCAAAATCGTAATTTTTTTCTATTAGAATTTATTTGGAAATTAATTTATCGTTAATTAACTCTTTCTGAACACTGATTAGGTTCACACCACATGTTTTTACTGCACAAGTGTGCTGTATTTTTCTTCCTCTTCCTCCGAGTGCACGGGGGGGTGGGGGTGGGGGGGGCGCTGGGGGGGGGTGGAGGAGCGGCGCATCTTTTCTCCAATTACACCGCCTGGAACAATCACGCCGGTGACATTTAGAAATCTGACCTTCTCTCCCGGCGGTGTAGAGAAGCGTCCGGGCAGCATCCTTCTCTCCTGCTGCCGTGGTTACGGAGGCGGTCCGAGACTCCTTCAGCCTAATCCTCTTATGCCCAACCAGATGGGCGGAGTCATGTGCCGGCATGCGCCTTTAAATGCCATCGTGGTGGCGGCGCTGGCCGACACTCGCCCATTCAACTAAAGACAATATTACCACAGTACTTAAAAGAGACGGACCAAGAGCAGCATTTTTGCACGCATACATGGCAACCCCAGAGGCTAGAAGAGATCTGGATCTAGAATCACAATTTCTACTTTCAAGTTTCTGTTTATATATAATAAGTTTTCACGTTCAAAGCAAAAAAAGAACAGAGCGAGTGATGAAAAATACTAAAGTTCAAAGAGTTTTAACAAAATTGCTTAATCTACTTGATTTCCAAAAACATAGTTGACAATTCAGCATTGCCGTTCATAAGCCACGCCCCTAAATATGTGTAATTTAAAGCTCCAGCATAAACAAAGTAAATCATTTAAATAAAACAACCTTCCTGAACAATACACACAAACACAGATGTCAACAACTGAAAATAAACTGAACATAGAAAGGTTAGAGTAACATTAGAGTCGATGGGAGCTTCTGAAACCAGCCTCTGGTGGTCGTTTGAGGTACTGCAACATTTACTGTTTTAGGGTCAGATTTAGTTATAGAGTATGAGGGCTGGATTATGACATTACTCATTTTATACTTTGGTAACATTTATGGAAAATCTGCCAAAATGAAATACTAATTAAAAAATTATTGATTTAACAGAAAAAAAGTTTTTTAGTAAATTTTAGTTTAATTTTCAATTAACTAGAAGAAATATAAAAACAAGATTTGGGACTAAATTTGTAATTTAAGTCATTGCTAAATAACAAAAAAATATATTAAAAGGCTTTTTTTTAATTTATTAATTCTTCTTAAGTTGTAGATTTGTAACTAAGCAATAGACAAGTGGAAAATACAGAAACATTTATCAGCAACTTAAGAGATTTGAGAAAAATAAACAAAACCATATTCTCAAAAAGCCAAGTAGACTGCTAAGTTAGCCAAAAATTTGCAGCTAAAATCAAGCAAGAAGAAGCTAAGAAATTTGAAAAAAGCTACAAATATTTAAAAAGATCTTAAAGCACAACATGAAAGCTAAATTCGATTATTTCAGTTTGTTTACGACAAGAATAAAATGATTTAAGATGCAAATACTTAGGAAAAACTCAATAATGCTAGCTGCTGTCATTAGCTTAAATAGTTTGTGCTAAAAAATGCTAAGAAACATAAAAAGAGCTAAAAATGAGCAACACATGAGAGTTGAAAATCAGATTATAGAGTACTATTACAAGAGAAAGTACTAGAGACAAAAATAATCTGAACATTTTCAGTAATGCTAGCTGTTATTATTAGCTAACTGGTCTTAGAGCTAAAAATAAATTGTTCGTTTTCAGTTTATGAGTTTTTCCGTCAACATTTGGTGGGTCTTTAACCAAGCTAGTTTTAACCTTTTCTGAATGTAAATGTACTTTTACTAGAAACTAATGACATGACGTCCTGACTCGGGTTAGCTAACGTCTTCCTCCTCGTCTTCCTCAGGGCAGCACAACGACGCCCGCATGAACCTGGCCATCGCTCTCTCCGCCGCCCGCTACGGCGCCGCCGTGGCCAACTACACGGAGGTGGTTCACCTGCTGAAGAACAAAGACCCTCAGACCGGCAGGGAGGCGGTGTGCGGCGCTCGCTGCAGGGACGTCGTCACAGGTAGGGGGCGCCGTTCCGTTTGACCGGAGCGTCAGCGCTGGGTTTCTATCCCTTCACTGTCGGGTCAGAACGATCCGGACTCGAATCCAAGTTATGACATCATGTGTTGATGCTTAAGATTTGATGAAAGAGAGCAGACTATTTCCTGGAAGAAAGAGAGCAGACTATTTCCTGGAAGAAAGAGAGCAGACTATTTCCCGGTGAAGAAAGAGAGCAGACTATTTCCTGGAAGAAAGAGAGCAGACTATTTCCCGGTGAAGAAAGAGAGAAGACTATTTCCTGGTGAAAACAGAAAGCAGACTATTTCCTGGAAGAAAGAGAGCAGACTATTTCCTGGTGAAAACAGAGAACGGACTATTTCCTGGTGAAAACAGAAAGCAGACTATTTCCTGGAAGAAAGAGAGCAGACTATTTCCTGGCGAAGAAAGAGAGCAGACTATTTCCTGGCCAAGAAACAGAGCAGACTATTTCCTGGCGAAGAAAGAGAACGGACTATTTCCTGGCCAAGAAACAGAGCAGACTATTTCCTGGAAGTAAGAGAGCAGACTATTTCCTGGCGAAGAAAGAGAACAGACTATTTCCTGGTGAAAACAGAAAGCAGACTATTTCGTGGAAGAAAGAGAGCAGACTATTTCCTGGCGAAGAAAGAGAGCAGACTATTTCCTGGAAGAAACAGAGCAGACTATTTCCTGGCGAAGAAAGAGAGCAGACTATTTCCTGGTGAAAACAGAGAGCAGACTATTTCGTGGAAGAAAGAGAGCAGACTATTTCCTGGCGAAGAAAGAGAGCAGACTATTTCCTGGAAGAAACAGAGCAGACTATTTCCTGGCGAAGAAAGAGAACAGACTATTTCCTGGTGAAAACAGAAAGCAGACTATTTCCTGGTGAAAACAGAGAGCAGACTATTTCCTGGAAGAAAGAGAGCAGACTATTTCCTGGCGAAGAAAGAGAGCAGACTATTTCCTGGTGAAAGAGAGCAGACTATTTCCTGGCAGATAGAGAGGGGACTTCTTTATGGCGATGAGAGGGTGAAGGCTATATCCTGGTTAAGAAAGTGTGCAGGCTATTTCCTCACAAGGAATTGTTGTAGGCTATTTCTTGGCAGATAAAGGGAAGGTACTATTTCCCGACGATGTAAAGGTGCGGACTATTTCCAGATGATTAAAGGGTATTTCCCTGCTAAGATGGGGTGCGCACTATTCCCTGGCGATGAAAGGGTTTGGGCTACTTTCCGGCGATGAGAGGTGCAAACAATTTCCCGGCGGTGAAAATGTGTGGGCTATTTGACGGCGCTGAAAGGGTGCAGACTATTTCTTTGTGAAGAAAGATTTCAAATCAAATTTTCTTTCTCTGTCTTTCAGGGAAGGAGTTCGATGTGAAGGCGAAGTGTGTGATCAACGCCACCGGGCCGTTCACCGACTCCCTGAGGAAGATGGACAACCAGGAAACGCCGAACATCTGCCAGCCCAGCGCGGGCGTTCACATCGTCATCCCCGGGTACTACAGGTGAGCTCCTCCCGGATTCGTCCCTCTACGGTTTCTCATTGCTGTGGGTAAACACGGAGCACGCTCGGCGACCGTCTGACCTTCACCGGCGCGAGCGGGACGATCCTCCGTGCTTCACACGAGAGTGGTTTTGTTCAAGTCGCGTGTTTTAAAGTTCAGCTGAGCTTATTGAGAGGAACCCGAGGGAGCGGCAGCCCTTTGAACAGAAATGCCAGCCACCTCATTTTCCTGCTTCATCTTCCTCCTGCCCCTCTCATCGGGGTGATTCCTCTCTCCTCCAGCCCCGACAACATGGGTCTTCTTGACCCGGCCACGAGCGACGGCCGCGTCATCTTCTTCCTGCCCTGGGAGAAGATGACCATCGCGGGGACCACGGACAGCCCCACCAAAGTCACAGCGCACCCCATCCCGGGAGAGGACGACATCAACTTCATCCTGACGGAGGTCCGGAACTACCTGAGCCCCGACGTCGAAGGTACTGGAGCCAGAACGACCATCTGTGTGTAGCTGCTTAATTTGACCAATCAGGGGGAAAGAAAAATCATTTTGCCGTCTCCAGTGCGCAGAGGGGACGTGCTGGCGGCGTGGAGCGGGATCCGCCCCCTGGTGACCGACCCCAACTCCAAAGACACCCAGTCCATCTGCAGGAACCACATCGTCAGCATCAGCGACAGCGGGCTGGTCACCATCGCAGGTCAGCTGACTTCCTGTCCCGGCGAGGGTTTGGGGGGGTGGATGGGGGTTCCCCGGTTGAAGTTCTGGCTGTTTCCAGGCGGGAAGTGGACCACCTACAGGTCCATGGCGGAGGAGACGCTGGACGCGGCCATCAAGGCCCACGGCTTCACAGCCGGGCCGTGCAGGACGGTGGGGCTGATGCTGGAGGGGGCGAAGGGATGGGCCCCCACCCTCTACATCCGGCTGGTGCAGGACTACGGCCTGGAGATGGAGGTTAAATACTGAACGTGTTGGTTACACCTTTACATTCCATTTTATTACAACATTTGGCGTAATTTAAACTATAATAACATGCAAACGTTTGAATTTAGTTTATTTCTGAGTTTTATCTAGACATATTTACAATAGATGAAGAGAAAACCCGTTCCAGGACGGTTTCTCCGCTATGCTAGCAGACGATCACACGACCTCACAAAATTGATAAAAAAATGTTGAAATATTTTCTATTTCACATTCGTTAGATTCTTTTTAAGTTGTTAAAATTATTATTTTTTTTCCCAATAAACTGAACTCTAATTGATTTTTTTTTTAAATCTACAAACACTGGTTAGCCTTACTTGATATTTAAACCTGTAAATAGACATACGTAACAAAGTGTTGGGAAAAGTGTTGGGACCACACAAGACTTTTCTTCTACCAACTCCTTTTCTAGCACATTGTTTGCTTTACTTGTATATTTGTATTTTTAAAATCTTGCGTTTATTTTCATTTCGTGTTTGAAACAAAAAAAAAACCCCATAAAACTATGAAAAATTTTGGTGACACTAGCCTAGTTTAGTTTAGTTTATATATACTTAAAATCCAACGTTATTTTGCATTTTAGTGTATTTTTACTGTATTCAACTATATTTATAAAGATTGCAAATCTGCAAATATTGATACTCGTAGTCCTACATTTTTAATCTATAAAAATCCCTTTGAGGATTCATTTACTTCCCATAACTTTAGTGTATTTACTGACTTTCAGTGATTAAATTAAAAAGCAACATTATTCTACATTTTATAATAACAATTCAATTGCCTGTAGTGTATTTTTACTGGGGCTGAACAATATTAGAAAATCTCGCAATGTCCAATATTGTGATAACATGACTTGTGATATATGTGTCTAAACAACCCATACATCATTTTCATTCCACTTTTATTTAAATAAATTCATCAGAACTTAAATTATCCTCTGAATGTCTACATAGGAGGTGAGTATTTAACATGAAGGAGGTCTATCCGATTGGTCAAAAGTGAAAAGGTCTCCTTTTAATTTGCCAAATTCGTCAAAATGGCGTAAAATTGTTTTTTTTTTTTTTAAATTTAAGGTAGTCGTCTATCTCAATTTAAGGCGTCGTTTTCCATAAGTGTCTCACAGGCTGACACTGTGAGGACAATGTGTTAGCGATGTATAGTGCAAATCTGCAATCTTTAATTATGCTCAAATTTTCAGTAACAGATTGCGAATATTTGAGTTTTCAGATACTTTTTTCTATCTTACCTTAAAGAAACTAGAATCTTACAGTTTTAATCCACAAAAACACTTCCTGGCTTCACTTAGATTATTTATTTACTTCTGGAGACAGAAGCGTATTCACTTAGTTTTGGTTATATACCTAAAATCCAGCATTTTTAAAGCTATATTCACATTTCCTGTAGTTTACTTTTCAATTCTCTACTATATCGATAAAAATCGCAAGTCAGCAATCTCTGCCATCACAAATATTCATCCTCAGATTTTCTGGAACAGATCGCACATTTCCTAGTATTCATATATTTTCAGATATTCGGATACAAAACCCTAAATTTTTCATGTACGTAAAAAATTGCGCTAGCTTCACATTGAAGAAGTGGCGCATTCATTTCAAATCCAAATTTATTCCACTATTTACAGTGATAATTACTTAAGTGCATATTTACTACTGTATACTAGATTTATGAAATCGCAAATCTGCTATTTTTTAGACACCAAAATAACTCATAAATTGTGAATATCTAAATATTTGGATACTTGTTACTGGCAAAAAACAACAGAAAGCTTATCATCTAGGGGGCGGAGCTACTCAGTTCTAATGACCACGCCCCTTCAGTGGAAATTTAGGAAACAGAAGCTTCAGATCAACATGAAAAACAGCTTTTAAAGACTTTTAGGTTTTTGATTAAAAACTTCAGAATCATAATTAAAACACTACGGGGAATGTTTTTTTTCTTGTAATGTAATCGGGAAACTTTAAAGGGTTCAGCACGAACTTGTAGGTTGTTTATAAACCTGTTAACTACTTAAAATAAAGCCGGTTTTAGTTCAATTTTTTGTTTTTTTAGACTTTTACATTTATTTAACACAATAGTCTGAAGTGTTGACGTTCTTGAGGTTACCGTAAGTCTTCCATCATTTATGCAATTTATGTTATTCCAGCAGATCCTGAATTTTCCGGAGTAAAGTGTGTTTTTGGCGTTTAACGTGAATCAGCTGGTATTTAATTTTTGCTTTTTTTCTTGTCGTCAGAATCGATTAGAGTTGCATTATTTGCGTAAATGGCCTAAGAGTTCCAGTATGTCCAAGAGCGCAGGTCATTTAGGTTTCACCAGCGACATCTTTGGTGTCAAAAGGTTCATCCAGCAGTTTCTGAGACACTGAGCTGTCCACAAATATGCCCGTCAGATTTTTATTTATAAACAAAAGTGAAAATCTTTTGTTTTTTCAAATTCAATCATTTTTTTATGAGCACAGCTGGACAAACACACCTGAGCAGCTGACATTAAAGCCGCCGCCTCTACAAATCTGACATTTCTACCACACAAAACACCAGACGCACACCGAAGTACACCCGCCGTCGTCCAGTTTATCAACGGCATCGACCGGCATCGGCGCCGCGCGTTCTCCACGATAATTAGTCCCTTTTTTAACCAAACGCAGCAGAAGGCGCTTTTGGTGCGCGGGAGCTACCTGCGGCGGCGAGCCTCCTCCTCCTCATTAGAGGCTTCTGCCGCCGCTCCAATATTCCTGAAAGGTCACTGATGATATTTGGACAGCGTCTGCCCTTTTACATGATCGACAAGCCAACGATCTGAATAGCAAATAGTCTGCGGTGTTCTGTAAACGTGGCACCTCATTGACAAAGAGGCGCCGCCGCTTATCGTCTAGCCACAAAGAGGGGAAATTGATCTTCTGATACCGATGACAAGCAGCCGTTTGGACGTATGGTCGGGGCGGATCCGGCGTTTTCACCGCCGCAGAGGCTCCAGGCTTCACTACAGAACCATTAGATTCATCATAGATCCTGTTACATATCTTATGAAACACTCCAGTTTTAATAGTTATTAAAGCACTAAAGAACATTCGTTTATATCCATTCACACAACTCCAAAACAAAGAGAAAACATCTTAGAGTGTGGTATTTATTTGCATAAAACACCACAAAAGTTCGCTTTACTTTCGCTTAAGTTTTTCCTGAAATATTGATACAGAAATACATCTTCCAGTTACTATAACTCGTGGCAAAAGAAATAAAAATAAAACTTGTTTCAAAGTTGTATATTGTGAATCAATCACTTGGGGCGTTCCACAGGGCACTATACTCGATCCCACTCTTTTTACTTTCTAATTGTGCTCCTAAGGATTATGACATAGAATGTTATAGTGATTCTAATTACAGACACATTTTAAGACAATTTTATTAATTTTAGAATTATTCCCAATGATTTTTTAAATTAAGATGGTGCACTCTTTAGCCTAAATCAAAACACTTTCTGCGTTTTTTTAAAAGACATATTTAAAAAAAAAAAAAAGCATTACAGTGAACGGAAGAAATAAAGTCTGTAGTTTGATGCACTTAATATATGACATAATTTCAAAATAGACCATTCATTGACGATGCGCCTCATAGTGCTGAACATGCTGTAGTGTCAAAGGCCTCTGTGTTAATCTTAAGAGACCTTAATGAACTTTCTTAAACCGCAATGATACGTGCTTTGGCTAACATCCGAACAATCTCGTCTCAAAAGGTGAAGGACTTCCTCTGTAAATGATAACGGTTGACAACATTTTTGCGAAACTTAAGTCTCGACAGTTTACCAACTTTACATGTCGTCACGAGCAGATATGCACAATAGTGCTGCCATAGATGATTATTTTAATAGTGGACTAATCACAGATTATTTTTTCCAATTAGTCGACTAATCGGGTCATTTGTAAACTGGATGTAAAACACAAATCCTAACCATCATTTGCTTTAAACTAACTAAAAAATAGATATATAGCATTACCTGTGATAATGCTAGCATGGATGCTGTAAGCTGAATTCGGCTGCTGAAGATGCTGAAATTGATAGCTTAAAGACACTGAATTAGATAGCTTAAATTGCTGAAGCTAATAGCTGAAAACAGTGAAGCTGATAGCAGCTAAAATATTAATTAAATACCAATTAGCCTAAAAAACTGAAAAAACCTAAATTAGCTAAAATAGCTAGCATATAGCTTAAATATTAGCAAAACTCCAAAATAGTCTAAAAAACGTAAAAAAAAAAACCTAAATTAGCTAAAATAGCTAGCATATAGCTTAAATATTAGCTAATCTCCAAATTAGCATTAAAAAAAGCTGAAAAATCCTAAATTAGCCAAAATGGCTAGCATGTAGCTAAATATTAGCTAAACTCTAAAAAAAAAATAGTCTAAAAAAAAACGTAAAAAAAATACTAAATTAGCCAAAGTAGCTAGCATGTAGCTGAAATAGCCCAAAATAGGCTAAAAGCCTTAATAAATGTTAAAGTAGTGCAAAAAGCTAACCAAATGCTATTATAACTTTCCACTTTACTACTATCTGACTTCATATAATATAAAGTAACGACTTATCGACTAATTAACTAGTCGTTGATGATTTTAATAGTTGATTAGTCGTCTATTATTCAACTAATTATGGCAGTCCTACTGCAGAGTTCCACATAAGCATTACATCAGTTGTGTAAAGACTGGAGCTTCAGAAGCTTTGGTCTCGATGCTAAGACATGTTTTCAGTGATTATAAGTCATTTAATCAAATTCCTCCCGTATCATCAGGTCTGTAATTCCAGGTTTTCCTGTTACAGGTCGCTCAGCATCTGGCGTCCACGTATGGGGCGAGAGCGTTTGACGTGGCCAAGATGGCTCAAGTGACCGGGCAGCGCTGGCCCATCGTGGGGAAGAGACTCGTGTCCGAGTTCCCGTACATCGAGGCGGAGGTACAAAAGCCAGTGAATCGTGCGGGCGATCTTCTAGACGGCTAACTTTCCGGTGCTTCAGGTCCTCTACGCCATCAAGGAGTACGCCTGCACGGCCATCGACGTCATCGCTCGCCGCACCCGCCTGGGCTTCCTGAACGTGCAGGCGGCGGACGAAGCCCTGCCGTGCATCGTGCAGATCATGGCCAAGGAGCTGGGCTGGAGTCAGGAGAAGAAGACGGTACTGTCGTGTCGACACAGAGAACTGGCCAATCAGACGCCTCAAACGTTTGACATGTTTGGACGCGTTTCGTTTAGCTAGAATTCCTGCAAGCTCACTCCTGATTGGTAGGAGAGGTTGTCATAGAAACGGTCACACATAGCTAAACTTTAAAATAATTCATTTCAATAATCTTCATAGAAAAAATTACCTGCGATAATGCTAGTGTGAATGCTGTGAGCTGAATGTGGAAGATGCTAATGCTACTAGCTGGAGATGCTAAAATTGATAACTAAAAACGCTAAAGTTAATCGCTGTAAATGGCTGAAGTTAATGGCTGAAAATGCTGAAACTGATAGCTAGCTAAAATATTAACAAAATGTCAAATTAGCCTATAAAAATCGAGATTAGCAGAAACAGCTAGCATGTAGCTGAAATAAAGGCTGAACTCCAAAATAGCCAAAAAACTTCAGAAAAAGCCAAAATTAGGAAAAAAAAACTAGCGTGTAGCTCAAATATTGTTAAATGCCGCATTAGCCTAAAAAACTGGTAAAATGTCCAATTTAGCCAAGACAGCTAGCATACGGCTAAAATACGAGGTAAACTCCAAATTAGCCTAAAAGATGTAAATTAGCCATAAAAAACTGGTAAAATGTATTATTTAGCCAAAACAGCTAGCTTAAGGCTAAAATATTAGCTAAGCTCCAAATTAGCATAAAAAACTGAAAACCTAAATCCTAGATTAGCCAAAACATCTTGTCGCTAAAATATTAGCAAAACTCCAAAAATGGCCTAGAAATCCTTAGAAACTGCCAAAATATTTTAAAAAGCTAGCATACAAAGAGCTCAATATTGTGGTAGCTGAATAGAAGTCCAAAAAAAAGAAAAACTGACTCGGACCAATCGACGCCTGCTGACGATGTCTGGCTCTAACATGGCGTCCATATCATGATAAAATGGCGACTGAATTGACTTCATTTGGTGGAACCGGTCAATCTAACCGTTTGTATGAAATCCAGGAGGAACTGGATGCAGCCAAGAAGTTCCTGTACCTGGAGATGGGCTACAGGTCTCGGTCCGAGCAGCTCACCAAGACCTCCGAGATCAACCTGGACTACCAGGAAGTGGTCAGGTAAACAGGAAGTGGACCCCCCAAAAAAACGCAGAACCCAACCGGATCTTTCTCCTAACCGTGGCGTTCTCCCGTCAGATACAAGAAGCGCTTCCACAAGTTTGACAAGGAGAGCAAAGGCTTCATCACCACCGTGGACGTGCAGCGGGTCCTCGAGGTGAGAGACGCCCCTCGGCCCCTCGTCTTCATTAGGCGCCATCGATCTGAGCCGCTGTTTTCTGGTCCCCGCAGAGCATCAACGTCCACATCGATGAAAACGCTCTCCATGAAATCCTTAACGAGGTGGACCTCAACAAGAACGGACAGGTGGAGATCGACGAGTTCCTGCAGGTACGGAGAGCAACTTTCTGTCAGACGAGATGTTTGTCTCTCCGTCCAATCGCAGTGAAACCCTTCTCCAGGTTTTGATGTCTGTTAAAAATATGTCTTAGTACCTTAAATTTTACCTTAAAAGACCTAAAAACAACTTAATAACTGGCAAATATCACATCATTTAAGGATACGGGTCCTGGCCCCGCCCCCTTCCAGTGTCATATTACAGATATAAAGGACATTATCATCTACGAAGTAAAAAATAATCCAATTGAATCAGTCACTTTAGACGTATAAAAATGAAAACGTTGCTTTAGGTTAAAGCGCAGAGCTTAGCTGAGGACGCCACCTGTGGGTAAAAGCTAGCATGACAGAGTTAGCATTTTATGTTGCTTCTTTTGCTAACACTTGGAGACGATGCTCCTTAAATCCTAATGAAAACGTTGTGCGTATAGATCATCTGTAGCGTCCTCTGCGACACTTAAAAAACATCTCCTGGTTTAGCGGGATGCCAAAGGGCATGCTGGGATAGCCAGACTCGACAAGTCTTGGACAAGAACTTTAATTCTACAAAAAACATAAATTATATTTGAGAATTATGCGGACGCGTTAGACTTAGCAACAAAATGCGACAAACTCCAACAAAAACTTTTCTTTATTATGAAAAATGTAATGAAAGCGGAAAGATTTAGAAGAAAAGTGGGCAGCTAATGATGACTACGACAACAAGGAAACGTAGCAAACTAGTAATTTTACACCGCTAACGTTAGCATCGCAAAACCTCCGATAGCGTAGTTAAAAGCGCTCAAATTATTGATTGACATTTTTTTCCGTTTTTTTTTCTTTAAAGTGTTTTTGATATTTTAAACAAAGTAATGCTAATTTTTTAAAATCTATTTGTTAGCAAAGAGATAAAGGTGCTAGCATAGTTGCTAACAAGTTTCAGTCAAAAATCCAAAACGTTTGTTTTTTTCTTGTAACTTTTTAAGTTAGTCGAGTTGAATTCTTGAACTCCTTTTCTAGGAAAACAAATGAGAGAAACTTGCATATATTTGCATACTCAGTTTTCCAGAAAAATCAACAAAACAACTCAGAATTCTGTACGAAAATTGATCAGTTCAAAGACTGTTCCGTATGGCGATAAATCAAGTTTTTTTTCAAAATAAAAGTCTTGAATTAACTACAGTGATGTAGAAAGTTTTTCCCCCTTATTGAGTTATGCATTTTTTTTATGAATTTATCCCTTTGGGATATGAATAAAGTTCAATTCAAGCTCAACCATTTTGGGGCGGGGCTTATGATCTATAACAAGAGCAGCCACCAGGGGGAGACAGAGAGGCTTTCTCTTCAAAGCTGCCTTTTTTAAAGCAAATTTCTGGTTAAAGTGAAACCTACATTTAAAAGTAAAAAAAACACAGATGCTAACATCAGTATTTTTAATTATTATAATTATTTGCCCCCGGGGGGGTATCGTCTTAACCTTTTCCCACGCTGAGCGCCGCGTCTCCCGCCTCCCCTGCAGCTGATGAGCGCCGTGAAGAAGGGCCAGGTGTCCGACAGCCGCCTCGCCATCCTCATGAAAACGGCCGAGGAGACGCTGGAGACCAGAGGGCCGGTGTCGGTGGACCGCAGCGGGGGCGGAGTCTGACAGAAAGAAATAAAGTAACAAATATGCAAATGGACGATTAGAGGGACAATGCAGCAATCAGGCTCGTCCACAAATCAAGGTAAAAAATTATTCAAGTCTGAGGGCAAATGTTTATGTTTGACGAATGTTTTTATAACACATCCTTCATTTTTAACAAAATCAGCTCTGATTGTTGTGTAAATATTCTCTCCAAAGGCTGATTGAGCTTTCTTTTTTTTTTTTATGAACAGCTTTAATTTTCTCAGAAATGTCTTTTCAAACAGACGGCATCCGTCAGCCGTTTTCCAGGAAACGATCAGAATGGTTTTTGAAAAGCTTTCATACAAACACTCCCGCTCTCTGAGGCGTTCGCTCCTTCTGCGGAGAAACGAGGAATGTGCCAAAAACAGCCCGAGGGTCGAGGCGGACCGTCGGAGCAGCAGAGATTCTGACGAATGTCGGATTTGTTTAAATTCATTTATTTCATCCGACACGAGTTTTAAAATCTAAAAAACGAGGTGTCTGCTCTGTTCTTCCACTTCCTGTCCCGTAGCATAAAAAACTCCAAACTAGTTGGTATTCATGAAATTTGTTTTGCAGTTTCGGTCAGTTTTGTAACTGTAGAGTCAAAAACTCTACCAGATCTGTCCAGTAGGGGGCGCTGTGGACCAAACGGCCACTTCACTTTATTTTGATTTGACTCCTTTAATTTACTCGCATCCTGAAAGTGGGCGGGCTCGTTTGAACAAAACAAAGTGCTAACGCCTACGACATGCTAGCTATAATTTCGTAGAAGGGGGCGGAGCTCGGAAAACACTGGGCCTCCTATTGGCGTAAATAAACTGACCAACTCAATTTGGAACCACTGCCGAAAAGGTGATAAATGAGAGTTGAAGGGGAAAATTGATTTGGTTATATATCGCGATATTTCTTTTGGCGAAACTTTTAAACGATATTTAATTAATTATTTATGGCTGTATTACTTTTGTTTTCCACTACTAGTTGGTATCTCTGGGCAGCTCTACATCACGCAAGTCATACTCTTTAAAAAAAAAAAGATAAATGGAAAAAAATTTAAAAAATTGTTTTGGCAGACTTGGAAAATATCGCGATATACGTATCGTATCGCCAGATTTTTGCCAATACACTCCCCTTGTAATAAAAGCAAAACCAAAATCTAGTGTGAAAAATTCTAACGCAACTACAAGTATATAAGATGGCGTAAAAACGACTCACTTTTTATTGTTCTAAACTAGCATCTTTTGCACTGACACGCAAACCTGTCATTTATCTTTCTCTGGTTCTCAGTTATTTAAAAAAAACTGCACTTTTATGTTAAAAATTTTATATTTTTGTAGAAAAAAAATGTATAAAAACATTTTTTAAACCATAATGTTATGTATCTATGGTGACCGTCATTGTTAAGAGCATCAAACTGCTAACGTCTTAAGAGATGCACGACGAAAACACTGAACCTAGCTAAAATGTTTGTTCTAATCATTTCAATTCAGGATTATTTTGTTTTTAAATGCTTTAATTTATCCTAACTGTATTTCAGAAATTGCATAAATAAGTGACCACATCCATCAAAATGACATTTTATGGTGTTTTCACATTAAAATTTAACTCTAAACGTTGGTCGCTAAGGAAATTAGAAAATTTACTTTCAGGTAGAGACACAAAACTTTCTGTAGTTATTTTATAGCCTCAAACATGAAAAAAACTCAATGGTTGCTATGGACTTCGGGCTTCATGAAAGCTGCCATTTTTAATCCGAGCGTGACCACTTTTCCGAGAAAAAAACCGAAGCAAATGAATTGACTTTAATAGTTCCAGTTTTCTCGATGGAGTCAAATGCGACCGAGTGACTGTTTTACTGTCGCTTCAGACAAGAACACATAAAGTTTATTACCCAGGAGAATCCAGAAGAAAGAAGGGAATTTATTGTTGTTGTGTTGTTATCTCTGAACGGCGGCGGAAGCAGCTGCTCGGTAACCAGTCAAGTGATCAGAACTGGGCTTGAGCGCGGGCAGCTGATGGACGAGCAACAATGCTTTGTTGTCGGCCCGTCTTCGCCTGCAGCCGACGCTGACGTTCACAAGACTCCGACGCCACACTGGGAGGTTTTTGTATCAGTTCCTGAATGAAAATTTCTACTATTGCACTGCTTCTAAAGTATAGCGGGTATTCCTGTATATTCAGAGTTATTTTCTTGTCTTTTGGGTTTGAATCTTGCATGAACGCTGCAGTAAATGTATGAATGTATGATTTGTGCCTTCAGCTACTCGTTTCCCATTTACAGCTTCAGCTCCGACGGGACGTTATTACAAAAAAAAGAAAAACTGGTTTAAAGGGACATTTTCACGCTGATTATTTTATGGTAAATGTATTTATAATTATATACATTGAAATATGAGTATTTGTTTTTTATCAGACATTTCGGGTTTCTTGTCTAATTGTTTAGATAATAAAAACTGAACCTTTTTTTTTGGTCAAATTGAGCCGTTTGGGGGTTTTTTTTCTTTAAAAAGTCCTAAACTTTGACTTTCACAACATTTGGAGTGGCACTGACTACTTTATTCATGTTCCAGCTAAAGAAGTCAAAGTCAACAATGAGGACATAAAAGCAGTCATATTTATTACTTCAAGATGGTTTTCTTTGGTATATTTGTGATCATTTTTTTTACAAAAATCCCAATTGAAACATTGTTACCCATTTTTTCCACCTCATCACTCAACTTCTCCATTTACTCTTCTGTCAGGCAGAAAGGTTCATTCAGGTTGTCGTCTTTAAAGCTCATCGTGCTGATTTACAAAGTAATAAAGCAGCTGTTGCTTAGGGAAAAATTGCAAAAATTTTGTGCTTATTTTCTGGAGTAAAAGGCCGAAGGAGCACGAGTCACACCGGGGCACGGGTTGTTTGAAACATTCAACAGGTGATGAAATCCAAGACGCTTTTCACAGCGTTCACTCGCTGGAAGGGTAGCTTTAGTCTTGTAATTTTACTAGATTTAAAGTCATACACTTATGAGAAAAACTTGTAAATTTACAAGACTTAAAGGAGTAATTTTAAAGAGATATGTTGTAAATATACAAGACTTAGTCGTACATGTTCAAAATAAAACTTGTACGTGTACAAGATTTAAAAATGTAAATTTACAAGATTTAAAGTCGTAAAATTCTGAGAAAAAAATTAAATTTACATGATTCAAAGTCATTAATTTATGAAAAAAAGTTGAGTTGAAGTCATACATTTATAAAATAAAACTTCCACGTTTACAAGGCTTAAAATTGTAAATTTACAAGTTTTAAAGTAGTAAAAGTTTTAGAAAAAAAATATTATTTTACAAGAAAAACTTGTAAATTCACATGATTTTAAGTCGTAATCTTACAAAATATGACTTGTAAATTTACAGGATTTAAAGCAGTAATTTTATAGAGATATGTTGTAAATATACAAGACTTGAAGTCGTACATTTATAAAATAAAAAGTTAACGTTTACAAGGCTTAAAATTGTAAATTTACAAGATTCAAAGTCATAAATTCAAGCTAAACTTTTAAATTTGCAATTTTTAAAGTAGTCATTTTATAAAAAATAAGTTATAAATTTACAAGATTTAAAGTCATAAATTCAGGATAAAAAATCTTGTAAATTTACAGGATTAAGAGTAGTACATTTATGAGAAAAAAACTTGTGAATTTACGAGGTTAAATGTTGTAAATTTACTTTCATTGTTCTGTGGCCCTAACACTCCTCCGCACAAAAAAACGACCAATCTATTGAAACATTTTGATTTGCATTTCCAACTTTAGACACCGGGTGGAGCTAGTATTTCAAAAAATATATATTTTTCCAGAAAAACTGAATTCAGCTACAAGCGACTCAGACGAGAAATGAATCTGCGCCTTTAAAAAGTTTGTAGAGAATCGCAACCATTTATTTATTTAAAATGGTTTATTTATTGTTAGAATTCAACAAATAATATTTGCATTGATTTAATGCTTAAAAATCGAATAACTTTATAAAAAGCTTCAATAATCGTTACATTAGAACAGAAAGAGTTTTAATGATTTTTTTTTCCTAGATTTGGATTCTGAGCATAGATGATGAACTCGCCTCGTCCCGCTCCCTCACATCCACTTCCCTTCAGTCTGCTCCTGAAAAACAGCCTTTAGCTCGGTAAAGGTCAGCGCCAGCTTTGAGTGACAGCTTTAAATCCTCCGTTACAATCTGCAGTGGAGGGGGGAGGGTGGGGTGGGGGGGGGGTGTTCCCCTCCCTCAAATAAAGAAGAAAAAGGGCCGGGAGGACCGGGGAGCAATTAGTCGTCATGAATAATGGGACAAATGTGGTCGGCGGCGTCTCCGTCCGGCCTCCGGGGGATTCAAACGCGGCTGCCAGACGCTCTGAGGGGGTCCGCGGAGGAGCCGGCGGTATATGGAGCTGAATTCTAGCCGTTTTTGGGGTTCGTGTCGGCGGTTCATAAGCTGGAGTGTTGGTAATTAAGACACGAGCACACGGGAATCAAACCCTCCCCCCCCCCGTCCCTCCTGGTTTCCATAAACAAGTCAAAATAATGATGTTTTGATGAGTTTTAATTAGAGGTGTGAGTAAGAGCGCCGGGAGAGGACGGCGCCCGGCCTTCACGTCTTCAGGCGCATCAAGATGATAATGAACCGACTCCTTCAGACGCTAATCGCATTCAGGAGCACGGAAGTTCAAATATTGATACGGGAACGTTTGATACATCCGTGTTATTCCGCCGGCCTCGTCGGTTGGGGGGGGTGGGGTGGCGGTTCAGAAAACCAAACGACATCCTCTTCCGAGGTGCGCTGACATTTACCTGGGTCGCCGCCGGCTCCGCGGGCCGCCGGAAGCCCTTTCAGCCGCGTCTGAATGGACACCTGCCAATCAGGGCGCCGCATTCTTCTTCAGAGCAGAGCGCCAACAAACGCCTCCGTGACAAGGCCTCTTTGTGCGGAAGCGCGAGGAAGCGGGGCAGATGTTTTCGTCAGCGCCGCTGTGTTCGTCCTACGCCGTCTGGAGAAGGGTCAGCGGCTCGTCTGCCTCAGATTGCGGTCGCGATGAGTCGCCGCCCGGCAACAAAGCCTCCTTTCACGCTGGAGTCTGTGGGGATTCATTCAGCGGCCGACCCGGGAAAAATACCACAAGAGCAGCTCCAGTTCTGGACTTCTCATCGACCCGGGAAAGTTGAGCCGAACCTGCTTGAAGGAATGGAGAGTCGAACTTCTTCACTGCTACGAGGAAGAGCTCAGAGAACGTAATCATGACTCCATGTCTGGGTTCATGAGATCATTCACTCTCCCAGATTCTATGAGTCCAGATATTCCAACTCTGGAATCATCTGTCCAGAATATTGAAACTGGCCGCCTGACAAATAGCTTTAGTTTTGAACGTAGCTTAAGTCATACGTAACAGGGGTCTACAAACTTTGTCTTGTGAGGGCCACATAACTGTTTTCTTCTTTGATTGGGGGGGCCGGGGTCGGTTTGTAAGCTAACAGAAAAAGTATAACAAACGTAGAGATTTATTGTTTTCTAGAAAACCACACATAGCCAAATTTAGAATAATTCGTTTCTGTAATCTTCACAGAAAAAGTAATACTACAACATTTTACAAATTAGGTTTATAGCGTTACCTGTGATAGATTATTAGTTGAAGATGTTTAAATTAAAACCTGAAAACGCTGAATTCTATAAGTGAAAATGCTAAAGCTGATAGCTAGCTAAAAAATAGTGCCAAATTAGATGAAAAAAACAAAAAAAAAAAGATAAATTAGCCAAAACAACTAGCACGTAGCTGAAATATTGGCTAAAGTCCAATTAAGCCAAAAAAAACTGAAAGTGTCTAATTTGGCCAAAACAGCTAGCATACAGCTAAAATATTAGCAAAGTGCCAATTTAGCTGAAGAAAAAACTAAAATAGTTCTCAATTAACGAAACAGTTGGCATATAGCTGAAAAATTAGCTAAATGCTAAATTAGCCTAAAAACTGAAAAAAATTTTAATTTCGCCAAAATAGCTAGCATAGAGCTAAAATATGAACTAAATTCAAAATTAACTTACACAAAAAAAAACACTAAATTAGCTAAATGCCAAATTAAAAAAACCTGAAAAAAGCTTAATTTAGCCAAAACAGCTAGCATGAAGCTGAAATATTAGCTAAATGCCAAACTGACCCAAAAAACTAAGTGTCTAATTTAGCCAAAACAGCCAACATAAAACTATATATTAGCGATGTCCCAAATTAGCAGAAAAAATCTAAAATAATTCTATATTAGCTATAAAAAAAACTAGCATATAGCTAAAACATTAGTTAAATGCCAAGTTAACCTATAAACATAAAAATGTCTAATTTAGCCAAAATAGCTAGCATAAAGCTAACATGTTAGGTAAACTTCAAATTACTAAAAAAAACAACAAAAAGCCCTAATTTAGCCAAAACAGCTAAGCTGCAGAATTAGCTAAATACCAAATTAGCCTAAAAATAACTGGAATAAAGTTTAATCTAGCAAAAACAGTTTGTGGGTTCCAGACCAAATGTGGAGGAGGGGCCGTATTTTGGGGACCCCTGCAGCAGAACAGTAAGTCCTTTAAAGTTTCTCCACAGATACATTTTTCACTAAACTCAAGACGATCAAAAACTTAAAAGTTGATGTCTGAACATTTAACACCAGCCGCCTGTAAACGGTCTCATGACCCGGAGGTGTTCACACCGGATCAGCACCAGACGCTCAGGTGGAGACAAGGAAGAGGTTCTTCTTCTTCTTCTGACCCAAAGCGATGCAAATGCCGTGAATATTACTTACTGTAAACGTCCGTCTTGGTCTGATATATTGAACCTTCAGAAAGTAGAAATTCAGGGCTAAACTTGTTTAAACGCGATAACCCGTCACTGAAATACTCAACACTCCTTCACCTACCAGAACTTTCAACTGTTCACACAATCGACGTCAATCATCCACTTCTGATGCAGATTAAAGTGGATTTTCATATCAGATTAGCCAATACGCAACAAGAAAATATCACCAAAGTAAAATGTTGTCCAACGACCTAAAGTCGCTTTTCTCTGCAACAAAATCATCCGACCGATGTGTAAACACTCTACTACGTTAAAGTCTTGTTGATCGACCCAAAGCTGCTGTTCTCCACTTCAAAACCAGCTGAAGTTGGGTTGACTCCGTCAACGGTTGCAGAGTTACGCTAGCAGAACGTCAACGTTGGAAACTGAAACTCCGGTGATATAGCGTCAAACAAAATTGACATTTATAGTGTCTAATCCTCGTGTCTAGAGTTTGATCAGGTTTAGAAAATGATGGGTGAACTGTTGCAAACAGAGAGGTAAACCACATCGTTAAGATAATCCGTGAGACCTGAAGGAAATATTTCAGGGTTGCCTAACCCTGATCCTTGTGGGACGCCATTTCTAACCATAAGGAGTCTTCCATCACTTGTGACATTCATTCCTGGAAAACAACAGAAAAACTGTTGCTGTCGGGCATCAGCTTTGATCCAAGAACCTTCATCCTTAAACCGGGTCGCCGTCTTCAACGATGTTCAGAAACCTCGTCGATGGTGAGAACTCTGCAGGGATGACGGCTTTCATCGGATGTGGAACCAAAGCAGAGAGAGAGGGTGTTTAAGGTGGAAGTCTACAGATGAAACATCTCTGAGGGTCTTAAGACCAGGATCACCTGAGATTCTGTTCCAACCACCAGTATCAAAGAGTCTTTGGAGGTCCAAACCCGTCCAGAACTCCCTCCAGATCCACCTCTGATCACTGCCGGGTTTAATTCAGTGGATTAAAGAAGTCTTCTGAAGGGGGCGTGAAGTAGACCTTAATGACTTCTTTAAATGTCACTGGGGCGGGGAGGGGGGCGAGGGGGCGCCGCTTATGAACCAGATTAAAATCTCATTAAGTTCTGCAGGTAATGATGAAGCCAAAAACCTCTTCATCGATCTTTGTTCTTCTTCACCTCCCCACCCCCCCCCACCCTCGTGGGATTTGTCACAAACTGTCTCTGAGGATGGAGGGGGGAGGGAGGGGGGGTACGGCGTGCCGCGGGCAGCCTGTGATATTTGTGTCTCTCGGGCGACCTGGCCTTTACCCCGCTTACCCCGCACCTCACCGAGGATTTCACTCCTTTTGTTTGGGAGGAAGGAGGCCCAAAAACAAGGGGGGGGGGGGCTCTGAAGGTCGCGCGGCGCCTACAGGTGGACGCCCTTCCTGTGTGGCCTCCGAGGTCAGCGGTGACATTTCCGGTGTTCCGCTAACGCCGTCGGTTTAGTGGATTCATCGAGACGGAAAAGTTATTAAAGACTAAGAACAGAAGCCCCTCCCCCACCTCCAAAACCTACAACTCCTAACAAGAAACACGAGGAGCTTTTTTATTCTGAATATCTGGCGCCATCTGCTGTCCAAATCAGGAACTTTTTTTTTTTTTTTCCAAATTAAATGTTTTGTTTTCAAGAAAATTATTTTAAAATCACTTTCAGATCAACAAATTAAAACTCACAACTTTATTTTTAAACCATACATTTTTTTTAAGTCGGCTTGTCAAAATAAAAGCAGGAAACTTTCATTTAACAGTTTTTTTCTCTGGACTTTCAAAATTAATTTCAAAATTAAAAAAAATAATATTAACAGACAAACAAACAAACAAACAAAAAAAAGAAATGCAAAACAGCGGCCTAATCTGACCTAATGGGGTAGTCTGGGTTTTTTTTAATGTAATTAGTGAAGGTAAATTGGGATAGATTTCAAAATAAAAGCGACAAATTTTAAACCCTGCAGGACCTCAGAAAGATTCTTTTTTCTGAGCTTTCAAAATTATTAGACATTTTATTTTATTTGTTCATTTTAGTTTGTTCATCAATTACACAAAAAACATGAAATTATAGGTATATATATAAAGATAAAGAATAAATTCACAAAAAAAAGGAAAAAAAATGCGGTCAAATTTGACCTCATGGATTCTTCAGGGTTGAAACCAAATTTTATTTTATTTTATGTAATCATTGAATGTAAATTGGGATCAATTTCAAAATAAAAGCGGAACCCTAGAAACATTTTTATTTTGGGCTTTCAAAAGTGTCGTAACTATTTTTTTTTTTATTGTTCTCTTCAGGTAGCATCAATTACAGGGGTAAAAAAAATTAAAAGTAAAATTAAAAAAAAGGAAAAATTTAATAAAATAAAAAAAATTCAAATTTGATCTCATGGGGTCTTCTGGGTTTAAAACCTTTTTTTTTTTTAAATTTATTTAATAATTAAATTTTAAGTTGGGATCTATTTCAAAATAAAAGTGATAAGTGTGTTGTGTTTTAAGGGGAAGTTTTTGTCATTTCATGATTATCCTGTGAAATAAATTTATATCCAATAAATCCTTCCTAAATTTTCTCATCATTTATGTTTAGCCCTCAGGGACAAAATAGCGCGTTGGGGTTCATAAATATTATGAGGCTTAAAAAACAAACTGACATCATCACCTTAGTAATAAACTTTATTCACATTTTCATTAGGTTGAAATTTCTGTACATCAATGCAAAAGAAGTCCTTGTAAACAGAGAAGTATGAGAATCACCGCTCGGCTCGGCCGTCATACAAAGGCTTGTTTACTGCGACAGCTCATCGACACCCTCGGCTTGTCCGAAGCTCCGCGTTAAAATCAAAAACGAACGTAAAAGCTGCTTCGGAGCCGAATTTCACCGTACGCAGCGGTTTTTTGAGGCGTTCATCCTTGGATGCGGTTGCTACGGCAACCGTCCAAACACGATGAGGAATGTTGCTGGTTGACCTTCAGCGGGGGGCGCCATCTCGAGTCCAACCCTCAAGAAGTTGTCCTCCGTTCAAGTCGATCTCAATAAACGTCTCAACAATTAAACTGTGTTTCCATGGCGACCACGTAGACGAGAGTCTGGAGCCGAACACGTCTGTAAGTCACTTTTGATTTCATGTTTTCAAATAAATGTTGCTAAGGAGGATTACAACAGAGATGAGTTAAAGTGTGGTTGCTATGAGATCAAAATCATGTATTCTGACTTCAGTCGGCCCGGCATTTGGACGCCATGTAACCGCCACATTTCTGAAAGAAGGGGCGCACATAGCTTTAAGAGCTGCATGTTTACATCCATGTTAACATCTCATCTATTATGAACTGCTGGAATCTCTGCAGGAGAAAAAAAGAAAAAATCTGAATGTATTGAGCCACATAACGGACCAAATTCTACCCGTTTAATCTTTACTAGTCGGTTACATCTGAATTTTAAATAGTAACTCCATAGCAACCATTGGCTTTTTTTCTCACCTGGTGCTGATGAATATGTGCGCCGATTTTTAAGCTTCTATCTTAAACTTAGTTCCCATAGCAACCATTGTATCTGATGTCACACTAGTTTAAAACTATGGAATTCATGGCAATCCGCCTACATGTTTGCATTTGAGTTTTTAAAGCTACAATACTCCCATTTTTAAAAGTCTATTACTGAAAAGTAATATTTAGAAATACTTCCTACTTGTTTAGATTAAGGTGAGCAAAAGCCAGCAAAGTTCAAACACCTTACCATGATGTGAAATTTTTAATTCCGAGTTGCGCCGTCCACGCAGGTGGAATCTGATGCTTTTTAGTGTCCTGATATGAGGTAGTGACTTTTATTTTGAAAATCCTTTGCACAGTTTTGATGGTAACTTGATAAAATGTTTCACAATTTGATGAGCTTAGTTTTGCGAATTAAGTTAATTTAGTCTTAACTTAAAAAAAAAAAACTAAATTCAACGACATTATTTTTTACAGTGTTTGTCACCGACACCATTCAACTCTAAAGTAGACAGAGTGGACGGACCCTCCGGCGTATGTACAGGTTCAAATCTGATGACGGTAAAGGGAGAAACACGGGAGGAGACGTTTGAGGCTTTACATGCTGATAAAGTTCACAGCTGTTTGACATCAAAGCAGGCTCTTCACCGTCCTGCAGTTATCTTCAGGTGGCCACCAGAGGGCAGCAGAGCGCCTCTGATCTTCACCGACGAGCGCTCAGACTCTGATGATGCTGATGGAGGAAGAGGCTCTGTGCAGCTGCAAGAGAGGAAGAGGAGCGAGGAAGTTCATGAACGCCACTTACAAACTGCTGGGGATGAAAGTCGGCATTTAAAGGACGAAAGCCGAGAAAGAACAGACGCTTGTTGCGTCACAATCTTCAACTGTTTGTTTTATATTTAGCAGGTGCGGTTGCTAGGCAACCACACACTCTGAAGGAAACAGGAGAAAGAGAAGGAAGAGTCACCCTGCCGCTGCGCACGCCGCCGTTGTGGTAGACGGGCGAGCTGCCGGCCGAGGCGTTGTAGTAGGAGGAGGTGGAGCGCACCAGCGGCCGCTTGGCCTTCTCCTTGGTGCCGTTGGAGTCGTTGTCCTTGATGATGTCGTACTGCCGGCAGAAGAGGGCGATGACGGCTGGCGGCGCAGACAGCGGCAGTTAGAGAGACAGGAAACGGATGCACAGACGCAGCTTTGACTGCGCGTGCAAGTAGCAGACGCACTTTGACTGCGTTTAGAGCGCAAACGCGGTTACGCATTCCTTTACTGCGAGTGCAGACGCACTTTGACTGCACGTGGTAAGTGCAGACGCACTTTGACTGCACGTGTAAGTGCAGACGCACTTTGACTGCGCGTGCAAGTGCAGACGCACTTTGACTGCACGTGTAAGTGCAGACGCACTTTGACTGCGCGTGCAAGTGCAGACGCACTTTGACTGCGCATGAAAGCGGTATACTGCATTTTACTGCGAGTGCAGACGCACTTTGACTGCACGTGTAAGTGCAGACGCACTTTGACTGCACGTGTAAGTGCAGACGCACTTTGACTGCGCGTGCAAGTGCAGACGCACTTTGACCGCGCATGGAAACGCGGACGCATCTTTACTGCGAGCGCAGACGCACTTTGACTGCGCGTGCAAGCGCGGACGCATCTTTACTGCGAGCGCAGACGCACTTTGACTGCGCGTGTAAGCGCAGACGCACTTTGACTGCGCGTGCAGACGCACTTTGACTGCGCATGGAAACGCGGACGCATTTTACTGCGAGTGCAGATGCACTTTGACTGCGAGCACAGACGCACTTTGACTGCGCATGCAAGCGCGGACGCATCTTTACTGCGAGCGCAGACGCACTTTGACTGCGCGTGTAAGCGCAGACGCACTTTGACTGCGCGTGCAAGTGCAGACGCACTTTGACTGCGCATGGAAACGCGGACGCATTTTACTGCGAGTGCAGACGCACTTTGACTGCGAGCGCAGACGCACTTTGACTGCGCATGCAAGCGCGGACATACTTTGACTGCGTGTGAAAGCGTGAACGCTCTTTGACTGCGCATTCAGACGCACTTTAACAGCACGTCCAGACGCACTTTGACTGCGCTTGCATGCACAAGTACACTTTAACACTTTAACCGCGCATACCTGCCCACAGCAGCAGCACGGTGGTGATGATGAGCAGCTCGCCGGTCTGCAGGTGCGGAGTCATACCCAGACCCTCCATCGCCGGCTCATCTGCGGGCAAAACGGCCAGAATTATCACAGCGACAGACATCCCATAATAGACAGGAACATTAGATCATATGAGCAGCTTTTCCTTTTTCTAATATAACTAACAAGTTGTTCTACATACTGTAACCGTTTGACCGTGTACACAAAAATTGTAATTTCAACAGATTTCTGCAATGCTGACATAAAGTCACATTTCTGAATCAGTTAATTTGTTGATTGCACAAACGCTTCATATTGTATTGCATACTGTTACATCTCAGCTGCTGTCATTCACTTTAGATTCCATTGGAATTGCGTTACTTGCATAAACGGTTGAAGACTTGTGATAGTTAAAGAGTATGTTAACACTAGAGTCGAGCTTTGGCGTTAAGGTACAGTCACATATCCTTAAATGCCACCGAGCGGTGAGTAATTCAATTTTTAATCAGGAACATTGAAAAAGACGCGTTATAATTTACTTTGAAAATGAACAAAACAAGGTTGAATTACAGAAAGTACACAAGTTATAAAAATAAAACTCAATTTAAACAACACTGACTTGAAATCGTAATAACACGTATATAATAATGAAATGACAAAACTCCAAAAAGTTTATGCCAGTACCGACGTTTACAGTAATACTGGTACTAGTGCTGCCACTAATGATTATTATAATAATCGACTAATCACAGATTATTATTTTCAATTAGTCGCTTAATCGGGTCATCTGCAAACTGGACGTAAAACGCACATCTTAACCATCATTAGCTTTAAACTAACTGAAAACTAGATATATAGCATTACCTGCGATAATGCTAGTGTGAATGCTGTAGAATGCTGTGAAGATACTAGTTATGATAGCTGAAGATGCTAAAATTGATAGCTGAAATCACTGAAGCTGATAGCTAGCTAAAATATTAGTTAAATGCCAAATTAGCCTAAAAAAATGGAAAAAATCCTAAATTAGCCAAAATAGCTAGCGCGTAGCTTTAATATTAGCTAAACTCCAAACTAGCCTAAAAAAACCTTAGTAGATGCCAAAGTAGTCCAAAAAGCTAGCATCGTGCAAATTTAACTTTTCTACACACCGACTAAATATAATATAAAGTAACAACTAATCGACTATTAAATTAGTCATCAACTAGTTTAATAGCTGATTGGTCGACTAATCGTGGCAGCCTTAACTGGTACCAACATATAAAAAATTGGATTTCGTGTTTCGAACGTGTTTCAACCAAGAACCCAGAAATGTGTCCTATAATTCATTTGATCTATGTTTTATTCAAATGAAAAAATACGTTCCTCTGGGTTACTTTATCAACGGGAAAATATAACAATGGGAGAGGCAATTAAAGGTGGGCGGAGCTTTTTTGCGATTGACGCGTACAATGCTCTGAAAACAGACCATCATCACTGACGTTACTTCATCAAAATTAAATGAAAAAAATGGTGTCTTGTAACCGGAATCGTTTCAGAAGTATCGGTTTGGCATCAACATCAGATACACCTGATATTTCTGTTCCCCAAACCCATAAGGGCAGTTGGGTTTATGACCTGCTTCATTTATGACTTAGGACAGTCTCATTTTTCAGTTTCTGATCATGAAGTTGTGTGTTTTCTTAGTTGGGTTGTGTATTTACGGTGGTCCAGGACTCCGGCTGGATAGTGGTCGGTTCTCTCCAGAGTCCTGAAGTGGATGGCTCGACTCGGCTGGCTGTCGCCCTGAAACCCGATGGACTGCACCTGACCCCGAAAAAAGAAGAAGAAAACATTTAGTGTTAAGTTTATCTCAGAACAGAGGGGTATTAACCGGCTAAATGGGTTTTAAATGGTTGGGTTTCAAAATGCTCTATGGGTTTTATTCCAAAATCGAAGAATTTTCCATTTTTTACTTTATTTTTTTTACCTAACTGGACAGTAGTGCTGACACTAACGATTATTGTAATAGTCGACCAATCATCAATTATTTTTTCAGATTGGTCGACTATTTAGGTCATGTACAAAGTGGATGTAAAGCACACTTCTTAACCATTATTAGCTTTAAACTACCTAAAAAATAGATATATAGCATTATCTGTGATAATGCTAGTGTAAAGTAAGATGAATTTGGCTGCTGAAGATGCTAAAATTCATCTCTAAAAATGCTAAAATTGATAGCTGAAATAGATTAAGCTCATAGCTGAAATCGCTGAAGACGATAGCTCAAATTGCAGAAGCTGATAGCCAGCTAAAATATTAGCTATATGCCAAATTAGCCTAAAAAACTAAAAAAAACCCTAAGTTAGCCAAAACAGCTAGCATGTAGCAGTAACATTAGCTAAACTTCAAAACAGCCTAAAAACAAAAAAGCCAAAACTAGAAAAATAGCTAGCGTTTAGCGTAAATAACTCCAAATTAGCCTAAAAACACTGAAAAAATCCTATATTAGCCAAAACAGCTAGCATTTAGCTGAAATACTAGCTAAAAGTCAAAATAGCCTAAAAAACAAAAAAGCCAAAACGAGAAAAAATAGCTAGCGTTTAACGTAAATATTAATTAAACTCCGGATTAGCCTAAAAACACTGGGAAAAAAAATCCTATATTAGCCAAAACAGCTAGCATGTGGCTAAAATATTAGCTAAACATCAAAATAGCCAAAAAAACAAGGCCTAATTTAGACAAAATAGCTAGCATGTAGCTGGAATATTAATTCAACTCCAAAATTGCCTGAAAACCTTAATAAATGTCAAAATAGTCCATAAATCTAGCAGAATGCTGTTTTAACTCTTACAACTCTCCGACTCCATATAATATAAAGTAACGACTAATCGACTATTAAATTAGTTGTCGACTAGTTTAATAGTCAATTAGTCGTCAACTAAACATGGCGGCCATATTGGACAATATTAAAAACAAAATCCTGGTTCTCCATAGAGAGCAGTTTGGAAAACATCAACTTCCATCACTGAGACCCAGGAGATGAAACGGAGGAGACGTTCAAGACAAAACACGAGTCCTTAGATAGAACCGAGAGGCCTAAATCTTCCACTCATCCGAGATGATGACACCAAGTCCCGACTGGGAATTCAAACCCCCCCACACCCCCCACCCCGCCGCCGTATAAGGCAGGTCAGAGTTCTTATCGATTCATTTTGCTCGATGGCGCCCGTGCAGAAAAGTCACATTCAAGCGGCTCTCCTGCGTCTAAAAGGACAATCTGTGTCGCTCCGCTGAGCCGTGATGGATCCTCAGGAGCCTAATGATCGCCGAGTCACATTAGACGCCGGCAGAGGAGCTGCGGCGTAACGCGAGCGTCCGGCGGCGAGAGGCGTGGGCGTGTCGAGTTCAGGGTAACGAGTGCGGTCGAAGGGATGCGAAGGTACTTTAACGGCTAATGAAGTTTGAGATGTTCCATCTCGTCCTTGTCAGGTTCCAGTCGCTCCGATTTAATTGGCCAACATGTTCTAATCCGATCGGATTGATAGTTTTATAGTTAATTGAGGCGATTGCGAGTTATTTACATCACCTGATAAAAGGTAAAACTAGTCACTGAGGTGAAATCGTCAACGTGTGTTCCTGTCTGTTTTGATACCAGTGCATCTGATTTGTAGCTATTATTTAGTCCCAGGGATGTTCCCAAGTCTTTTTTCGCAAGGACAGGTTAATTAAAGTCTTTGCATTCAAGTCCAAGTCCAGAGTCTTTGACAAAAATTGAGGACAAGTCCCAAATATTTATTTATCTTTTGCCACAAATTGTCTTTAAACTACTTTGAAACAACTTCTGGGGACTCTAAATTAGCTGGAGTGTTTGGAGTCATAATGGAGATACAAGTCCTACACCTCGAGTATCAAGTCCTTATGGTCAAGTGTCCAGTCACTGTATGGGGGGTTATAGTACATCTCAAGTTCAACTCTTAAATCCAAAAGATCGATTCTCAAGTGAGTGTCTGTGATTGTTAAGCATTCATCGATTCTAAAGTTTAGTCCTTGAAATCAAGTCTCGAGTCAAATTTCAAGTCACTGCACATGCGACTCTGTACTTTTTTGGTACAAGTCAATTCCAAATCTCAAGTCCTTAAGGTTGAGTCCAAAGTCACTGTATGTGAGATTTAGGCACAACTTAAGTTCAAGTCTCAAGTCCTTAAGACCGAGTGTCAAGTCTAAAGTCACTGAGTGTTAGATTTTAGTACAATTCGATTTTAAGTCACAAGCTCCTAAGATCGAGTCTCAAATCAAGTCTTGAGTCACTCCATGTGAGATTAAGGTATGGGTCATTTTCAAGTCTGGAGTCCTGAAGGTCGTGTTTCATGTCAAATCTCTAGTCACTGTATGTGAGATTGAGGTACAACTCAAATCCAGGTTTCAAGTCCTCAAAATCGAGTCTCAATTCTTTAAAGTTAAGTTTCAAGTTAAGTCCAAAGTCACAGGATGTTAGATTTTGGTACAAGTCAAAGTTTCAAGTCCTTAAGGTCAAGTCTCAAGTTACTGCATGTGAGAAATGGGCACAACTCAAGTTCAAGTTTCAAGTCCTCAAGATCGAGTCTCAATTCCTTAAAGTTGAGTTTCAAGTTAAGTCCAAAGTTACAGCATGTTAGATTTTGGTACAACTCAAGTCTGAGTTGCAAGTCCTTAAAGTCATGTATCAAGTCTTTAAAGTAGAGTTTTTAGTTAAAGTCTCAAGTGACTGCAAATGAAATTGAGGTATGAGTCACCTTTGAGTATCAAGTCCCAGAGATTGATTAAATTCGAGTTACAAGTCGCTACATGTGAGATTTTGGTACATTTTACTTTCAAGTCATTAGGGTCAAGTCTCAAGTCACTGCACGTGCAATTGAGGTATGAATTGATTTAAGTATCTTGTCCTTAGGATCAATTCAAGTCAAATTCCTAGTCACTTCATGAAGATTCAGACACAACTCAAGTCTCCATTTTAAGAGCTTAATTCTCTAGTCAAGGTCATAGTCGTCGTATGTTAGATTTAGGTAAGCCTCAAGTCCAAATCCCTATCTGAGTATTTCCTTCAGAACTCCTGAGTTCTATCAGCCGTCAGTTTTCCTGACAGGAGAAAACGTCTGAAGCTTTGGGAAACAGTTTCTGCAGAAATCCTCGTTTTAAATTTGAATTCCATCAACAGTGACTGTAAGAATGGGGTTCAAGGATAATCTTCATTTATTTAGATGAGTTACCTTCAAACCAGACCCTGTTCCTGCATTTTTATATTTGCTAAAACATTTAAATGATCCTCCTGGTGAAGCAACAAAAGCCTCAAACACTTCTGTCTGCATCTTAGCTTCTCCGCGGTTCCCTCGTCTTCCAGCTTTTGAATTAGCATGTTCCAATCTCGTCTCTAGGAGAACGCCACGTTCCTCCGTTCTGTCTGTCTGATAATTCCACTTCGCTGGAACCGCGAGTCCACACCCGGACCTCGGGGTGTTCTCACTTCAAAGCTGGTACATGATGGACCGATCAGAACTTTTTGATGCAGGACGACTAGAGGAGGTGACTACTGTTGATCAAAGCATCTGGTCTCAGTTTGTGTAAAGGTCAAAGGTCAAAGACCAAGTTATGAAAAAGTCATTCACTGGTACGAGACGACCTTGTACTGTTATGCAAACTTTGTTAGTAAAGCGTCGGGAACAACAGAAGATAAATTTACAGAACTTGTATTTCTTAAATATAAATACAATTGTACAATAATTCAGGTAAAAAAGACTTTACATAAATAACACTTATTGTGCGTTAAAACCCTTTATATTAGTAATATTATGCTAACAAAACTTTACGTAAATAGCTTTTTACAAAAAACTTTACATTGTTAGTTCTTAAAGTAAATACAACTTTGTTAAAAACACTTTTTATTAGTAATACTTTATGCTAACAGAATTTTACGTTCATAGTTCTTTACATTAATACTTTAAGTAAAAAAAAAAACTTTTAACGTAAAGAGTTACTAATGTTACACTTTAAAGTATTTTTTAACACTTTGTATTAATAACTCTTTACATTATAAAACACTTTCAACATTAGTAAAATTTTTTGCTAAAAGCACTTAATGTAAAAAAATACTTTATTTTAGTTACAATTAGGTAAATAACACTGTTCTAATAACACTTTATGATAGTAAAACTTATCTTAACACTTTACAGTAACACTATACATTGGTTAAGTATGTTAGTAGAATATTTAGTTAATAACACTTTATCTTGATAACAATTTCCACTAGTAACAGTTTATGCTAGTAACAATTTAGATTGATAAAAATTTACGCTAGCTAAATTTAGACTAGTAACTATTTAGGTTAATAAAAATTTGTGTTTGTAATCATTTAGGTTGAGAACAATTTACATTAGTAACCATTTACTTTAACTATTTACTTTAACACATTATATTAATAAAACTTTACATCAGTAATGCTTTGTTCTTGTAAAAATCTACTTTGACAATGGTTTAATTTACGTTTTGTTTATAAAACTTTAATTTTTTCTAACTTTATGTTAACACTTTCCATTAAAAACAACTTACAACGAAGAACTTAGGCTAGTAACATTTACTTTCATGGTACATTTCACATTAGTAAAACTTTACATTAGAAACAATTGACAATAGCATCACTTTACGATAGTGACTAATTATGTCAGTAAAGTTTTATGTCAACAATTTAAATTTAAAGAACGTCAACAAGGGTTACACTAAATCTAAACTTTTGTTTGGTCTCATAAAAACATTCTGAGGTTTAAGATACATAAAACTGAATATCATCAGCATAAAAATGTTAAGATATCGTTAACAGAGCTTAAAATATGCTGCAAAAGATATAAAATGAAAGTCCCAAAACAGAGCCTTGTGGCACACCAGAAGAGAGGGATACAGAGGAAGACTCAAACTTATAAGATACCATGGAAAAGGATCTACCAGTGATATTTATGTCCTACAAGTGTTCAAAAGTTGAATTTTGACCTCTTACAGAAGGTTTAACCAAAATAGTTTCAGGAATCGAGTTGGTTTCACCTGGACGCTGTAGTGCGTGTCCTCGTCCAGGTCCCACAGCACGCACCAGTGGCTGGACGTGTTCACCTCCCGGATGGAGCGCTGCATCAGGCCGTCCTGCCTCTGCACACATGAGGAAAGACGTGAACGTAAACAAACAAACAAACAAACAAGACGCCGTCGCCTCCTCCTCCTCCTCCTCCAGCTGCAGCAGCATCTGAAGCTTCATCCTCAGATCCTGCATCACCTTTGAGGTTGGAGCTCTAATGAGCTGCTTCACCTCGCAGGAATTCAACCCCGAGCTTCTCGGTTCCGCCGGGAAATCAGGCGGAGCTGCAGCCGTCAACCAAAAAAAAAAAACGAGTCTTCAGAAAACAGCAGAGTTAATGAACGTATGTTAACCTGGGAGTCGGAGCGGCGCCGCACGCTCGTCTTCCTCCGACCTCACAAGACATTTCCCGTCTTTTAGCTCCAGCGGATCCAGGAAACCATTTTGAACAAATTGAATTTCCCTCCGCAGAGTCATTGAGCTCCTCTTCTCCATCTCTGTCTTTACTGCCTCTAAAATGAAAGCGCAGTTCCTTCGAGGGTCAAAGGGGAGCGGCGTTTGCCTCTAAAGCGCCACGGAAGCATCAGCGAATGAGAGAAAGAGGAGAGCGCCACCTACAGCTCGATGACGACACAGAAACGTGGATGTGGAAACGCGTTCAGGCTGTAGATTCATCGCTTGACGCCACTGAGATTTCAGGCTGCTGGTTGGTTGCTATGGTTACCAACACCAGACTCAAAAGTGAATCCAGTTCAGGTGACGTTCAAGAGATTTTCAGCTTTTAAAAAGTTCATTGCAGGAATTGATCCAATCAGATGCCTCAATAAAAGTAGGTGGAGCCTGCTGGCCCTAATGACCAACGTTCAGAGCGTTCTCATTCCCGACTCGTCACATTTGGCGCACAGTCAAGCATTCTCCAACCGGCGTTTGAGGTGACCCCAATTTGTCGTCTTTTGATGTTCTAGTTGTTCCAATTAAATCGAGGCTCCCCAACCTCCGGGCCGGAAACCGGTACTGGTCCGGCACCGCCACATGGACTCCAGTGGTATCCTAACTTTAACCTAGTACCAATAGCGGATCAGTGCTGGTACCAGAAGTGGATTGGCACTGGGACTGGACAGGAATCGCTACTGGTACTGGACATGGATCAGTACTGGACGGGGTTCGGTACTGGTACCGGATGTGGATCAGTACTAGACGCAGATCTGTACTGGTACCGGACGCCAATCACCACTGATATTGGACATAGATCGTATAGGTACCGGACGCGGATTGGTACTTGAACTAGACGTTGATCAGTACGGGACCCGGATCAGTTCCGGTGCTAGACGCAGATGCAGCACCGGTTCCAGACGTGGATTGGTCACTGTAGTGGATGCGAATTGCTACTGGTACTGGACGCAGATCGGTACTGGTACTTGACACTAACTTGGTACTGGACACAGATTTGTACTAGACGCCAGTCCCTACTGGTACCGAACACGGATCGATACCGGACGCGGATTGGTGCCAGACGTGGATCGGTACTAGTACCGGACACAGATGTGGTACCAGACATGGATCTTTTGAGGATTGAGGTACTAATACCGACTTTTGGCAAAACGACTGGACCCCTTATTTAATGAGAACAGCTATCAAGTTAAAAAATGGCGACTCGGAGAAACCAAAACATCAAAGTGTTGCAGAGAGGGCCTTAAACAAACGTCTATGTGATGACTTGGTAGTGACAATGTGATGGCATGTCAACTGGTAGGGGTGTGGACTTTCAACACCATCACATCTGATTGGTGAGAGTGGTTGCCATAGAAACGTTGAATCAGACAGACTTGAATCGATCACTGCGAGCGTCACTTGTGTCTGGCGCCAACATGGCGACTGAATTAATTTAAGGCACCAGAATTTGTCAGATTGTTCAGCCTTTCTGAGTCATCGTTTCTACGGCAACCATTTTCACCAATCAGTAGAGAGCTTGTTAGAAGACCACACCCCTACCATTTAAAGACTGAGGTTTTGGATGAAAAGTAGCAAATTTATGAATCAGAGGATTAAAAATCTCTTGTTTTAAAATAATCTGAGACAGATTTCCTGTTTTAAAGGAAAGAAGAAACTATAAATCTAAAAGTGGAGACGAACTGGAGCTAAAACCCTTTAATTATGTTGGTTCATGAGTCACTGAACCCCCGTGCGACTCCTCCACAGCAGCAGCTGTGTCCGTTCTCCATGGCGACGGTCGGGTCGAAGCAAGTCCGTCGGCCGTTATGAATGTTTGCTTTCACCCTGCAATAGAGCTGCCTCGGTCCTGAGTGACGACGGCGCTCCAGAGCTGCTGTCTTTAAGATAAAGCTTCCATGAGAAGGCTTATTTATTGCGTCACGTTCAAATCAAACTGTCTTTGTTGGCCAATTTCAGTCAAACAAAGTCTTTAAAACAATAAGAGTTTCTATGATAACAAACGTGTTTGTTTTGTTGAGTCATTTTGAGGAAACTTTATTTACGAGTTCAGAAATCTTCTCCATGTGGAGCAGAGAAACAGAACAACATTTCAGAATTAAATATCTCAAGAACAGACAGATGTTAAGATATTTAATCATGTTTTGCATTTAGGGATCGCCTTAATCACGTAACTCAGGGGTGTCAAACTCAAACGCAAAATCCAAAACACATTAATAGCTAGCTAAAATAGTAGCTAAAAGTAAAATTAGCCTTAAAAAAATGTAAAAAATATTGGCTAGCCAAAACAGCTAGTATGTAGGCGAAAAAATAGCTAAACTTCAAAATGTCCTAAAAGACTGAAAAAAAGCTAAATTAGCCAAAACAGTTAGCATTTAGCTGAAAAAAGCTTCACTTTAAAACATCCTACAAAAAAAAGTCTAAAATAGCCACAACAGCTAGCATGTAGCTGAAATATTAGCTAAACTCCAAAATGAACAGAAGAATCTCAGTAAATCCCAAAATTGTCCAAAAAGCTAGCAGAATGCCAATT
This sequence comes from Oryzias javanicus, assembly GCA_003999625.1. Lineage (NCBI taxonomy): Eukaryota > Metazoa > Chordata > Actinopteri > Beloniformes > Adrianichthyidae > Oryzias > Oryzias javanicus. Next base: position 2,068,074 of record CM012438.1, read on the forward strand.
TTTAAAACTAACTTTTTAACGTAATTATGAATAAAAAGGCGGGAAAATCATTCCAGAACAAATCTATTTAAACCGTAGATAACGTTTAATATTTGACCCTCCATAAAATATTTTTGTCAAAATTATACAAGTGAAAAATAATTGCATGATAACATCGGGCCATTAATGACAATAAAATAAAAACGACCCGGAGGGCCGGATCCGGCCCCGTGGCCTTGACTTTTGACATGTGACGTAAATGATAGACGAGTTTATGGGAGGTCAAAGAACAGTTGTCGGTGGAAGCATAAAATCATCTAAGAACCCTGAAATTATCTTGATAGCATTAGCTCTTAAAGTATAATAAGTATGGCGGGAAAAAAAGAAGCGTGGGTAAATAATGTCAGAATCTGAGCAGCTTTCACTGATTTAAGAGCATTGACCTTTAAAGAGGCAATCAGTAGAACGAACCTCCCCAGAAGCTCGTCACATCCTTCATCCTGACAAACCAGACTCCTGCTTTCCAGACACTTTTAGAAGCTCGTGAGGAACTAAAAGCAGTCGAGGAGCTCCAGGCTCTCCAGATGTCGGAGTACCAGTGACGTCCTACCGGCATCCCTGCAGGCGGCGAGCGAGCTTTTCGCCGTCCCACGGCGCCGACACATCCCCGTGGTTCCTCCAGCTGGTAATCACTGCTGGTTACTCAGCAGGAACGGACCAAAAAAAAAAAAAAAAAAAAATCTGCCAATGCTGAGGACTTAAGAAGAAGTCGCTGAGTCGACTGACAATTCATCAAAAGTAATAAGCTCGTAGTCCTGAGCAGAGGCTTCTCTGTGATTAAATCTTTGGTCTTGTAAAACGGCGGTTAGAAAAGAACCAGATGCCTGAAGAGCAGGAGAAGGTGAAGCTGATAGACCCAAACGCTTCCTTTAATTCCTCAGGACCTTTCTAATGAACCTCGCCTCAGAAGGAAAACACAGCTAAACTGTTTTATTAGAGACTCGAATTAAACCAGGTCAAATATTCAACCTCTTTCTGGAGCAAAGCCAGGTTTGAGTGATCCTCTTAACACATTCTGACCCTTGACCTTTAGTACAGTCAAGTTTCCTAGTCAAACCCAGTTCTGGAAGGTTCTATACTCAATAGATGAAGTTAAAACCTGATTGAGTCTTCAGACGACAATTAAAGCTGCTCTCCTTCAAGTAGGAATACATTGGAATTGAGGAGAGTTACGGTAATTCACAGAGCATGGTATTTAGTTGTGGCCTGAGACAGATCCAGGTTGAAGAGTTAAGTCTAGAACTTTGGCTCCAGTGTTGTTGATCTGGCTTCTATCTAGTGTTCTTGGACTATTGTAAGGGTCTATGTATGTTGGTATTATTGTAACTGGGTCTAGTGGTATTGTGGTCTAGTGTGTATGGCGTCTAGTGTATCTGAGGCCTATTGTTAATTGGGTGTCTAGTGTATCTGGGTTGGGGTCTATTGGTCTGGCGTCTAGTGTATTTTGGATCTATTGTAACTGGCGTCTAGTGTATCTTGGGTCTATTGTAACTGGCGTCTAGTGTATCTGAGGTCTATTGTAACTGGTGTCTAGTGTATCTGAGGTCTATTGTAACTGGCGTCTAGTGTATCTGATAGGGGTGTAACGGAGCACAAAACTCACGGTTCGGATCGTGTCACGGTTTTAGGATCACGGTTCGGATCATTTTTGGGATCAGTGAAAAGTAAAAAGAAAAAAAAAGTGACAAAAAACAACAAAATAAAAGCTAATTAATTTTTGGAAACGCTTCAAATCATATTTTCAATAAGCATTTAAAGTACTTCACACACACAATATTTACATGTGCAACATCAAAACATTTGGTCATTGAAGCATATTTATCAAAAACACAAACAAAATGCTAAAACACAGAATTTACAAATCTACAAAAACTGGGAGAAAAAAAAGGCTTAAAAAAGTGTTTAAAAATACCAAATCTATCTGAATTATCCTTAAAAACTAAATCATAAATAAAACAGTTACAATTATTTTTTAGTATTAATTGCTTTATTGAAACTAACTGTGGGAACATTTAAATGTTTAAAAAAATAATCTGTGGCACTTCCGCGGCAGTTTTTCCTGGTCATTTTTGACACCTTTGGCTCGCCATAGAATGTTCGGTGACGGTACCAGCAAGTCCGTTACACAGCGGTTCTCTCCTGTGCGGGACAGCTGCTGCTTTTAACAGGGAGATTCTTTGAACCCAGTAATGGAAATGTGTCCCGAGGCTTTTATTCAGCTCTTCAAATTAAATAAACCTGATATCTATCGATCTTCGCCCTCCATTGGGAAGTCGAGAAAAGTTTTTGACAGAAGCTCCTCCCACACGCGTCTTCAGGTGAACAGACTTTAGCGTTTGACAAAACAAAGAGGTGTTGTATGAATTTGACGAGAATTCCATTCGATGTGAACGGAGAATTGATTTAAATTATGCTAGCGCGAGGTGAGCACGCGGGCATGTGTGTGTGTGTGGGGGGGTGCGGTCCGCGGTACACACGTGTCCCGAACCGTGGCCTCTGATCCGTACGGACCACGGATTTTCCATGATCCGTTACACCCCTAGTATCTGAGGTCTATTGTAACTGGTGTCTAGTGTATCTTGGATCTATTGTAACTGGCGTCTAGTGTATCTGGGGTCTATTGTAACTGGCGTCTAGTGTATCTGGGGTCTATTGTAACTGGCGTCTAGTGTATCTGGGGTCTATTGTAACTGGCGTCTAGTGTATCTGGGGTCTATTGTAACTGGCGTCTAGTGTTACGGGAATATAGTGTTACGTCTGACGAGTGTTGCGGGCGTCTAGTGTAACAAACGATTAGCGTTACCGGCATAAAATGTTACGGGCTTCTGACTTGTAGTGTAACTGACGATTAGAGTTACAGATGTCTGGCATCTATCTGGCGTCTAGTGTAACTACCGTCTAGTGTAACTGATGTCTATTGTAATTGCCATCTATTGTAACTGGTTTCTAATGTTACGGCCATATAGTGTTACGTCTGTGTGTTGCAGGCGTCTAGTGTAACTGATGATTAGTGTTTCAGATGTCTAGAGTTACAGCTGTCGAGTGCTTCGGGCATCAAATGTGATAACCGTAAAGTGTTATTTAATATGTAGTGATACTTCTGTAAAGTGTCATTATAGTAAATTACTGAAACACAGTGTTACCATAGTAAATTGTTACTAACGTAAAGTGTGAATGAACTTAAATTGTAAATAACGTAAAATGTTATCAATAAAAAGTGTTATTATAGTACATTTTTATAAACGTTAAGTGTTACTATCAGGAAATGTTATCAAAATAAAGGTTACCTATGTAAACTGTAATAGTAAATTGTTCCTAACGTTTAGTGTTACTGACGTAAAGTGCTTACTCAATCAAAGTAAGTTGACTAATCTTGATGCGTTGAAATCAGAGGATTTATGTTGAACGTTTAAGTGAAATAGTAAACTAGTTTGAAGAGTGTACATTATATCGGCGTCACGGTGACATCTCTGATGTTAAAGGGTTAAATCAAAGTCTCTTATGGCTCGTTCAAACAATAAATCTGTTGTTTTGTATGTCTGTCATTGGTTTTACTAGCTTTACCTTCAAACACTAGCATTAAAACATAAATGTGTTTTTAGACTCATTTTACATCCCAGACTCCTAAAGGCGGTGCTGTCCAGCTCCAATCCTAAAGGGCTTTATTTAGTTGGTACAGAAATGCTCCAAATTTCTGGAAAGCGTGACCTGGAAATCCCTTTTTGAGTGCAAAGTTAAGTTCCTGAAACTATTTTTAGAGGAACGGCAGAAGAAAAATAGATCTCATCCAAGTTTCATCAAACTTTTCCCTGTAACAAACCTGCAGAATTAGCTTAGACAAACTTCCTCTCAGCTTCTGAAACTCCACAAACTCCAAAGTGGGTTACTTCCTGTTTGTGTGCAGCGGTGTGTGAATCTCTGCTGGGATTTAGAGCTGCTTCAGACAGCGAGTGTTCGGTTGTCCCCCTTTTCTCCTCGACAAACGGTGGGCTTGTTAGTGCGAGTGAAGTAATCCCCACAAAGCGGCCGGTCCACGCCGCTCGTTTAAAAGCACGATTGGCTTCCGAGACAATAAACGGATCGACGGAGCGGCCGCTTGCATAACGACTGCTTTGCCCTCCACATCCCCAGGATGACTAACAGCGAAAACCAAAGCCAGCTTGGTGGATGAAACCGGCATCTACCTGCTCCCATCACCCCACTCCATTAATATTTGAGCGCCGCTTTTACATAAGCGCTTTTTCAGGTTATGGCAGGAGATGTTTTACATCACTTTCCACTGTTTTTTTTTTTTTTTTCTTTCTCTGATGGAGCTGGAAGTCTTAAATAAAACAAAACAGGGAAGGAGACATTTCTGGCATCGCTGCTGCTGTGGACCATCGGCCCGGAGAGTTGAGTCCGGGCCAAAACGTTTCTACTAATGGAGACAACTCCCACGTGGAGAGCGGCGACGTTGGGGTTTCGGCGGCGGCCGGCAGAAGCCGATGAAAATGAGCCGTCTGGATTTCAAGAGATGCGAAACTGAGATAATTTCCAATTATGTAACAGTAGAATTTGTGTGGGAACTCTAGTGCTTACGGGGGTGGGGCTGAACTTCATAGTTGGCTGACTCTTTAACACTAAAGATGTCAAAAGCAGGGCCGGCCCTGGGGACAGGCGGCCGCCTAGGGGTTCATCTGCTGGAGCGGGCGACAAATTGCAATTATTTTTCTTTTTAACAGCTCAACACACCAGGATTGTTTATTTTATCCTCCCATTTCAGTCGAAAAAATACTCTTGGTTTTGGTCAGAAAAAAAGATTTTAACTGGCGATCAAGTTTTTTGTTCTTTCCTCTTTTTAAAAACTGAAATCTTGAAACCTTGAATACTGGAGACGCCTGTCAAAAGATCTACCATGCTGAGCAATACACACCAAGTGTTAGCGTGGCGGCTAGAGCGGCTGCTTCCCATTGCAAAGGTTGGGGGTTTGCGTCGCAGCGAAGGAGAAACGTTATCGTGCTAATTATTTTCATAAGTGATTAATATTTAATTCTTGAGAATTAAAATAAAATAGGTAATACCCACCATAACTCTTTCACTGTAGACTAAAGTAGCAAGCTAGCCGCTATTCTCTGCGCCAGAATCCAGAAGGAATGAATGAATGGCTTAATTAATCCAACAGAAACTTAAAAGTGAACAGCTGCTTCCAATCTTCTCACATACATAGAAACAAATTAAAAATAAATAAAACCCTAAAAACACTAAATATCTATCAGTTACAAAGTCAAAGCCAAAAACAATAAAGAAGTTAGCCAAAACAGCTAGCATGTAGTTGAGATATTAGCTACTAACACCCCCCCCACCTACAAAAAAGCAAAGAAAGCCAATATTAGCCAAAATTAGCTAGGCGGCAGATGAAATATTAAATAAACTCCTAAATAGCCTTAAAAACAAACAAGAGGCTTAATTAGCCAAAATTAGCTAGCATGCAGTTGAAATATTAGCTAAACCCCAAATTAGCCTAAAAGAACCTGAAAAAATCTTCAATTAGCCAAAGCAGATCGCATGTATCTGAAATATTAGCTAAACTTCAAATTTGCCTAAAAAACTAAAATATCCTAAATTAGCCAAAATAGCTGAAATATTAGCTAAACCCCAAATTAGCCTAAAATAACCTGAAAAAATCTTCAGTTAGCCACAACAGATTGAATGTGTCTAAAATATTAGCTAAACTCCAAAATAGCAAAAAAAAAAAAAAAACTTAAATTAGCCGTAATAGCTAGCATAGCTAGCATGTTGCTGAAATATTAGCTAAACTCCAAAATTGGCTAAAAATCTAAATAAATGTCAAATTAGTCCAAACATCTAGCAGAATGCTGTCATAACTCTTACAACTCTCCAACTCCTTATAATATAAAGTAACGGCTAATCGACTGTTAAATTACTCGTTGACTATTTTAACAGTCGATTAGTCGATGACTAATTGTAGTATCCTTAACTATGACTAAAAATGTAAGAACTGTGATTTTTGGTTGTTAAGTTGAACAAACGAGGAATGTGTTTAGACGTAGAGTTCGAAGCCTGCGTGACCTCGTCACCTCGATTGCCGCCTCTGTTTTGAATCAAACATGACTTCCTGTTTCTGGAAGATCCTTGGAGGAAGTCCTGCTTTCATGTTTTCGGTCTCCCCGCCCCCCCCTATGCGGGCCTCTGAAAAGATGGCGGGGGGCATCATCTGGTGCAGATGTGAGGAGCGTTCGGCGCTGCTTGCAGCTTTAATTCCATTTGTCTTTTCTTATTATTTCTATTGGACGGCAGCGTTGACATTAACAAGCCTTTAAACAGTTTAAATGTTTATGAGAAAACTCCCCCGGGGTCGTTCAGAGACTCCAGACCCTGAAGGCGGTTGAACGGCGTTCTGGCTGCCTCCCCGTCTTTGAGAGTGACGCGGGGTTTTAAAAAGCCCTGCAGACACCGGCGGCGGGATGACACTAAGACTAATCCACTCCTCAAGAGACAGAGGCAAACACAAAGAAATCTATAATTCATTTTTGGAAAAGCTGTTTTCTAGCCCTCCAGCGTGGCGGAGCTCCAAGTTTTAAAGCGTTCGAGTGATAGTTTAGGCTCCCGTTAAATCTTTCAGAAAGCCGGGTTTGGACCGGGACGCGTAGACCTTGACGTGATCCGCACGGATGCCGGAGAGCTGCGGCTCTTTACCTGCTGCGAGATTGCGTAACCGATGACGGCGTCGCCCTGAGGGACGTTCCAGGTCACCATGGCCGAGTGCGCCCTCAGCTGGGTCACCGACACGTTGACGGGGGCTGCTGGCACCGCTGGAAAAAGACACAGAAATAACAGACATTTACTGCGAGGACGGTCGGTGACAGTAAAGAAAGTCAAGCCAAGTTTACTTTTGATGGATGAACTGCTTCTCTGTGATATCAAAACAATTCATGAAAACCTTGTTGAACCGAAATGAAAACATTCGACATTTCTCTTCTGAAGAACATAAGGTGCAGTCAAGTATCAGCATCCATTTATACCTCTAAGCCCGTTTTTAATTATCAAATACTTGAACTTTACAGTTTTTTTTAAGTCTTTTTCACAGTCAATAATTTTAAAACTGAATTGTTGAAAAAAAAAACCTAAACTTGAACCCACAAAGAAAACTAATCCATTAAAAATATACATGAAAAGTATCTCTCTATGACCATGCATTAAAACTACTTAAACAAGAGGTAACGAGATGAGACGAGATGAAAACAGACTAAATGAGATCACATGAATTCCGATGACATATAATGAAAGATGAGACGAGATTAAAAATAAGATAACAAAAGGAAACAAGATGAGACGATACGAAATGAGATGAAATAAAACAATTTCACAAGAGATGAGATGACATGAAACGAGACCATAAAGACAACATGAAGTGAAACAAGATGAGATGACGTGAAATGAAATCAAATGAGATTACATGACATGAAATGAAACAAGATGAGTAGAAACAAGATGAAGTGACATGAAATTTAATAAGATGAAAAGAGATGAGACGACATGAAATAATGTGACACACGATTAAACGAGATATAAAATGAAGTGAGATGAGATTAGATGAAATGAGAAGAAACGATATTAGAAGAGATATGACTTGAAATGAGAAGATGAGACAACATGAAAGAACATGACTCAAGATTAGACAAGATACAATGACATGAGATGAAACGAGATGAGAAAAGATTAGATGAAATTAGACTACATGAAATGAGAACGGACAATATAAGATGAGATACAATGACACGAAATGAAATAAGATGAGATGAAATGACATGACTGTTTTGCCACTTTTGCACTATTTCCACTGTATGATTCCACCCATCTCACTGTGTTCATTCTAACTGTTCTTTAAACTTCCTGTTATAAATGTTGTACATTTGATACAACTGTTTTTGCTAGTATTATTATTCATTCATCTTCTTGGCCACAAGAGCCTAACCCAGCTACTGATGGGCGGAGGCAGGATACACCTGAACAGGTCACCGGTCTGTCTCAGGGCCTCAATCACACACCCACACACTCTCACTTTCACACTTAGGGGTGATTTAGAGTCACCAATTAACCTGTGAAGCATGATTTAGGACGGTGGGAGGATGTCGGAGACCCCGGAGAAAACCCACACATGCACGAGGAGAACATGCAAACTCCACACAGAAGTTTTTGGTTCAGGTCACCCGACCGGGACTCTAACCGGGGCCTTCTTGCTGTGAGGCAAGAGCGCTAACCACCTTAAAATGTGTTATTATGGTAATTAGTGTTGCTTCTTGTACTGAGAGATGAGAGGAAGGACATTTCATCATATTTGACAAATAAAACTGACTTGACTTGAAATGAGATGACACGAGATAAAACAAGATCAACTAATATGACATGAAACATGAGATTATTTGACATGAAATGAGACAAGATGAAATGAGAAAAGATACTAAAACAGGAAATAAAACAAGATGAGATGAAACAAAATGACATAAAATGAAACAAGAACATAAAATAAAATGAGACATGAAATGAAATGAAACAATACAAGATGAGATGACATGATAATAAATGAGATGAGACAAGACGAGTACATCAAATGAGATTAAACAAGATTTTATTTCATTGATCTCTGGAGGGAAGTCTACTATTATTTTACTTGATTATTATTGACATAAAACCTCAAATCTTATGTTAAAACCATGCTAATTCAGTACTGATCTATAGCATATGCTTCCTTTTCTATCTTAAACTAATCAACACAAACTAAAGTCACAATTTTACTGACTTTAATTACCTTGAAAAATAAAATCCTAAATGAAGTGTTCTACTTTTGGGCTTGATGCAATTATTTTTACAGGGGAAAAATATGCAAAAATAATAATTAAAAATTAAAGCCGCAAGCGGCGTTGGATGGCCCGCAGTCGCTACCCGGCCCCCCTTCTCCCTCGCTGCCTGCCCTCTCCCTCGCTGCAGCCACCGCCGCCGCACGCACGCCGCCGCACGCACGCACGCCGCCGCACGCACGCACCGCCGCCGCACGCACGCACCGCCGCACGCACGCACGCACGCGCCGCCGCATGCACGCGCCTCCGCACGGGCCGCAGCCGCCCTTGGTGGTGACCTTTGACCCCGAACTCACGTGCTTAGCACTCACTGTGGAACCCTAAGTCCCTCCCTATGCTTTCTGTATAGCTGGTCTGAGATGAATGTGAGAAATTGATGAAAAAAGCACTTTTTTCAAAATGGCGGCTTTTCTGTTGGTTTTATCTCCATAGCAACTATTTTATGTTTTGTTCGTCTGAGGTCACCGAGCAGTTTGACGTCAAGATCATAAGGATCAGAAAAAGTACACTTTGGATTACCTTAGCAACGGGAGGTTATTCGATAACCACGCCCACATTCCTTATATGGTCATATTCTATGGTATTATGCCTGTTACGGCTTAAGTCTGGGATCAACATATTAAAGTCCCATAGGAATGCATTGAAATATGAGCGTGTACTAAGACTACGCCACTTTTGCGAGCTCGCCACGCCCACGCCGTTCAAAATCTATAGCTTGTGGTACCATTTTTCCTTTGCCAATGACTTCCCATTGATGCCAACAGCGTGAGGAAACGATTGAAAAAAGTCCCTGCAAGTGATATGTGATTGAAGCTAATGCTAATGCTAGTTTTTTTGTAAATTCACGATGTTAGCAACTTCCCAAGGTCAAAGGTCACCGAAACTTTAGCAGTTGTTGAAGGCTCATGCTAGAGGCATGTGGGTCAAATTTCGTGACAATCGGACAAACTAAAGGTTCGTTTCACCTTTGCGAAATCCCAAATTTTCAGATTTCGAAACAAAATGGCCGCCAAACGGTAGGTCGTGGAGCCATCCCACAATAATGTAAAAAATAGCCATGGTTATATCCAACAAAGTTATGTTGGTTTCGTTTGCGAAATGCGAAGTAAAAAATTGAAATTGCTGAGTCAGCACTTTTTTTCGCGACGGTTTTTTGCGTACCAGAGGCGCACTGTACGCATTTCGGTTTCGTAAGTTATGTCATTTCGTTCAGCTTGGGCCTCCGGACGCGCGAATACCACTTTTACGCAAATCGGGTAAAATATGTTCGACCTAGCTAAAACCGTGTCCGTCGCGACCTCGCAACATGCACGCCATTTCATATTCTACAACTTCTAATTGCAACATTTTTCCCCCAATAGGTTCCCATTAATGCCCAACTAAGTCACATAACAGTTGATAAAACCCCCTAGGAGGTATTTCTTTTCGTAGCTCGTAGCAAACGTGCTTTTTTCGTTAATTTCAAGATGGCGGCAACTTCCCAAGGTCAAAGGTCAATCAAACTTCTTGGGTGTTTGTAGTCTCCGGCTATGGACATGCTTGTGAAGTTTCGTGAAAATCGGACAAACAAAAGTTTCGTTTTCCCATATTGATGAAAACCGTGAAAAACGCCATTTTTCAGTTTTCAACGCCACATTGCCGCCAAGGCGTGGGTCGTCTGGCCATCCCATAATGATTTCAAATGTTCTTGGGCTTATCCCCAACACCTGTCATTGGCCGTTTTTTGCGTTTTCCGAAATATTGTTTTTGTCGTCCCATAAGTGAAAATCGGCCCATTCATTTTTTTAGCGGGAACGCTCGCCGTGATGTCATCGTTTTGGGCGGGGTAACGCGCACTATGCCAAAAATTCATTTTCAATTTTCCCTACGTGTGGTGCGATTTTGAGGTACTTTTCGTTCATGTGGCGGGGGTGTAATTTTCGTTCAAAGGCGCAGAAATTTTACGTTTTTTCACTCTAAGCAAAAACAATATGGTCCTTGCAGTCAGTAGACTGCTGCTGCGGGCCATAAAAACTTGTAAATTGCCCAAAAGAAAAGAAAAACAAAAAACTTGTTTGCTTTTTTTTTACAATCTCACTTTCATAAGAAAGTTTTTTTTTAAATAAAAATTAGACACCAAACACAATTATTCTTTAACATTTGAGCGAAAAACCTGCACAGAAACTACGTAAATGTCACTTTAACAGCTGGAAAAGCTGCAATAATGACTGAGGGGGCATGAAAAGCAGGAACAACACAGCTTTTGTTCCATCGCCAGGTCTTTACCACCAGTCAACCACTATTAAGTCCAGCTCATCCACCTCCAGCTCTTTCTCCAGCAGCAGAATTAACAGCGCTCTCTTTCAACCATCGGACACACTCCACAAAGCAATTTATGCTCCCGTTGGGGGGGGGGGGGTGTTTGTCTGCAAGTTTGTGACTTAAAAAGGAAAATGAAATCACAGCGGGGGAAAAATGTGGCAACCAATTAGGGCATCAAAGCGGAAAGAGGATATTAAAATGCAGAGTTTTTAGTATTGTGAACTGAAGGGAGACTTCATCCAAAAACACGTTCATTCTGAATATTTTAAAGAGGCTGTCTACAGAAGAGTTGTTTCGTCATGGCTCGTATTTGTTTTTCCACTTTGATTAACGCCAGCGGAGAAAAAAAGGTTTGTTTGTTGGGAGCCTTTTGTGTAAAAATGCAGTAAAACAAACTTTTTACAGCACTTATTACTCAACAATCAGCAGCTACAGATTAGCAAGGACCGCTAGCAGCTAGCTTGTGCTCCAGATAGGGCTGCCACGATTAGTCGACTATAAAAAATAATCAACCACTAATTCAATATTTAATTAGTCAAATATATATATTGATAATAAAATATAAAATATTTGATTAGAGTTAAGCTAATATTTCAGCTACATGATAGCTGTTTTGGCCAATTTAGGCTTTTCGTTTTAACTTTTTTGGGCTGTTTTGGAGTTAGACTAATATTTCTATGCTAGCTGTTTTGCATAACTGGCTCTTTTTTTTTGTGGAAATTTTGAAGTTTAGCCTTTTTTTCGGCCACATGCTAGCTTTTTAGGCTAGCCTAATTATTATTATTATTGTAGCTTTTTAAGCTTTTTTGGCATTGATGAAAGTTTTTTAGGCCATTTTGGAGTTAAGCTAAAATTTCTGCTTCATTTTAGCTGTTTTGGACAATTTAGGTTCTTCTCCTTAACTTTTTTAGGCTGTTTTTGAGTTAGGCTAATATTTATATGCTAGCTGTTTTGGATAACTCTAGGTTTTTTCTTTTTTAGGACATTTTTTTTGTTAAGCTATTTTTTCGGCCACATGTTAGATTTTAAGGGTTGCATAATTATTATTATTTTATTTTTATTTTTAGCTTTTTTTTGGCATTAATTAAAGTTTTTTAGGCCATTTTGGAGTTAAGCTAAAATTTCTGCTACATTTTAGCTGTTTTGGACAATTTAGGTTCTTCTTCTTAACTTTTTTAGGCTGTTTTTGAGTTAGGCTAATATTTATAAGCTAGCTGTTTTGGATAACTCTGGCTTTTTTTTTTTTAGGACATTTTTTTTAGTTTAGCTATTTTTTTCAGCAACATGCCACTTTTTTTGGCTAGCCTAATTTTTTTCTGTAGCTTTTTAGGCTATTTTGTCATTTAGCTCCTAGCTCCAGTGTTTTCAACTATTAGCATCAGTGTTTTCACCTTTTAACTTCAGCGATTTCAGTTTCCAGTCTCAGCATCTTCAGCGGCCAAATTCAGCTTACAGCATTCACAACAGAATTATAGCAGGTAATGCTATATATCTAGTTATTATGGTTAAGATGTGTGCTTTACATCCAGTTTGCACATAACCCGATTAGTCGACTAATTTGAAAAAATAATCGGTGATTAGTCGACTATTAAAATAATCGTTAGTGGCAGCAAACTATCTCCAATGCAAATTTACAAAGTGTTGCTAATTCTTCAAAATTCTTCTTCATTTTTACCTTTCTAACAGACAAAAATGAAAAAAGTAGAGCAGCAACGGTAACCAGCGCTAAATTATTCAAGGTTTTTGCTTTTGTTCTGACTGATCTGCATTTCAGTGAGACGGTTTGTTTTCCCATCAGAACGTTTCAAAAAGCTTTATTTAATCTTTTTCAATAACAATCAAATACTACCTTTTTTTTATCATCCTTTCCATATCTTTTTCTTTTTTTTTTTTTTTTTTTACAGAATCCGCCACAGACTGGCAGAGTCTGGACCTCCTCCAAAAACTCAGCGAAGCGAGACCGTGAAAGTCAGGCTTCTCTCCGAGGCTAATAGGACGGACGTCCCCCGGCCCGCCCGCACAAACCCTTTTCAGAGTCCTCAAACCGAAAAAGCCAGCAGCTCGCTGTCACATCCCGTCAAACAAACCGCCTGTCACCGTGACAGAGGCCGTCTTGGTCCCTTCAGACCCCCAGAGAGGCCGACGATGGCTGGGATTCTGAACCTGTTGCAGCCAGAGAGTGTAGGAGGATGGAAGGAAGGCGGGTCAAGATGGCGCCGCTTTTTTCATTTCAGGAAAATAAATACGCTTCGATTGTGAGCGTCCTGCCCCGAAGCTGCAGGTCTATTTCCTGATAGTGTGGGTGCAGAAATTGGCAAACGGTGTCTGTTCTCTGACCGACGTTTCCGTGGAAATGGAGCGCTGGAATGAGCACCACATCAGGTTTCAACGTTACAAACTACTAGAACTAGAAAAATGAAACGGCCCTGACTTGTTTTCTTTTGCCAAATTCTGCAGTTGGGGCAACATCGGCGCCCAAGCGCAAGAGTGCACATCAGGGAGTTCAGTGTAGGTGATGCAAAAGGAAGCAAACACCAGTTTGTTTGAGATATTTGAGGCTAAAACATCCATTGGGCTTCTGCTAAAATAGTAGATTTTGTTACCGGCTGTTAATTGTTTTCGAGCCCCAACAACCCGATCTCTCAGGAAGGCTTGAAACAAGCCGGAGCTCATTATCCACTCATTTCTGGCGGGTAGCAAAGCGCTCGGGCGTCTTTGAAACGATGGATTAAACACAGTTTACTCAACCCAGATCAACGTTCGGGAGACGATGAACAGATGGAGGCAGAACCGCGCTCGCGGACTCCTGGGACGTGCCGTTTTGACGACCGCCAAAGAAATTTGCACAAACGAAGTCCAAACATGTGTTGACTGAACGCGCTCCGTCTCAAACAAACGAGAATGTATTTAGAGCATCTTATAAGGTTTGCAGTTTTTGTATTTTATGCCAGTTTTTTCCTGTACGAAAGACCACCAACCCATACTCATTAGGGCTGGGAATCACTGGATACCTCACGATACGATACGATACGCGATACATGGCTCACGATATCGATAATATCGCGATACTGCGATAGTTGGTAAAAATCCTCTCTAATAACTAATATTATATAGAAAAACACTTTTTTGGGGGGAAATATATCCCTTTTTTTTATCTTAAACACAATCATAATAAACAACTTGTGTCTTATTTTGTGCAACAAATTATAGACACTTTTGTTTAACGTTGCCTAAAATCACTAATACTATATCTTACCACCAATTGAATTGGAATTATCTCTAAAATTCAATATTAACAATAGTAAACATGATCAGCAGTGCCACAGAATTACTGTTAGCAACAGAACAAAAATTAAATAATTCAAATTGGTGACAGCTATCTACCTCCAAAGAAACGTCACACCAAAGGATGATGAATATAACGTTTTACAACCTCTGTCAAGTGTTACCTAATTTTTTTGTGCACTTTTCCCACATTTGAAAAGGGCTAAGCATTCAAAATTGAAGGCTTATTTACTCAGACTGTCACTTGAGATTATTTCTCCAATCTTTATTTATTTTCCATTTGGTCAGTCAATTGTCAGGTAAAAAGGTAAAAATAGGTAAAACACTCATAATAATGGCAATATAGATTTAAAAATTCGAATTTCTATTACAAATTAGCAATAAACAACTTTAATCTATAATAATTTATACAATTTTAAGTTCTTCAATTAACTAGCAACTTCTCTATTTTACAGTGAATTCATGTACTTTATTTTAATTACATTTTTTTTTAAGTTCATACATTAAATCTGCATTTTTTTAATTTAAGAATGACTTTAAGTTAACATTAGCAAAAAGTTATTACGTTCATTTGAAAACCTTACACCATAAATTTACCAAAGTTACACAGGGTAAACATAGAGTGCATGAAAGCGAAAATTCCGACTGGTCCCTGAAGTACACACACAAACAGCTACGAAATAAACGATCGCGGTCATTCTAGCGCTCAGACAAACTCACTTCTTACCGGCTGACTCTTCTACAGATTGATGATAATTGAGAACAGGTAGACATGATTTATACACGCTCTACCGAGCCAGAATCCTGCCGGTGTTTTTTCCTAAATGAGGCGCGTGCGTCAGTAAAATGTGTCCGACGTAGCGCGACTAGCTACGCATTAGTTTCGCCCGGCAACTCAGAAGCAACAGGCTCTTCAAATGAAAATATAATATCTATACTTGGTGAGAACCCATCGAGAATCAACCGTGGGACTAAATATCGCGATATATCGCAATATCGATATTTTGGCACACCCCTAATACTCATGTCATTACAGCTGTAGTCACTTGTACAGGGGGCCAACCCAAACAAGTACTGTGGGTTTTTGGGTTGTTCGTAGAGATTTTAAGGTGAGCGCAGGAGTGTCTTATGACTTGAGACTTGTACGTCCACCTCAAGTCATGAAAATGGCGTGGTCAGTGTATCGTGAAGTATCTACAGGATAAAAAAAGCCTAAGCTGGCCAAAAACAGCTAGCAGGTGGCTGAAATATTTGCTAAACTCCAAATTAGCCTAAAAAAACAGAAAAAAAAAATCATAAATTATCCAAAACAGCTAGCATTTAGCTAAGGTATCAGCAAAACTCCAACTTGGCCTAAAAAACGTCAATAAATGCCAAAGTAGTCCAAAAAAAAGCTAGCATAATGCTATTATAACTTTAATTTTTTTTCTACTCTAACTTCATATATTATAAAGTAACGACTAATCGACTATTTTAATCATCGATTAGTCGCTGATTAGTTGACTAATCGTGGCAGCCCTAACAGTAATATTATAGGACATCTAATAAAGTATAAATACATGATCTAGACTTGGCGGAAACATCTGAAAGTTCGATAGTTTGGAGTTTATTTCTTTTCATTATTCCGATTTAACCGACATCTCATATCTGGAGTTCTGATTTTACTATTGAGACTAAAGTATTTTAGATTTTTCGTTGATTGTTCTTTCCTTCTGATATCGAGCCAAATCCATGTTTGTTGGACAGAACCGCTTTGGACATGTTTTGTTTTGGCACTACAGTAGACGTTGATGCAGAACACGGGGGGGGGTGTTCCGACGCCCCCACACTGGAAGGAAAAACAACCGTAATGAGATCGGCCGTCGGAGAAACGGTGAAAATTGCGGCGTTTAGTATTCGAAGGGGAGACAGAGGCGTGACAGCGAACGCCTTCAGGTCGTCGGGGATTCAGTTTCGATAACGAGACCGCGCCACCTGTAGCCGGAAAATTCTGTGTGGCGCTTTCGCGTAAAAACGGAGGTTCTCCTGCAAACAATGTGGATTTTTGAGATGAGGGCGGAGAGGAGTGTCATCCCGGGCCTGAACGCGTCGCCTCGGGAGGGCTTTATGGAGCAAAGAAGGACGTGTAGACATGTGTAGACATAATGCAAGCAAGCAGAAGGAATACTCTCCTCCTACACTCACTCTCCAGAGACCGAAAACACACAGAGCCCCCCCCCCGCCCACCACCACCACCACCATTCTCATAACGTTCCGCCTGCTAAATCCAACCGGCTTTCATCTGAAAGCAGCTGAATAGGACTTCTGCGATTATATGGAACACTCCAACAGAGGAGTCAGGAAGACAGAGATGTGGGGGGGGGATGACAGAAATCTGAGAGCGGGCGAGGGGGGCTAAACGAGGAAGAAAGGATGGAGAGAGTAATTATAAACGACACAAATCAAGAGAGGACCGTACTCAATTTTCTGGTCTTGAGGAGAAAAAGATGGATGAAGGTCAAAGACAGATGGGTGGACTGAGAGGGAACAGGAGAAAGAATGGAGGAGTGTGGTGTGGATATTGACTGAAGGATGAAAAATAACAGATCAGATGGGAGTCTGAGCACACGCTGTTCCTGAAGATTCCACTTTGTCCTTCATGTTTCGAGCTGGTTTGGTTCATATTTCTATCATCACTCGTTCTTTAAGGACATTAAGATCCCTACCGTCAAGAGAACAAATGATATCAAATTGATCTGAAGTATATATTTTGGTTATCCTCACTGATGTCAAAGTCATTTTGAAGCTATATTCGCTCGTTCCAATGAAAACTCTACAGAAACGTGCAGAAATTACGTGTTTTAGGATTCCGAATTCAAAACTCTGGTGTTCATGTGTAGCTACAAACTAAAAATGCAGAAAATTACAATTTAATTGTCCAAGTTAGGACTTGAATCCTGGATCTCCTGATCATAAGGAGCGCATTAACCGACGGCGCTACTGTTCGGATTAAGAACTAGATCAAAGTATTCTTCCTTTCAGCCTGTTTCTCCACTTATTCCTTTTCCATTATGCTGTCCTTGAGAGCTTGTTTTTCCATCCTTAATGTTTAAATAAAACCACTAGCAGCAGCGCGCCCCTCTGTTTTTCGATTATTATTTTTTTTATTTTAACATTAAATGAATGGTGTGTCCAAAAAAAAAAAATAAATAATATATAGTCCTTGGGATTTGAGGCACCCCAGGCGGCCGCCTCGGTCAGCACTGGTCACATCATACTAGATAAATAGCGTCTAGCTAGCCACACATTATGATTTTGTGAATTCGTTGTGCTCCCTACATATTTCATTTTGGTGTGACATAACACCAAAGACACTACGAAAGCTAAAATGCTTTCAAAAAGTCGCTCAAAGCAACGTGTGTCCAAAAAATTAATAATAATATATAGACATTGTGATTTGAGGCACCCCAGGCGGCCGCCTTGGTTGGCACTGGCTAGCCGCACATTATGATTTTGTGAATTTTTTCTGCTTTCTAAATATTTCATTTTGGTGTGACATGATGTACACACTGGGTGACTTCTATCCAATTGACTCTCGACACTACGAAAGCTAAAGTGCTTCCAAACGGTCGCTCTAAGCCACGTGTTAAAGTCGAGGCCCGGGGGCCGGATCCGGCCCTCCAGATCATTTTATTTGATTGTTATTAATGACCCGATGTTATCTTGTGCTTCTTATTAACTTGTATAATTTTGACAAAATATATTTTTATGGGGAGTAAAATATTGAAAGTTATTTAAGGTTTAAGTTCTGGAATAAAATTCATGCTTTTTTATTATTCATAATTATGTTAAGAAAAAGTTACTGTTTCAAAGTTTTAAAATTTTAATTTTATAGTGTTCAATAAATGTTTATATTGTTAAACATGGTTTAAAAATGAGAAATGCTCTGCACTAAATACCAATGCAAAAAAAACCAAAGATGCTCAATAAAGCATAGAAGGGTTAAAAATGCTTCATGAATGAAATAAATCAATAGAATTTCTAAAATAACTTAAATCTCTAAGGTTAGACTATGTGCAAAAAAAATAAGAACAGGGGAGAAAATAATAATAATTATATGATTGAATTATTTATAATAATTAAATCACTTTTATTTATGTAGCACTCATAAAAAGCTGAAACAACCACATTGTTTCAGCTTTTTACTTATTATTATAAGTAAATAAAATGCATAGAAAAACACTGAACAATAAAATATATTTAAAGAAACAATGATAATAAGTAATAAAACCACAACAAATAATAATCTGACCCACTAAATCAACTCACTGGAGTTACAAGAGCTAAAAGCCCAAGTAAAAAGATGAGTTTGAAAAAAGGATCTGGCAGAACTCAACTGAAAAGGCTCCGTCTCCCCTGGTTACAAACCGAGTCCTGGGAACCATCTGATGTTCAGAAGTAAAAAACTCTAAGAGACGCAGTGAAGAGAGTGTATTGTTGGTCTAATATGTTCACGCCGTCTGGTCACCGTTAAAAGACGGGCAGAGAATGGTCAGTAACACTACAGTTCCAGTAGTCCAGTCAGAAAAAGATAAAGGCATGGATCACTCGTTCAAGGGCGTAATGGTGAAGATATGGCTTGACTGTACTAATTAGCCTCAGGCGACTGGACTATTAGACTGACCTGTCTGTACAAGTTCAACCAAAGATTCCTAATAAAAGGAGCATTAGACGGGTCAGCTCGAAGCTGAATTGTATTTGACAAAAGTGTGAAGTAGCCAAAAAAGAAGCTCTGAATGGGAGGATCAATCATGCTAAAAAAAACAAATCTCTTGAAAAATGCTAAATAACTTCAAATGAAAGCTTGAATTCCCCAAAAAAGTCTCAAAGCTAGCAAGATTGAAAGAATCTTATACTCAAGACATGACACGTTTGGTTTTTGGTATGAAAAAATACACATAATTTTTAAATTCAAACCTATCTCTATATCTCAAAATTGCAAAACGCGTTGCCTTATTTTAAGCTAGCTAACATCACTGGTAAAAAGCTAGCTTCATTAAAACAGACCCAGACTGAAACTAAGCTACACAAAACATCACATGTGATGTACAAAAATAGTAAAATTTTACCAAAAACGATCTTTCGCTTAACACCACAGAACATAAACAAAGCTAGCCAAATCATTGGAAAAAACCTAGCTTAATTTACCAAACCAAGATTGAAACTAAACTATTTAAAACAACGCACGTTTGATACGATCTACAAAGAAAAAAATTTAATTCTTACCCAAAACGATCTCTTGATCTATGGGACATTCCATAAGCACAGCTAGCTAGCATGATTGAAAAAAACCTAGCTTAATTCACCTAAACTTGATTTAATCGACCTGACAATAAAACAAAGCAATTGAAAACATCCTACATGATTGATACGATGTATAAAAAAAAAAAAAAATTCTTAACCAATGATATCTTTTCAATAGTGAAAAATATTAGCAAGGCTTGCTAGCATGATAGGGTAAAAGCTAGCTTAAGTTATCTAAACTTTATTTAATTGATCTGAAATTGAAACAAAACTAATTGAACATTCCTACGTAATTGATACGATGTACAAAAAAAGTTAATTCTTCCTCAACACTACAGAAAATATATGGCTAGCTAGCACGATTGAGAAAAGGCTAGCTTAATTTACCTAGACTTGATTTAATTGATCTAGCGTTGCAACAACACAATTACTACATGTTCTGTGTAATGTACAAAAAAAACAATAATTCCTACTCAAAAATAATTTTAGCTCAACAGCAAAGATCATAACCTAGGCTAGCCAATATAATTGGAAAAAAGCTAACTTAATTTAACTAACCTAGATTGATACTAAAATTTTTAAAACATTGCATATGTTAGTTGTAATGTACAAAAATAGTGAATTCTTTCGCAAAAGTGCTCAACCGCACAGAACATAACCAAAGCTAGCTAACATAACTGGAAACAGCTAGCTTAATTTATCTTACCCAGATTGAAATATTTAAAATGTTTCAAGTTTGCTATGAATTAGTGAATTCTTACCCGTTCAACAAACCTAAACTATCTCTAGCTCAATAGATACTTAGCTTAAAAAAATTAGCTTGTTCCAGTACTAACTAATTTTTTTTTAATAAACAATGGATCTGATATATATATATATATATATAAATATATATATATATATAAATATATATATAAATATATATATATATATATATATATCTTCAGGTTAATTAAAATAGAATAGTTGCCAATAAAGCTCAAAGGAGAAAAACTATCTGTACAAATTGCGAAACAATATATTAATTGATTTCTTGTAAAGTAGCAGTAACACAAGCATCATGAGCGTAACAAAAACAAAGCCTCACGACACCTTTTGTTTACTTTCCGACCAGAGCCCGACAGATTATGAATCAGAGTGATGTAACTGCTCAATGATAGACAGTCTAATCTGGCTAATGGTCCCCAACCACTCGGAGATGGACACATATCTATAGATGAGAGCAAGCGGCTCAGATATACACAACCTCTGCATACAGATCAGACTCGCCGTCTGTCGGTAAGTGGATTATGAAATACCGGACTCTTGGCAGACATAAACACACGCTGCACTCTTACGCAAGAGTCTCCGCGCTTGTTTTCCCTTCATTTCAGGACATTTTGTGTCTCTGCAAATAGTTTTCTCCTCGTATCATTTGTACATTAGCGCGGTCAATTCCTGTTACTGGTGATTTCACGTAACTTTGTGTCTGATTTTCAGGTTTCTCCTTGAGAACCTTGATCTTGGTCCAATTTCAGACCCCACATTGCTCCTGTTGGTCGGGTTAGCGCCTAGCGTCACGGCTCTGCCACCATCGCTGTGAGTGTGAATCAGACTTATAAAGGCTCTTAAGTAAATATGGGTCGAAATTTATTCCGATCAATACGATAACCAATATTTTTTCCAGCAACTGTGAACGATGGCTGATATTTGCCCATTCCAATATTAGACTTAAAGTCTAGTTGGCTAGTTGGTTTTCAACATAGTTAGCGGTCCGCTAGCTTTATTTGTCATATAGTTAGCGTCCGCTAGCATTGTTTTAACATAGTCAGCAGTCCACTAGTTGTTTTTAATATAGTTAGCAATCCGCTACTTTGTCTTCAACACAGTTAGTGGTCTGTTAGTTTGTTTTTAATATAGTTAGCGATCCGCTAGCATTGTTTTTAATATAGTTAGCATCGGCTAGCATTGTTTTTAATATAGTCAGCAGTCTGCTAGTTGTTTTTAATATAGTTAGCAATCCGCTACTTTGTCTTCAACACAGTTAGTGGTCTGTTAGTTTTTTTTTTAATATAGTTAGCGATCCGCTAGCTTTGTTTTTAATATAGTTAGAGGTCTGCTAGCTTTGTTTTGTAATATAGTTTTTGGTCCGTTAGTTTGTTTTCAATACAGTTAGCTGTCCGCTTTATTTGTCATATAGTTAGCAGTCCGCTAGCTTGTTTTTACCATCTTAAGCTTTCTGTTAGTTTGTTTTTGATATAGTTAGCATCCACTAGTTTTGTTTTTTAATTAAGTTAGCTGTCCATTAGCTTTGTTTTCAAAAGTTAGCATTTCACTAACTTTGTTTTTAATATGGTTAGCAATCCGCTACTTTGTTTTTAAGAGTTAGCGGGCTGCTAGTTTGATTTTAATATAGTTAGCGATCTATTAGATTTCTTTTTAATATAGTTGGTGGTCTACTAGTTTTGTTCTGTAGTATATTCTGTGGTCCGTTAGCTTATTTTCAACACAGTTAGCTGTCCGCTAGCTTTGTTTGTCATATAGTTAGCGGTCCGCTAGTTTGTTTTTAACACAGTCAGCAGTCCCCTAGTTTTTGATATAGTTAGCGTCCACTAGCTTTGTTTTGGAATATAGTTTGTTGTCCGTTAGTTTGTTTTCAACACAGTTAGCGGCCCGCTAGTTTGTTTTTTAAATAGTTAGCAGTTCGCTAGTTTGCTACTAGTGCAACAAAATAAACAGAAGTATGTGAAAAACTCCACTTCATCAGAGTGGGTAAAACATGGTGGAAAAGTGCGATCGAAGTATGCGACCTTTGCAGTAATTTTCTACTACACGTGGTACATGTGTACCTCTTTATTTCTCGGTCTTTTAAACTGCCGTCACCTTTTAAGACATTTGCCGTTTGACATTAATAATTCTCCATTTGGCTTTCCCTGCAGGTCCCTCTGGAGACGCGAGGCGATTTATAATTAAATAGAAAGGTTATGGGTCATGAGGCTCATTAGGCTGCGCTGTGTTTAAACTGGATTATAAACATCAGCGGTCGGTTCAGAATTTCAATTGGTCCAAACCGATCGGGCCCCCGCCACGACGCCGCTGACAGAGATGGTGACAGTGAACGGCGACATGAACACGCAAAGGGGAGATTAGGGAAAGGCCTCCCAGCGGGGATGGGAGATGACTCTACCCCGCTGCGTCTCAATACAGACCTCCCGCGTCCACGGCGGCACGCCGCATTTCTGATTCACTTCCCGACGCGCCGGCGACCTCTTCACTGCAGCTTTCAACCCAACTCTCCAGCCTTCCCCCTCCCCCGCCGGGGCGGCGAGATGCAGCACAGAGAAGTCCAAACGGATCCTCCTGCTGTCTGAAGGAAACGTCCAGATTTACACATCTATAAATAAACGCTCTTAGGAGTGGACGCTCCCAGAAATCTTGGAAGATTTCCATCTCAGTCAATCATTCAGGCTTTCATCTGAAAGATTTAAATCATTGGGGTTAAAGACCAACACCACCTTTTAAAATGAGCTAGCTTAACATACCGATTGAGGTTAAATTTTCCAATCATTATCTGAGGAAGCGCCCAGAAAAAAGTGGTTAAATGGTTGCTCAAACATTAAGCTAGCTTAAAGATTTGATTTTGTTTACATTTGTTTCATATAAAAGGTATAATTTTAGTTTAACACAAAATAATTGATTAATATGATCTGTAAATTTATGATGAATTTGTTACTGAAGACATTTATTGCATTTAATAGGGTGTGTGACAAAAAATATAAGCAGAGCTAAATGCTAAAGCTAAAAATGTCAGTCAAGTGCTAAAGCAAAATGCTAATGCCAAATGCTAGAGATACGCGCTAAAGTTAAATGCTAAAGGTAAGAACAATAGATTAGAGCAAAATCTAAATGCTAAAGCCGATTGCTAGAATTAAGTGCTAAAGCTAATTTTTAGAAGTAAGCGCTAAAGCTAAAAATACCAGAGCCAAGTGCAAAAGCAAAATTCTAAATGCAGAGGTACGTGCTAAATGCTAAAGGAGAGAGCAAGAGATACTGTGAGTGCTAAATCTAAAGGCTAAAGCTAACTGCTAGAGGTGAGTGCTAAAACTAAATGCTAAAGGAAAGTGCTAAAGGTAAAAATGCCAAAAGCAAGTGTGAAAGCAAAGTGCTAATCCTAAATGCCAGCGATATATGCTAAATCTAAGTGCTAGCAGTAAGTGCTAAAGCTAAATGCTAGATGTAAAGGATCAGGCTAAATGCCATATGTACGTGCTTAAGTGAAAATGCTAAAGCTAAGAGCAAGAGATACTGTAAGTGCTAAATCTAAAGGCTAAAGCTAGCTGCGAGAGGTGAGTGCTAAAACTAAATGCTAGACGTAAGTGCTAAAGCAAGCTGCTACAGGATAGTGCTAAAGCTAAAAATGCCAAAAGCAAGTTTGAAAGCAAAATGCTAATGCTAAATACCAGGTACATACTTAGGGTAAACGTTAAAGCTAAGCGCAAGAGATATGTGATAAAAGAAGTAAGCGCTAGAGCTAAATAATAGATGTAAGAGATCAAGCTAAAGGCTAGATATATGCTAAAAAGTTGAATCCTAAAGGTAACTGCTAAAGTTAAATGATAAAGGTACGTGCTAAAGCTAAATGCTTGAGGTATTGAGCTAAGTGCTAAAGCTAACTACTAGAGGTAAAGGCTAAAGCTCAAAGCTTGAGGTACGTGCTAAAGCAAAATGTTTGAGGTAAGGGCAGAAGCTAACTGCTACAAGTATGTGCTAGTTAAATACTAGTGCCAGAGGTTTATCCTAAATTTTAATGCTAAAGCTAAATGCTATGGGTAACTGCTAAAGCTAACTGCGTCACATTTTGGAAGTTCATTCAAGAACAGCTGAAGTTAAAGTTTAATTATGACCCTGACGGTGCTGGTCCATAGCAACCTTTAAGTTTTCTTCTTTTTTGGGTTTCATAAACACACGTTAGCATTTTCATGTTTCCAGTTTAATGTAATTTTTGCTGTTTTCCATGGCAACCAGCCCCTTCACACACAATGCCCTTAACAATAAAATGGTATCATTCACAGAGACATGGACACAAAGGTTTGGACTGTGTTTGCATGTGGGTCACACATGAACTTCTTTCTCAACATGTTATCTAAAGTAATGCTTTTCTTCATCCATGTCTTCACATACATAAAGAATAGACTCCTAGCAAATTTTAAAATTCTGAAAACTAGTTTGCATTGTTGCTATAGCAACACCATGTGAGAAGTTCCCTTTGCAATGTAAAAATGGATTTTACAGATCTGAAGAATTTTAAAAAGTTCAAATTAACTATAGTGAAAAAAATGTCTACATTTGGTTTCTTTTTTTTGCATTCTTTCATTAAAACGTCCTTCAACTTCAGAAATGGAACGCCGCTTTGTCAAATTGACGGGCCATTAGCCTCCTTAAGTGCAGCTTGACTGGTAATTAGCTGGATTTCGCTGCGCCGGCAGCTCAGATCGTATCGTGTAAATGAGTTAGCGACTAGTTACAGGTGATGCATTATTAAGGATTCAGAGAAATTGAATTCCAGCTCCACGTTGGAGCTCATCAATTATTAAAAGACACATATACATTTTTTTTTTTTCTCAAAGCCTTTCTGGACTCCATTCCTATTACGGCACTTGTTGCCCAAAACGAATTCTGTTTGGCGTAAAATGGTCACCGTTGCTGTGAGAAAAGAGATGGTTGGGGTTTTTTTTTTTTTTTTCTTTTTCATGAATGAGAACCCGCTAAGAGCAGCGAGACCGTGAGCTGCAGCCGTGACGAGATCCTTCTGACACCAGCGGAGGTGGTTAAAGCGGCGTGGGAGGATAGAAAGCCTCACATCATTGTATAAATCAATACAGAGCCTAGCAAGCGCTGATTAGCCACCACTTGTTATTCAGCTAAAGAATGGGGGTGGGGGGGTGGGGGGGGGGGTGATTTGGTGTCCCCTGCCAAAAGACTCCTTTGCATTAAAGCCCACGTTGATCTCGCGGAGGAGCGGGAAGCCGCCCGCCGGTGATTTAAGCGCATTCCTGCAACAGCTAATTAAGCGGGGGGGAGGGGCTGCTTTCAGATTTTCTAATCCACTGATAGGCCCTCCGTTTATTCAGAGCCGGACACTTTTACGACGGCTCTCAGGAAATACGACGCGCAGACAAATCAAAAAAAAGAAAAAAGGTAGAAGCCGCGCGCCTGTCGTGTACTTCAGGGCTCCGGGTGATGAAGAGCCTCCAGGGAAACATCGCTCCGGTGCGCGAGTCCAGAAGAAAACACTTTGCACCGTAAAGACGTCAAAGCTTTAAATATGGCCGACATTTTTTAAATCAAAACAAAGCAGAGATGTTCTTGTGTCGCGTATTATTTATTACTTATTAAATTTTGAGTGTTAAAATGAGATAAACACTTGATTTTGTTGCGTCACGGAGTTTTGAACGATGCTAATAAGCTAGCTAATAAGAACATTTTTGTGTCATAAAAACTCATAATTTAAAAACGAGCTTGAGGGAAGTTTGACCCCTGACCTTAACCTTACCCATTAGCTGTGCGGGGGCGGGTACTATTTTATATGTATCAATTGTTAGGTGGCCATGTGGGATAATATTTCGTAATTTTTTTCTTTTTTTTGTCCGGATTTTGAAGCAGAATAAAAGCAAAACTTTGTAAAACTTTACAATAAGTAAGTGCTAACGCAACTGTAAATCAGCCACAGAATTGTATGATTGAGACTGATCCCGTAAACGTTCAGAGAGTTAAGGTAAGTTTAAGCGTAATTCAGCCGCTAACAATAATTTAGACAGGTTTTTTTGCCGATTGTGATAGATAATAATTCAAATGTAAGTTTTAGGATATTTTTGATGCATTAAAAGCCATTACAACAATGAGCGAAGGTTGACCCCCAACCCTAACCTTACCCGTTATCAGTGCAGAAGGGGGCGCATTTAAACAATTGGCGGGAAGCTAATACATTTTGTGGAACCATATCCAACTAGCATTTTTTTTTGTTTGTTCTTTTTGCTTTTAAATGCTACAGATTTTAGTGTGTGATAAATTGTTTAATCGAGACTTAATTCCATCACAATTTTTGACCTACTTTGCCTTCCGTACAAAACCAGTTTAGCAAATAAAATCTAAAAATACAGCAAATTTAATGGGCTAACTGATTGACAAGTTATTTCCATGCATAGAAGTACTTCAATATTGAGCATTTAGACTTAATTAAAAAAAAAGGAAAAATTTGCGAAAGAATGACATTTTTGACCAAAAAATAATAAGTGTTTTTTATATGAATAAAAAAACAATTTCTACCTTTTATTACAAATTCATTACAAGATGAAGAAGAAAAATCACAAATATCTTGTGAAAGTATAAGAACTATAAGCCTAAATAAAAGTTTGGCCCCAACCCTTAGCAGTGCGGGGGAGGGGGCTAATATTTAAACACATATCAATCTGTGGGAAACAAATACATTTGATAAACATTTGTTTCTTTTTAGCTAATTCTTGATATTGATTTGAATTGCGATATTTTTAACGTGTAATAAAGAGTTCATTAGACAGACTTAATTACTCCCAAACTTTTGACCTACTTTGCCCTCCATACAAAAACAGCTGAAATCTAATAATACTATACATTTTATTGTGTGGGGGAGGGGGGTTAGGGATACATATCAATCTGTGAAAAAAAAATTTTTGGAATGCATTTTTTTTTTTAATTTTCAAGATTTTTAACATGTAACAAATAACCCAAACTTTTGACCGACTTTGCCTTCCGTACAACCAGTTTGACAACTAAAATCAAATATTAATGCAAATTCCAAGATTTCATGGATGAAATGATTGAAGAGTGATATCTGGAAATATCTCAATATTATGCATATGGACATAATTAAAACATTTTTATTGAGAACATTTTAGAATGTTTAATAGTTTTGATAAATAAATAGACTAAAAAACTCAAAATTGTTATTATTGAAAATTATTACCAAAAAATTAAAAAAAATATCACAAATTTCTTAAGAAAATCCTAATATTAGAGTTGTAAACCTAAAAGAACAAAGTTTTTTTTTATTAAATATTTTTGGAATCATGGTTATGAATGAATGAATTTGGGGGCTCATAAGGACTCACTCGCTCCCACCAAGCCCGGGGTCTTCCAGCAGGCCAGCAGCAGCAGCAGCAGCAGCAGCCCGGGGTCCAGGTGGACGGACGCGGTCATCACCTCCACCGGCGTCCGCCTCATCCCCTCCGCTCTCCGGCTGCCTTGTCGTCTCCTTCCCGGCGTCTCAGTGGAGGTGCGGGTTCACCGCCGCGTCCGCCTCAGCGCTCATCCCCCGTCGGAACGCCGTTTCTCAGCCCAACTTCGGCAAAGTAGGTCAGTAGGTGTGCGGCAGCGGCAGCGGCGGGGCCGGAAGGGTCCAAACCCGTCCTGGAAACGTCGCACGCGCGCGGTCTGTTCCCGCCGCCGTCGCCTCGGGAAGCAAACAGGTAGTTCGGCTGGAAGTCGCCCGCCTCCTCCGGTCCTTTAATTCGGCGGCAGCTGAAAGATGTCTTTTTGGGGTCGAGTTGAGGAGAAAAACCTGCGTCGAACGAGATAATGGACCCGCCCGCCCGCGCGCGCGCCAGCAGAACGAGGTGTTTGGGAATCTGGAGGGAAGAAAATGTCTGATGTGCTGAAGGAGCTTCTGCGCTTTCTGCTCCACAAAAACACACTGCACTGAAATCCCGGCGGTGCAGACAGCATGAGGAGGAGGAGGAGGAGGAGGAAGGACGGGTGACACCAACTGTTGCTTCGGTAACAAATATTGGGAATAAATACTAAATATTGCTTGTTGTCTTGAGCTATGTTCACGTCAAGGCGAATTCAAGCGACCATTTCCAATAAAAAGTCTATGTAAAAGCACGTTCTGGGCTTCCGCGCTCATAACTTTTCAAGTTCACGCCTAGCTACGCAAGTTTTTACGTTTTTTTAGGTTCTACAAACAAAATGAGTGTCCATCGACTGGACGTTACCAGCTAAATCCAGACAAACTTTGAATAATCAAGAACTCTGAACTGGTAGAGACGTATGGATTCAAGACATTCTCATTGATATCCTTAAGGGCCCCTTCCGTGTCAAAAAATCGATGTTTTGGTTGTTCCTAATGCATGACGTGCTGGCTGTTTCAATCAAATCATGGGTCCTAACCTTCGAGACGCCACCCGGAACTGGTCCAGTCCTGGGACCTAGACCGCACCAGTACCCTAAATCAGGACCATAACCCAGTACTGACACCCTAACACAGTACTGGTACCCTATCCCAGTACTGGCACCCTAACCCAGTACTGGCACCCTAACCCAGTACTGGAACCCTAACCCAGTACTGGTACCCTAACTCAGTACCGGTTCGTCTCCTGTACCATGTCCAGGCCTAGTTTGTATTGGGTTCAGTACGTCGTCTAATACCAGGTTGGGTCCAGTATCATATCTTGTATCATGTCCGGTTAAGGTTAGGGTACTGGTACAGGGTACCGTCTGCGTCCTGAGGATCAGTCCGCCTGAGGTACTGGATCCCGTACCGGGTCAGGTCTGGTATCAAATCTGATACCGCGTCCAGTGCCACGTTAGGGTTAAAATATTGGTCGCACCCTGAGGTGCTGCCCATGTGAAGTACTGCATCCAGTACCACTGAACTTTGATTTTACGGACAGCCAGTAGGTCGAAAAACGACAAGTTGGGGACACCGAACAGACCAAAAAGTGACGTGGAGGGGTCCTTAACCAAACGTCAGTATGTGACAACTTGGAAATGAGATTGTGTTGATGGATTTGGTTTATCTGGTGAATCCAGACACGGCTACATACCTGACGATGTCTACTTTTGTTTTTCAAATAAAGGTAACCAAGGCTCTCTTGACGAGGTGGAAAGACATATCCGCCATTGCAAGGACGCTAGCAATAATCTGAACCGTTTCTGTTCCGCGAGATTGCTTTTGCATTTCACGCCAACCCTCTTTCAAGAAAAGTTGATGTTGATGTTAACACACATATCTGCGGTCAACACTGCTGCGTTCACGCGTAGCTACTCAAGTTTCTACTAACATTTTTTGGGCTCTACTTACAAACCACGTTGCCATTGACTGTGCGTTGCCATTTAAATCAGGTTTGTTCCTTGACCGACCATAGACTCTCTTGATATGATCCTAATCCATATCCACTATTATTACAATGACGCCAGTAATAAATCAAACTGTTTCCGATGTTTCCAAATTGCCAAATTAACACTTACAGTATTTCACACCAAGCCTCGTCCAACTATAGGTGGTGGTAGGTAGGCATGCGGTGGTAGACAGTAAAAAAAGCAGAAAAAGCCCCTCCTTGTTTGATCAGTGTGAACACCACGGACTAAACACGTATTCAAGATGTGTACTTAGCTTTAGAGTGGAGAAAAACATTAAAAATTTTAAAAGTCTGAACCAGGAATTGAAGTACATTTACTAATATCTGTTAGATGTCCGATAGAAATCACCAGTGAAATTTGGGTGCTAATCCATAAGCATCCATGCCGCTAAATATGTTAGCATACTGCCAAATACATTAGCATACCCCCAAATGCCCTAGCATCTCATCAAATGCATAGACATCATCGGCTGTATCTGAGGACTGGAGGAAGTGGATGTGACATCACCAATAGGAAATGGTTACTTTTTGGCTCCAACTGAAGAAACTAAGAAATTCTATGGCAATTATTTTCTGATGTTGTCGCCGCCATGTTGGAGCCAGAGGATCTCCAATCAGGAGTGGGCTTTTTTAAAAAGGCTGGAATTATGTTAATTGCTTAGGTCGAAGAGTTTCGGTAGTTCAGAGAATGTCGACCCTGGAGCTAAAGCTCTGGTGTGAAAGGGGCTAATGTGCTAGTATTCCTCTAACTACGTTAGCTTACAAGTGCATTATTATTCCAGCAAATTAATTAGCATCCCTACAAATGTTTTAGCATCTCGCTAAATGTGTCAGCATCCTGTCAAACGTGTTAGCATTTTACGAGTTTGTTAGCCAGTGAGTTATACAGAGGCTAGTAGCGCTATGCTAGCTTGTTGCAAACGCAAAGGTGGCCGCCGTCTCAACATATCCAGCTTTTACTGACTTGGAACCAAAAGTCGGTCAAATGTTTTGGTTCGACTGTTATAAACTAGTGGAGTGCTGAAGGATTATGGGTTGAGCGTCATTGTCAATAAAGTTTGACTTATCTGTTGTGTTCCACTCTCCACAAAGGGAGATTATTTCAGGTAAAAGAACAACACAATTCACTAAAAAAAAAAACTTCCTGACCTATCGCCAGTCTCTTGGCCCCTCTAGGCATTCTGGGTAGTGTTGTTAAACTACATTGTAGGACTTTGCTGAAAAGTACATTAGGAAGTGGTTCACAATCTGAATGAAACAGAAGTGTCCCTGTTTGCTCCTAACAAGAGTTCAGTTTTTTGTTATTTTTTTTTTACATTTCGCTAACAAAAAGAGCTAACCAAGGAAACAAACCCCGGAGCGGATTGAACCTGCCAATGAACACGCCTGGAGACAAAACCATAAAGAACTTCCTGCCATGTTTCCATTTGTTCCAAACTTCTGTCGACGGTTTGATCGACAGCAGGCGCCGCGCTCTCTAAAATCAAACATCTGACTTCAGGCGCTGCTCCCGACTACATTTTTATCACACAGCTCAGTGAATCTGACACCCTAGAAATTCAGGAAGATACGACCTATTGATAACTATGTCACATCCGACTTCAATGGGTTCAAATTTAGAAGCCAAACTAAAAGTTACGGGTTGCTAAAAATAATTTTAGAGCTGCGTTAGGAGACTCTGCATATTTCTAAACTCTTGACGCTATCTCTATAATTGGACCTCAAAACTAAAATAATACAAAAAAAAAATCTTATTCTTAGAAATATTCATCATTTGACTGAAATATTTTAATTTGAAAATGACAATTTTCTTAGAGATTTGCTAAAAAAATTTGTTGTTGTTTTAACGTTCATGCTAGCAGCTGTTAGCAATGTAAATTCAAAACTTAACCCTAACTTAAGTTA
Source organism: Oryzias javanicus (assembly GCA_003999625.1). Taxonomy (NCBI): domain Eukaryota; kingdom Metazoa; phylum Chordata; class Actinopteri; order Beloniformes; family Adrianichthyidae; genus Oryzias; species Oryzias javanicus. The sequence goes on from CM012438.1 coordinate 2,099,899, forward strand.
AAATCTGGATCTAAAAAATCGAATTAAATTATAAAAAATTTTTGTACGTTGGAAAATGAGTGAAATAAATTGGAACCACAAGAAAAATGAATGGAGTTTATCCATGTGCGAATGCTAGCGGCAGCCATTTTGGATTTTGAAGGGGAAAGAACTGAAAGAAAGGCTAATGGTTTAATAGGATTTTATTTTTTGTTAAAGTTATCACTTCCATATTTCATTGTGAAGGTAGTTTCTTTATTTTTTGGCTTCAGTTTTTTTTTTCTTTTGCAAACATAAATAAATTGTAATTTGTTGCAAAAACTATCTAGCTGGAGCAAAGAAAAAAAAAATTCTGTGGTTTAACCTTTAGAATCTAGTCTAATCAGTGTGATTTCATTCTGACATTTCTATTTCATTATTTTATATAATAATTTTACTGGAAAAATGTTGTGAGGGTGGAACCAAATTTTCCAGACATTTGATTGGCTAACCAAATTATGGACTTAATGATGGAAGAGCAATCAAATTTTTTAATAAATTTAGTTTATGTTGATATTTTTTAACAATTTCTTGTCATGTTTTCAAGGTGGAATCTCATCTTCTGTTGTGTCTGGTGGCAGAACCGGTTCACCCTCCCACGTAGGGCGCTCTTTCTGCAAAAACACTGGGCGCCACGGTCCACTCAACTGGTTACCACCCCCTAACTAATGGACGGTCGATTGGACAAATCAATCATCACTGCTTTGACTTCCTCTAACCAGTCCTTCTGGTCATCCTATGTACTAAAGGTCAAATATGCCAAGAATTCTCTGGTATCCTCTACTTCTGGTTTGTCCCCGGTTAAGGCCGTGGCCCTCGGTGCAGGATCACATCCAATGCTGTTAAAACAGTTGGAAGTCAACACGTTTGGCCTTTCTAAAGAAAACTCTAAGGTGGCAGTTGGTAGGCGCCACTCCTCTACCTGGTCAGTTTGTTCGTCTCTCCTCCTGACATAATGAGTGAATGAAGACGGACTCCCTCGAGTCGTCTCAGCACTTTCTGGTCCCATTTGTGATCAAGACGATCATCAGTCCCCTGTCAAGTTGCCTCTTCCCCCTTAGGATTGACCCGAGTTTTCACGTGTCCCAGTTGAAGCCAGTTCATCCTAGTGACTTGTGTCTCCTCCCGCCTGGTCAGTCAATGACTATCTCGCGTTGGTTGATGGTCCACTGTTTTGTTGACGTCTACAGGAGAGTTTTTGACGTGGTGGCTGTTTCCAGTAAATCTTGTGGCCTCAGCCCTCGGGGCATGGTAACAGATACAGAACCGGTACCGGGTTAGGGTACCTGTCTAGTCTGGAGGTTGAGAACCTCTGAGTGAGAATGGAGGGATATGGCCTTTCTTGGGTCCAGAATTGGTGGCGGCGTCTCACTCCTCTCGTTCTTGTAGTCCGTCTGGTGCCGTCCCTTTAGGGGGTGTACTGTCAGGATCCCCATCCTTTCCCTGTGTCCTTCCCTCTGCATGATCTGGGTTGAGTTTCCGACTCCTCCGTTAGTCCTACCTCCCACTCACCTGTAGCAAGATTCCTAATCACAGTTTCCAAAGTATTAACCCTTCCGCTCTCCTTGGGGTCCAGATGGCTCCAACCACATATTGTTATGCGATTTCTTCCATGACAAATGTGGACGAAGGGGGACAGGATTTTAAGTCTGCCATGGACATTAGTGAAACTCCGAAATCAGTGAAAAAAAAAAGTTCAACGCACTGTCCTGTGGTGTCCAGATGACCCTACTTTTAATGTAAACAAGCTAAGGAGAACGGAAGGGTTACATCAGAAAACTCCAAACTGAGCCATACATTTTTTCAATAAATTGTGGCCACTTTGCTTTTTACTACACTAAGACAGGCCCCAGCAACTCCGTGACTCAGAAAGACATTGAGAAAATGGATGGATAGGTAGCATCAAGTCCCCTATTGGTTACTTGTTGAACTTGTTGGATTGTGTCACAATTCTCTTTCAACCCAGAGGTATTTTTATTGGTTTATTCAAGTCAGATTGAGATCTTGTTACATGTGTGTGATAGTATTATGTTCTGATACCACAACATAGCTCATGGTTATAGAAACAGATTTCTTTATCGTCCATAAAACAAGCTACTTGTTCAAGTTTATTTTGTTTATTTTTTGTCAATCATAAAATAATTAAAGACTTTTAAGCGTAATGTTCCGTAAAACGGAGCAGATTGACCTTTCTCTTAGACGCTGACTCAGCGGAGAGACGAGCTGATCAACCCGACGGACGGCAAAAGGCTTTCGTGGTGCCTGGCATTTATCCCAGAATGCACCAGGTGCCAAAGAGAGATACTTGTTTCATGAAGTCCTCGAGGGCAGCACTTACTCTCTCCGCTTTCACCCGTCAGTCACCTCCGGCAGCGGCTGGCGGTTTGTTCCTGAGCACTCGTCAGGTATCTGGCTGCACGGTTGACATTTTGACGTATTCTGCACAGATCAGAGGGAGATCGTGTCTACGATATCTTCCCAAAGGAGACGTGGAAGTGGAGTTTTTGTTGTCTTTTTCAAAGGAAACAGCTCTTTATAGACTGATGTTATGACAGTATATCTGGAAATGACCAAAAGTGAAACAAAAAGTTGGTATATTCTTTTATTTAGGAGGAATACTTCTCACTTTCAATTATTTTAATGAAAAACAAATGTAATATTTAACTAAAAATGACTTTTTTTTAAAGTTTTTTCACTTTTTTTTTTAAGAAATCTGAAACTATTTTGATCAAAGTAATGTCCAACATGAATCCAACCAAAAGTAGATTTTTGTTTTCATGAGTGGCAATAAAAAAGTCATTTAAAAAATCTCAGTTTTTCGCTTCCCGTCGCACATAATTAACATATTAGTCATACATAAGTGACGTAAAAGTCGGATAAATGCAACCAAGAAATACAGACTTTGGTCACACAAAAGTCTACAAGCGCCCTTGAGGGTGGATAGAGGCTATCGAAATGGTCAAACCTGTACGGGGCACGCAAGTGACCAGTACCAGAACAATATCAGTACCAGTACAATATCGCCACAAATGCACTATCAGTACCAGTACAATATCAACACCAATACTGATATCAGTACAAGGACAATGTCAGTACCAGTACAATATCAGTACTAATTTCCGTACCAGTATAATATCAGCACCAGTATAATATCAGCACCAGTACAATATTAGTACTAGTACAATATCAGTACTAATATCAGTACCAGTACAATATCAGCACAGTACAATATCTGTACCAATATTACTACCAATAAAATAGCAGCACCAGTACAATATCAAGATTGTAGACCACTAGGTGAACCCGTAAAGAGAGAAAATGTTTTTAACAGTTTCTGCTAGCGTCCATGTTGGGAGTTATTGACGTCAACATTGTCGGGCGGTGAAAGTAATATTTCAAGGATCTCCTCAACCGTGATGACACCCCTCTTGTAGAGGTAGTAGAGACTGAGGGAGAGACTTTGGGGTTGATACTCCGTCCTGAATACCTCACGTCTCTGGATGCTGTAGGACTCTCTAGTTTGAAGGTGTGTTCACTCCAGATGCGTCGATTCGCATTCAAGCGGCCAGTTTCAGTGAAAAGTCTCAGCAAACGTGTAACCAAAACTTTGAGTTTCCATGTCCGGAACGCTCAAGATCGCGCGTCGCTACTTACGTTTCTAAGTCTGGTTGCGAGGTTTACTTACAAACGGCATGAATTGATCTCGCTCTAAAAGTTCAACCAGTTTTGATGCTAAATTGGAGCATAGCGGAACTGTGACCAATCAGGGACTTGGATTTGGTTGTGACGTGTGGCTAGCATCCCTGTCATAACACTACAGCGCCTCTGGCTGTAAACATGATCACGAAGGATAAACTAATAACTGCAGTTTGTCTCTAGTCGGATAAAACACAGCAGTTCCTTTTCTGACCACTAGAGGTCATCAAAGAGTTGTAGCAACATTTTAAAAATGTAAACGAATACGTCTGAAGCTACGTACGACTGGACATTTGATACGCATTTAAGAATACGATAAACGCCCATTCTCGAGCCTAGAATGTTGACACTGGACAAACAGGGAGGGGCTTCTTCTTCTTCTTCTTTTTCTACTTTGCGAAATGTCAAAGTTGTGCATATCTTGCAATTTGGACACAAAATGGTCGCTAGCGTCCTTGCAATGACAAATAGGGAGCACCATCATGTCAAGAGAGTGGCGTTGGTTGAACTTTACTTTGCCGCCGCCGTGTCTGGGTTCATCAGATTCACTGAATCCATATATCACTACCAAATTCTAACACCGTTCAATGGCCACACATTTTGTCAACGTAGCTTTACCCAACCAACTTAGTGGCCTTGTGGTAGAGCGTCCGCCCTGATACTGGAATGTCACAGGTTCAAATCCATGGTCGAGTCATACCAAAGACTAAAAATCGATCAGTTTGACCCCTCCCCCACAGGAGGTGGTCCAGTGTCGACACATCCAGGTGTGACTATCAATAGGACTTTGATCTTATCTGAAAGCTAAGTTTGTTGCGCTTATTGCTGTAATTTCTCTTCCAATTTCTTTCTTCTTTTTTTTTTGCTGTGTAACTCTCCGTCATTAGTCGGGGATTTTGTCACATCATCGTTTCTGAAGGATTTCCTCTTGTGAAGTTCTCCGTTCGGCTGACAGAAGGTGACATTCGTCTCCAGGACGCCTCCCCGCGGCGAATGCTTTCACAAAAGCAGGAAGGATCTAACGGATCCTGCCGGGTCTAAATGACCCGCAGAAGCTGACTCATCTGCAGGAGAGAAGGGCCTCTGCGATGAGGCAGAGGAGGAGGAAGAAGAGCCTCCCCCAGCGTCCTGCGAGTCGGTTTGATTTTTCTGGGGCTGTAAACTCCCGCCGCTGCTTTCCTTCAAGGGTTCTCTTTGCAGCTTTTTGCCTTTTTTGTTTGCCTCCGTGTGCAAATACGACAAATAAAACTCTGCAGGAAAAGAAACCAAAACGGCTCAGGAATAAATCTAAGAAACTCCTGAAAAAAAATGTAAAATGCACAACGGCTAACACAACATCAGAAAACGAGACAAACACACAGGAAAACCACCTGGAACCAGCCAGAAACACAAGACAAAAACACAACACAGGAACAAGGTGCTGGTTGTGTTAGTGATGTGTTCATGTCGTCATTGTTAGTTCTTCCTGTTGTATTTGTTCTTTGTTGTGTTCCTCTCGTGTTCATGTTTTTGTGTTCCTTGTTCTTGTGTTTTTGATCTAGTGTCTTTCGTGTGTTGTGCTCCTACCATATTCCCGTTGTGTTGCTGTTGTTGTTCCTCAGTGTTCTGATGTTGTGTTTCTGTCATTATTCCTTCATGCTTGTGTTATATTTTGGTGTTGTGTTACCCTTGTGTCTTCATTGTGTTTTAGCTGTTATTCATTAATGTTTGTATTGTGTCCTGGTGTTGTGTTACATTTGTGTTTTTGTTGTGTTTCTGTCATTATTCCTTCATGTTTGTTTTGTATTTCCGTGTTGTGTTACCCTTGTGTTTATGTTGTGTTTCTTTTGGTTTTTCTTAATGTTTGTAATGTACTCTGTTGTTGTGTTACCCTTGCATCTTTGTTGCTATTTCTTTGTATCTGTCTCGTATTCTGGTGTTGTGTTACCATTGGCTTCTTCTTGTGTTTCTGTTTTTTTTCTTCATGTTTTTATTGTATTATTATTTTGTGTTGCCTTTGTGTTTCTGTTTTTTTTCCATCATTTATGTATCATGATCTGGTGTTGTGTTACCTTTGTGTCTTTGTTGTGTTTCTGTTGTTATCCCTTCATATTCTATTGTAGTGTCAGACTGTGTTTCGTTTGTGTTTCTTAAATGTTTTTTCCCTTTTATTTCTGAACAGTGACCTCATTTCAGGTCATGACGAGTCCCGTCCACTAGAGGGAGCTGCCAGTCTTCAGATGAGTGTCTTGGTGTTCTGGCGATTCCCGATCCAGGAGTCTGCCGACTTCAGAGCGTTTCCCTCCATCGGGTCATCCAGGTGACTGGATTTCATCTGGATTCATCCAACTTCTCTTCCACGTGTCTTTTTTTTTTGGTTGATTAATTCACAGAGAAACCACACGGGACTCGTTTCTGAAGATTAAATATGGATGGGTTGTAATTAAACTGACAGAGCTGCAGGTTTTTTCCCATTTCTTCATGTCTGACTGCTTCATGTCTAAAGGAATTTTCTAAATATGCAAAAATCCCACCAAAAAAGAATACCTACAGGTTTAATCTCCATAAATTTGGTTAAAAAAATGTCCAGGTTATTTTTTTTTCCACTGGTATCCAAACTCACACTAACTGTCGGCTCTTCACTGGACGGCAGACGAAGGAAAATGAAAAGTCGTCGCCGTTTTCCCTTTTCTAAATCCCTCCGAACGATGGAAGTCGGCCACGCATCGGGCTCAAGTCGGAGCGGCTCCACGTACGGCGCCAAGGCCACGAGTCACGCCAACCGGAGTGAGCAGCTTCGCTCTCCCGTTTTGGTCCCAATCTGCTTTGAGGGAATGAAGAAAACCGACAATAACTGCAGCTCTGAAGAGTGACTCCCAACTGATGCCACAGCATGAGTAATGACTCTCAGTCTGAGTTTACTTAGTTAGTTTTTGATTGTTCTACATCGGAAACGTTGCTCAAATAGCAACCAATCACATGGTCCTAAATCATGACCTAAAACCTTAGTCACATGGGCATTGACCCATACAAGCCTGTGGAGGGTCATAGAGAGGAGCAGACACATCGTAAGTGGAGCACAAGTGGGTGTTCAAGCCTCAAGTGATGTCACAAAATGGAACGTACCATTGTCACGTGTGGTAAATGTGTCATGAAGTATTTGTTAGGATATTGGAGGCTACACAAACTCCACACGGACAGGTAATGTTGTACTTATGCCACACTCTTGTTAGTGAGGTACGCACACTGTCTTAGTCCCAGTTCCTCTCACGGAGGGATACAGGTTGTCTGCAGGTGAAAAGTTGTCATACCTGTATGGGGCGCGCAGATGGAACACACAAAATTTCAAAGTCATAGTCCACTCAGCAATCCCATAGAAAGAATATGCACAGTTTACTGTGGGCATGCTGCAGGTAACAGGTTCTAGGCACACCTGTGCACTAATAATGCAGTTGAATCAGCATCTTGATAAAGCACACCTGTGCAATTATTGGTATGGCAGAAGTATGCAGTTAGTCTATTGTCTAAGTGGCATCATGATATGGCACACCTGTGCAATTATTATGCTGTCTAATCACATCTTGGCAGTTATATTGTTTATTCAGCATTATGATATTCCACACCTGTACAAAATCATGCTTTCTCACCAGCTTTTTGAGATGTGGCACACTTGTGCAACAATAATTTTGTCTACTCAGCGACTTGATATGGCACATCTGTGCAATTATTATGCTTTCTATTCACCATCTTGGCAGTTATCATATTGTACATATTATATTATGAACATTTTTTATGTGGCACACCTGTGCAATGACCATCCAATCAAATCAGCTTCTTGATAAATAGCCCACTTGTGCAATAATCATTTTGTCTACTCAGCATTTTTTTAATATGGCACACCTGTGAAATAATCACTCTGCCTTATCAGCCTATTTATATGGCACACCTGTGCGACAATCATGCTCTCTAATCAGCATATTGATATGGCTCTCCTGTACAATTATGAAGTTTTCTTGTCAGGATCTTGATAAGACACACCTGTGCAATGATGTCTAACTGGCATCTTGATGTTGGACACTTGTGCAATAATTATTTTATCTTTATCTTGATAAGGCACGCCTGTGCATTAAGATTTAAATGTCTCATTTTCAGGTCTTCGTGGTCAGGTACTCTTTTTGTTTTTTCATGGGTTTTCTCGTGATATTTATTAAATTAAAGTTTGTAGTCTGCTGCATTTTGATTCCTACCCCACCTATTCCTGACACCTCTCTATACATAATTTCTTGCTTTTTTTCTCTTTTAAATTCTGCAAATCACTTTGATTTTCAACTAATTTTTCATTGCTTATTTTTAAGAAGCCTCTTTCCCACTAAACCAAGTTTTTTTTCTCCACTCTTTTTTTAAACCTCGATCATCAGTTCCTCCAAGTTCTCCAATTTGATATAAGTATCCATCTTTAAAATTGAAAGCTAACGCCAGCTTTTATGTTTGCAGTTTTTATGGAAATGGATTAAAATTTATATGCAACCAACTGTCCAAGATAAATGAAATTCAAGACTGAAATGAGATAGAAGAATTTAATGAATGAAGAAATGTCGTGAATAGAATGGAGGAATTCTCAATGAAATTACTGTGTGACATGAAAGAATAAATACATTAAAATTAATATGAGTGACAAAACAAATTGGAAATAAATGAAATAAAATGGTAAATTATAATTTTATAAAATAAAAATGAAATGGAAGAATACAAAAATAAAGTAGAAAAATCACTAATATGATTAAAATAAACGACTAACACATAAAATTAGTACATGGAGGAATGGAACAAAAAATGAAAGAGTGAAATGAAGAAATTGCATTAAATTAAGAAAATGGAAGAATAAAATGAATTGAACGAAATGATAAATGAAATCAGTGAGATGGAAGAATGTAAATAAATTCAATAAACTCAAAGTATAAAATAAAATTAACGAAATTAGAGAATTAAATGAGGTGAATGAACATAATAAAACCATGACATAAATAAATAAAATGTGAAATTAAAAGAGGAAAAACTTACTTTAATGAAACAAGATGACTGAAATGGAAAAATTAAAATATAGAAATAGTAAATTAAATCAATGAATGAAATTTAAGTATGTAAATAAACAAAATTATGTGGAAAAATGAAATGTATGAAATTAAATCAATACAATGAAATCAGAATTAAATTAAATAAATAAACAAAATTATGTGGAAAAATGAAATGTATGAAATTAAATCAATAAAATTAAATCAGAATTAAATTAAATAAATAAACAAAATTACAAATGAATGAAATGACATAATTAACATAATGAGTTAAATGGAAGAATAGAATAAAATAAATGAATGAAACGAAATGGAAGAATTAAAATTAAATGAAATAAAGTGGAAGAATGAAATGGAGTAGAATGAAAAACTGAAGTTTTGTTTTCCCAACTTTTAGAAAATAAATGTAAGATATACACAAGTTTTGTTTCAGTCTTCCGATCAGTGCCTTCACTGCCCCCTGGTGGAGCTGCTCTGCATCACCTGTTTCCTCAACAAACTGCATCAAATTTTCCTTTTTTTCTCCATTCTATTTTTAAAATGGCATATTCTAGATTTAATCCCTCAGTCCTGGATTTTCCTTCACTCTTTCGGTTCATTAAATCCCTAAATCCGTGTTGTTGCTGCTCCTCGTTCCCATGTGTGCACCAACACGTGTTCCTGATCTCCACAAAAGGTTTCGTGATGCATCTGTCATTTATCCCCTTCCTCCTCATCCCTACATGTTGCAGGTGGTTCCCTCCTCCTCTTCCTCACCTGCCCGTGGCCTCCCGAACACACGAGGACACTTTTTTTTGGTAAGCAGAGACGAATGCATACAGTGACACTTCCAGCACGTTCCGGGCGTCCCGGTTCCAGCCCCACCGACACCCAGGGGAACTGGTGTCCTTTGTCAAAGCGACCGCTTCTGCCGCTCTGGCAGCTGCAGCTAGCAGGCAGCCGCAGAGCGGGAGCCAAGACGGGCGGAGAAATAGCCGCACACGTGATCTCGGTGGCCTCTTCCACCTGCGGACCAAACATCGAAACCAATCGACGCGTCCCACTGCCAGCGCTTAGCAACAAGTACAACCAAGATGCTTCATCTTTACACTTTAATCAGTCAGCAAATACACAGGTTTTCATCAAATTATATTAAAGATTGACAACATCTTCTTTTCTTTGTCTGAAACAACTTATTTTTGGGATAAACTGATCAAACTAGTCTCGAAATCAATAAATTTCCAAATAAAAATATTAGTACCAAGTTGAAAACTTTTTTTTGTTCAAAACGTTTTTATTTACAGAAACAGCTAGCATGTAGCTGAAATATTAGCTAAACTCCAAAATAGCCTAAAAGAAATTAAAACATTGAAATTGGCCAAAACAGTTAGCATGTAACTGAAATATTAACTAAACTCCAAAAAGAGCCGAAAAAATTGAAAAAAAGCTTCAGTTAGCCAAAACAGCTAGCATGTAGCTGAAGTATTAGCTAAACTCCAAAATAGCCTAAAAAAATTAAAACATTGAAATTGGCCAAAACAGCTAGCATGTAGCTGAAATATTAGCAAAAACTCAGAAAAGGCCCCAAAAAATTGAAAAAGCTTAAGTTAGCTAAAACAATTAGCATGTGACTGAAATATTAGCTAAACTCCAAAATAGCCTAAAAGAAGTAAATACATTGTAATTGGCCAAAACAGCTAGCATGTAACTGAAATATTAGCTAAACTCCAAAATACCAAATACCCCTAAAAAAATTAGAAAATTTAAATTAGCCAAAACAGTTAGCATGTAACTGAAATATTAGCAAAACACCAAAATAGCCAAAGAAAAACTTAAATTAACCAAAATAGCTAGCATGCAGCTGAAATATTAGCTAAACTCTAAAATAGCCTAAAAAACCTCAATACATGCCAAAAATAGTCCAAAAAGCTAGCAGAATGCCATTATAACGTTCAACTTTAATACATTCTGACTCCATATAATATAAAGTAACAACTAATCGTTTTAAATTAGACTATCTTAAGAGTCGATTAGTCGTCGATTAGTCGACTAATAGTGACAGCTCTAGACCAAATGCTCGGCTATAAAGACATGTTTCACAAAGATCTCTTCACCACACCTTTGAAGTCTTTAGTGGTGAAACTGCTGAATCATTTTGCTGTCTCCTTTAAATTTTTACACTTTGTAATAATCTCACTGGCAGATGACTAGATTGGACTTGTTGCATATGCGACCTGTTGCCTTCGTGAACAACTGCTCTACGAGTGGATCCGGGCTGTCTGCAGGTGAAAAATGGTCAAAAGTCTGTATATGGGGCACGCAGGTGGACAACATGGCTGCTCTCACCACAGTCGTGTACATCTTTCCTTTCATTTGTGCTGAAACTCTTCTATCACACATCACACCTGACACTTTTCTCTATCCATTCCAACCTGCTTGCACTCACCTCTTCACTTAATTTCTCCATTACTCTGTACTGTTGACCCTAAATACTTAAACTCCTCCCCCTTTCTTTATCTCTTAACCTCACTCTTCCACTTGGGTTCCTCTCATTCACACACATTCCTCTCCTTTCCAGGGCAAACCTCCACCTCTCTAGCTCCTCCTCCACCTGTTCTCTGCTCTCACTACAAATCACATTATCATCTGCAAACAACATGACCTTCTCTGTACTTCTCTATCCTCAAAGCAAATGTAGCATCTGTAGAGCTCTTTCTTGGCATGAAACCATACTGCTGTTCACAGATGTTCACTTCTGCTCTTAGTTTAGCTTCCACTACTCTTTCCCATACCTTCATTGTATGGCTCATCAGCTTTATTCCTCTGTAGTTACCACAACTCTGCACATCTCCCTCATTCCATCACACTTCTCCTCCATTCTTCAGGCATCTTCTCACCACCTAAGATCCTGTTGAACAACCCGGTCAGAAACTCCACATCCGTCTCTCCTAGACACTTCCATACCTCCACAGGTATATCATCAGGACCAAGAGCCTTTCCACTCTTCATCCTCTTCAAAGCCCCTCTCACTTCACCTTCACTAATCTTTGTTACTTCCTGCTCTACAACCTTTTTGTTCTCTCTCATTCTCTTCATTTTTGTCGCACATTTTCATGAGGTACCAGGAGTTTTTCTGGTTACAAAAATACCCCATCGAACATCATAATTGGTCAAATTATTGTCTTTCTGGAGATTTTCCTCAATACTTGGATTGTATTCATCCAATCAAATGAATCGTTCTGGAGACATTGTCTAATACCATCTTCGCTCTCCTCCTCCTGGTTTATTTACACTGGGTAATCTTGGTGTCAGCCGCATGAATCCGCATCCTCTTGAAACCTCCTAAATCCGCTCTGACTCCTCTTGGAGGCCCTCGAGCTCGCCTGCGCTCTCCGTGTGTGTCAGGAGCCCTCCAACTTCCTCCGAAGCCCGTCCTTCCGAGGTTCGGCGGCGTTCCTCTGCGCGCCCCGCTTCATCTCAAGCCCCTGGCGCGGTCACGTCTCATTTCTGTCACCGCTGCCTTTGCAAGAAAACGCGGCGCGCTCTTCCTCTGCGACGCACCAGTCGCCCGTCTTATCCCCTTTTTTTAGATCCGTTTTTGTTTTCGTGTTGAATTTTATGCGACGTGAACGTGATCTTGTCGCCCTGCAGTAACCGTCCTTGTGATCTCATTGGACGGTTTGGCTCTCAGCCCCCGTTGAGGTCGTCGTCGATCATTTAAATAGATCCGGGTTTTATTCCGACTCTAAACCAAAGTTCAGTTTTGTGTGACAGCACAGGTGATCATCTCTGCGGCAGAAACGTCGCCGCCTTCGGCCCCTCTTGGCGAGGGCGAGGCTGCAAACGGGACCGTGATCTTATTAGAGCCCAACAAGGCGAGACGGAGCAAATGTAGGTCATTTTCATCAGCGTGAGCAAAGTTTATTTCAGTCTGCCCCCGAGAAACAACGAGCCAGAATACTATGAATGCTGATCAGAGCTTTGAAGCCTGACTGTATGATTTAAAGATGCAGCTTCTTTCAGAATATAATCTCATCTTCGGGTGAAGCAATCGGAGCAAAACCTTCCTGGAAGTGATCAAGTGTTTTTTGTCTTTGTAATATAAAGTAAAGAATGAGAATTCTCTAATCTGGTGTTTTGTTGTTGAAAAATCAGAAACTACAGGTTTTTTATGTTGCTTCCCTCGATAGTTTTCTGTTATTGACACTTCCACGGATTATTACATTACTAATCCAAGTAGGTAGAATTAGAAAGAATAATACTTTCATTCATTTTAGTAGTAAAGGGTTAAAAAAAAACAAAATGTCCAGATTTACTTATTAAATATTGTTAATTTATTACATTTGTTCGTTTTCACAAATTGAATTCCAATAGATACATAAACATATATATATATACTTGTATATAGACATATATATATATATATATACGCTCACACATATGTATATGCATATATATGGATATATGTGTACATATATTTATATATTGGATATATGTGTGTATATGTGTACATATGTATATATGTGCATATATATATACATATATATGCACATATATACATATATGTATATATATGTACATATATGTGAACATATGTATATATGTGTATACATATATGTGTATATATGTATATACAAACACACACATACATAAATACATGTATATACATATTTATACATATATGTGTGTGCATATATAACCTGTATATATATATACAGTCTCTTAAGTGAGTCAAGTGATGCCATTGCTCCATGCAGAGGTATGAAGAGAGGAGGCGCGGAGGCCAACCGGCGTCCCTCTCCGCCTTACGGAAGGAGCTCCGCCGTGCTGTGCTGTGCGGAGATACACCTCAGCGCAGCAGTTGTCAGAATTTTTGTGACGTGAAACCGCAAATAAAGAAATGCGAATACGCGGGGAAAAACTATTTATATACTCTTCATTTATGTATGTATGTATATATATATATCTCAAAGAATTATTTTTTTCGTTTTCGTCTTTCAGAGGGCTTTTGTGCTAAAAAACGTCTGCATCTTTCAAACTTTTCAGTGAAAACCATGTTGTTATGATCTACTCTGGTTACATTTAGAAGGTCTTCATAACTGTCTTCAGCTTCACCAATAATCATTAGCGTTTCAGAGTTGAATGTTTTTCCTTTAATTTGGATCCTAATTCTTCTGGTCCTTGATGCATAAGTGGGATTCTGCTCAAAGTTTGGCTTCTTAGCATACATTTAATCTACTTTCTAGTTTCTTCTGTCAAAATTCCATGCTAGCACAACTAGCAAACAATTGCTGGCATAGACTGAGTTTTTATCACATCCAAAAACATCAAAAGCTTTCTTTTTATGCTTTACAAGAACCATTTTGGTAATTTGTACATTAATAACCAGACAGGAGGTGAGTGACTCACAAGAATGCGTAACAAGCTTTATGTAAGAAAATAGCATGTTTGCTAGCATATAAACCATAGGACCAAAGGTTGGAAAAGGGTTACTAGCATGAATTTTTCACAACTGAATCTGGTTCAGAATTAAAAAGTCAAGCTTTCGTTCTTTTTGTGTACATGTTTTCTTATAAATAAGAACATTCTCCAGAGTTGGTAATGTCAGTAAAATTTTTGTTTAATTTTCTTTCCTATTTTAGAAAAGTATTCTTAATGTATTTTGTCTGTGAACATTTAAATAAATTATATTTTTAGGTAAAAAATATTTTTTGTTTATTTTTAAATATATATAAGTTCCATATTAATAAATTGGTTTTACTTTTGACTTAAAATGTTCATTTACATACAGAAGTTAGTTAAACCTCTTTTTATATTTTTTTTTATGTCAGAGAATTTTCTTGACCATCAAACCAGTGTCAGAGTTTCTGAAACCCTTCTTTCGTGTTCTACATACGTCCTGAAAGATAAAACTCGCGCTAGCATGCTCCTCCACCTTTGTATGCAAACAAAGCGGCGAACTTGAGCCCGGGAGAGCCAGACGCCGGTGAAAGTCCTGACCCAGCACGAATCCATTCATCATCGGTTTTAGCCAGGAGGCAGTACACCACCATTACTGGCTGCATTGACCACATGAGCGGACCGGGTCAGGCAATATTTTCCATTAGGGAGATGCAGTTGTTTTGTGTGTGGGGGAGTCGTAGTTGTAGGCAAAAGCTTTTAGAGGATATTTATTGTTCCCAAGACGCAGGAGTGGCTGGGTTAGAGCTGTCGGCGATAAGCTCCGGTCATTAGAGATAATGCTTAGACATAAGAAAGGGTCAGCTGGGTTTCCTTTTGCCTTACTGTGTTTATTCTGGCAGAACTTCTATCTTTAAGTAAAGTTATGCACCAAAAAGCAACAACTGCAACACTTTAGACCGTCCAATCTTCACATGAACACTGATTTTTATTGATTTTTCCACAAAAAGTTTATTATTTGGTATTTTTCAAAAGCATAGGACCCAAAGAAAGAATTATGAAATTATATTAGATTCTAGATTAGCAGAAAACAAAATGATCATAGTTTCAAAATACATTTCTTCAAATTCATGTTACTGTTCTCTGAAACATTTTGGATTACTGAATGGAACAAAGAGAGCAGAAATTTAGATTGAGCCCAAGTCTACTTTAAGAATATGATGATTGATTTGTTCATATAAAAAATAGAAATAAATTGATATATTTTTGTATATTTCAGCATTTGAGTGTGTTGTGGTTTTAATCAAAATGGGACCAAATCTGTGTTGGATGTCTCCACAAGTACATTTACCAATGACTGTATAAGTGAGAACTGGACTGAATGACACCTCCATCCCTGCGTTTCAAACAGGAAGTACCCGATGGTTTCAAGTAGCATGAATCAAATTGACTTCTATTGAGAAGTAAACATCTTCTTGATAATCCAAAATTTATTTTTCTCAAGCCGTTCGAGTTTTAAACTGACCAATCCGAAGCATCAACAACAGTCGGTGGTATCACGTCCAACGTTCACAACGTTTGTGGACGGTGTGTACCTCCAACAAGCTCTGCTTTTGTCTGTATCACAAAAAAAATATGCGTGTTTGTGTGTGTGTGTGTGTGTATATATATATATATATATATACATACACACACACACAGTGGTCCCCCCGCGTATTCGCGGTTTCATGCATTTGGTTTTTTATACTGTTCTGATCCCTTTGAATACACATTTAGCTACACGTATGTAAGTAAATATAATTGACTTTATATGACAACTATATATATATATATATATATATATATATATATATAATATATATGTATACATATATATGTATACATATATATGTATACGTGTGTATATGTGTGTATGTATATATATGTGTATGAATGTATATACATATATATATATATATATACACACGTATATGTGTGTATATATATATATACATATACACACACACACAGTGCTCCCCCCCGCGTATTCGCGGTTTTATGCATCTTTTTTTTTTTTACTGTTCTGTTCCCTTTGAATACCCATTTAGCTACACATATATAAGTAAATATTAGGGCTGTCAGATTTGTCGCGTTAAAAATGCATTAATCTGACATGTGCTTGACGCCGACAATTTTTTTGACGCATTAATCGCGGATTTTCTCACACGTACCTTTCCATACCGTGCGCACTGCTTGCCGTAGAGCGAAGATCACCGCGGTGATAGCATTGAGCACGTGAACAAGAGGCCGATATGGAGGGAAAAAAAGGACTTTTAGATGACAATTTTTTATTCAAGATAAAGCCTGACGGTTCTCTAGACAGAACTAAAGTGTTTTGTTGTCACTGTCGATGTGAAATGAGCTACCACCGGAGCACATCGAGTCTGAAGTATCACCTGCTAGCCAAACACCCCACGCTCCAAGAAAGCTCAGCCCAGCCCTCCCACCTCACAAAGCAGGTAACGCTGGATGGTTTGCGACAAAAAAGTATGCCTGCTTCAACAACGAGTAAGCTGTCCACAGCTGTAGCTAAATGGATAGCTAAAGCTTGCAGACCAGTCAATATTGTCGAGGATGAGGACCTGTGCGAAATTATACGCATCGCAAGCAACGATCCGACGTACCAGCTTCCCTCTCGAGCCACCACAGTGAAAAACATAGCCGAACTATATGAAAATGAAAAAACGAAAGTAACGGAGGCGTTGGGAAAAAACGGAAACATCTCTCGGTAACCACAACTACTTGGGAGTTACTGGACATTTTTTCGACTGTGAGTGGCAATTACGATCAACAGCATTAACCGTTATGAAAACGGAGGAGAGGCACTTCGCGAGTGTTTGTGCTGAGCACTTTTTGGATGTTGCAAGACAGTGGGGTGTTGAGGAAAAAGTGAGTACACTGACGACTGACAGTGCGCGCAATATGATTGCAGCTGCAAGGCAGCTCCCGTTCGAGCACGTGCCATGCATCGCGCATTGTATCCATCGAGTCATCACTGTTTGTTTGCATAACAGCCCATTTGACAGCACACTCGCAAAATGCAGGAGGCTAGTGGGCCATTTTAAACATAGCCCTGCTAATTCCGCGGAGCTGGAACAAAAACAGATCGCACATGATCAAAAAAAGGAATCCCTCGCACAGGACGTGACTACAAGGTGGAACAGTACACTGGAGATGATTAAAAGAATACTCCGAAATGTGGAGCCACTAAGAGATGCTCTTGCTGAACATGCAACCAACGTCACCATGCCAACCCCAGCTGAACTGGATAAACTAAAAAAGCTGGAAGAAGTTTTGGAGCACTGCAAGTAAGTTAGTTTTCCATCTTTCACTTTTCTGGATGTTTCTGTTAAATTGTTAAATGCTTGTTGTCATAAGATCAGATTAACTTCACATTTTTGTCTATGGGTGTACATCATGAAACAGAAGGAGATGATTATTTTCTTCTTTTTTTCCCTCTTTATTTTGAGATGCATTTAATGGCTTATCTGTTGTTTATTTGTTGTTAAAGGTTCATCAGTGAGCTCCTGGGAGGAGAAAAGTTTGTGTCCTGCTCTGTGGTGCTGCCAGCCTTGTGCCATCTCTCCCGGGTGATGGAGACATCTGAGGATGACCCAGCATACTTGGCTAAATTCAAGAAGAACTTCACAGCAGAAATGGAAAGCCGTAAGCCAAAAATGAACATTGCATGGTTGAGGATGGCATCTGCCCTCGATCCCAGGTTCAAGGATCTCAAGTGTCTGAAACGTCATGAGAGACCAGAGGTGTGGAGGTCACTTGCTGCTTTACTCGGGGGAGCTGATAGCAAGAGGCCTTGGAAGCCAGAAGATGAGGACCCGCAACCACCAACAAAAAGATCTGCTCTCATGCTTACGCAAGAGTCTTCATCTGATGAAGAACAGGACTGCACTCAGAACTGTGTGGAGCGCTACAAGGCAGAGCCAACAATTGGCATGGAGGACTGTCCACTGAAATGGTGGGCAGAACATCAAGGGTCACACAACGAGGTGGCTCGCCTTGCACGCAAGTATCTGGCGACACCAGCTACATCAGTGCCTTGTGAGAGGTTATTTTCACTCTCTGGACATATTGTCCAGAAAAAGAGAGCATCTCTCTCGTCTGAGAACATCAACAGGCTTGTGTGTTTGAGCAACTGGCTCAGTGATAAGACCCAGAAATAAAGGGAGTATTCATTTATTACTGCAGTTCAGCAGAGAATGAACAAGGAAGTGTTATGAAAATTTTATTTTTTATGTTTTTTATTTTATTTTAGTGAACGTTGATTGAAGTTTTCAATTTAAAATGGCCTTCACTTGCACTTGTTTTTTTGTTAGGAATTTTATATTTTATGTTACAGCCTTTTATTGTTAAGTTTATCTATGTTACAAAATAAAGTATTTCTAATGAAAACTATACATTTTGCCATTCTTGTTTTCATAATTAAGGTAGAACTGCAAAATTCCACCAAGCACACATTTTTTTCCTTAAAAAAAGCCACATATTAATTTGCGATTAATCACGAGTTAACTCAGGATAAAATGCGATTAATCGCGATTAAAAAATTTAATCGCCTGACAGCTCTAGTAAATATATTTCAGAGAACTATACATATATATATCTATATATGTATATGTGTGTATGTATATATATTTATCTATAAATACGGTGTTCCCCCGTATATTGACGGTACATGTGTATAAATACCGTTTTTACGCACTTTCGCAACCAAGAAAAAATAATAAGATAATCTAAAGTACACAAGAAAGTGTGCCATGTTATATTACTATAAGTGAAGCTTAACTTTTGGAATTTGGAGCTAAGGAAAAAGAAAAGTTAGATAATCGTACATTAATAATGTATTATAACTTTTGTACATTATATATCGTCTTATAACTTTAAATAAAATAACTGATCACATTGATAGTACAATTGATAAAAACCCAAATGTTTACTTTGAGTTAAAGAAAAAAAAAGTCAGTAAATGTGGCAGACTGATCTGTCATTAGAGCCATGTTAGGTCAAGGGAAGTAAATAAAACTAATGACACAAATAATTGGAAATATATATTTTATTATAATATTCATTCATTATATAAGTTTGCAGGAATTAAGCATAAACAGAATGTGTAACATTTGACGCATTGTTGATATAATTGTGGGATTGTGATTGTTTTTATAATAGTTTGTTATTTTAGTAAAAGCTTTTGATTAAAAATTAAAACTAATATCGAGCACTTGTGTTGAGACGCTATTAACACTTTAATTTAAGAAATCAACAACTCTATATATTTTTTAAATTTTTACTCATATTTACTAATGACTAAAACTTTATATATAAAAATATATATATTTATATATACTATATAAACTTTCTATATATATATATGGTGTTTCGCCCGCATATTCTCATCTTAATGTATTTGCGTATTTTAAAAACAGTGACACCTTTGAGAAAATTCTATTAATGAAAAACTTCTTTTGAAAGGATAAGTCAACAATTTTTACAAACAAATTTAATCTTGACATCATCTATTGTGTCCTTGCACTCATGTTGAAATTAAAATCTAAAAAAAATCTTTCTTCAGCATAACTTAACTCATCTAGTCTGGAAATATTTTAAAAATTTAAATAAAGTTACAAGTTTTATTAGAATAAATTACATTTGGGCTTCATCTTTTTTGGTTTCATGTTACTTTTATTGGTTTTCTGTTCCGTTGATGATGATGAAATGGATTGATTTTTCCATTGATTGTTAAAAAGTGTGTTGGCGGTTTTTACGTCACTCTCTTTATGTCACAAATGACTTTGTTTTAGTTTCAGCAAAAAAAAAAAACAAACTTAAGCTTGATTTAATCTTTGAGTTCTTCGGCGCCTCGAGCGCCAAAAGACGGCGTGTCCATCAAAGTCGTCGTCCTCCAGCAGAAATGTGACGAACGGACGCGGCGGACGCTCTTCCTCCTTCGTCACTTTTGTCGCGGGCTGAGGATTGACCATCCCTCACTCCCCTTCACGCCCTTCTGCTTCCATTAGGCCACTGGTGCCCTGATAGGAAACGTGGGTGGATACGAGGGCAAATTCTGGGTGGTAATGATAGAGGAGGGGGTGTTCATCACCTTGCTGGAGGGCATGCGTGAATTTGGTGGTGAGTGGTTGGGGGGGGGTTGCTGAGTTTTAGGCCTGTGGTAGCTGCCCTTGGTGTGGCTATTATCTACCATCTTCAGTTTCCTGATTCTGTGATTCAAAAACTTTTAGTTAACAGATGTAGACATCAAATTTGGTCTTTTAAATCTGATTTTTTGGGGTTTTTGTGAAGGTAAATCTGATGTTACGCCGATGACTCAATGTAGTGCGCATTTAATGCTCTGTTTGTAGTTTGTCTCATGGGCCATTTTACAGTCGGTTGGATTGGTAGAGACACGATTACCGTTTCACATTGAATTAGGTGCATAAATTAAGAGCATAACCGGAAGTTGAATTTAAGACCAGGTTCTGAACCGTTGTTGTGTTTGCCCTTAATCCGGCCGCTATAAACCTATAGTTTGCTTTCCTTTAGACGTCCAACCCCAATAGCGTCAGATTAAGGTCTGCACATCTGACATGAGGCCTGGATTTGCGCTGGATTGGAAAATCTGGACGGTTGCTCTGTAATTCCTCACAAAGAGGCAGATTAAAGGGGGAGGGATGGAGGGGCTGTGTCACGGTACGCCGTCCGTCGGACGGTTTCACCACGACGTGAAGGGATGCGCTCGCTTACTTGGGGCGTCAAATGCCCTGGAGGCTACAGTTCCGGGTCTCTAGACTTGCCCCCTCAATGCCCATGTGCCTCACTGGTCATGCCCCCCTTTTTTATGAGGTGGGGGCAGACAGAGAGGGTGGTGGGTGACAGTCACCCAGATTACCCCCTCGCCTATTTACAAACGGCGAGCGGCTCTCTGAGGCTTCGTCATTTAGTTTGGAGCCGCGTCACGTGTCCCTCCGGTTGCTTACGTGACCTGGTGGTACGGACCAATAGGGCGGCGGCGGCGGTCGTGGGTAGAGCGAAAAGGAGGGGGGGGATTATTCTGCCTTTGCGATTTTTTGATCTTGCGACGCCGACAGTGGTCATCAGCTACCGTGTCCAACGCTACACAAAAGGTAAAGACTTTCAGTTCTGAGAAATTTTCCTGAAACCGACGGTCGGGTGTTTTTTCCTTCAATTTAACTCTTTCTAAACGTAAGAAATACTCAAGTCACGGTCGTCTTGAGTGCCAAACTTCAATGAAATTCCAGTCCGCGTTGGGTTTCGCCATCAATAATTAATCAAGTTAGTCATTCAACTGGTAAAAATCCGAGTCGGTCAACAACTTTTTGACTCTGCCGGTGAAGTTTCTCAGACTTATTTTCGGTCGTTCAATTATTTCTGTCCACGCCGTCTTTGTCTTGTTCGAGCACGAGCGATTTTATTGTTGAGCAATTAGCGGACGGCGAGGGTCAAGGTGGGCAATCTGCTGTTTTATCCACCCTCCGTGTTGACGATACGACCCCCCCCGAGCCACCAATGATCATTAATGCAATTATCGTCATTTTGGGCGAGTCGAAAACGCCGGTGGTCGGAACGACGGCTTTGTTTGCTTTCGTTTGACTCAAATTTTCGCTTGAGGGGGGGTGTCGGGGGCGGGGGGGGGGGGGGGGTGAAAGTACAACCCGTTTCGTTCGACGGCCATGACTTTGTGACAAGCAGTGATCTCACATTACAAACTGTGGCAAATCTAAAATGGCCGACCTATCGCTCAGCTCTTTTGCGTTCATCGCACAACATGGTGATACCGAATTGTGAGGGCTTTTAATACACCCCCCCCCACCCACCCCCGCCCCCGCCCTAGCCAACCGTAATCCATTTCCACCACTGCGGACGGTTTCCGAGCCGCTTCGGTTTTGACTGTGATTTGGGCTGAGATGTCAGGATGCTGGGCTGCTGATGTGGGCTGACAGCTCTTGAGAACGCTGTCATAGCGGCGTATAGGAAGGCCAACTGGGCGTACGCCCCCCCCCCGCGCCTTCCGCCCTCCCGCCCCGTTTCCACCGCAAACAACAAAAGCCTGCGCCAGACGAGACGGGAGCTGCTCATTTAAGCCAAACCTCGGCGAAGCTCCTCGATCTGTCACCCCCCCACCCTTCACGTATTTCCAAAACAACCTCAAGCAGGTCAACCAACATGCAGCCACCCCCAACCCCCCCCTCATCCCCGTTCGCCGCTGCCCTACATGCGCGCTAATTTCCCTTTTGTTCCACCTTAATTGGAGCACAAACGTGCCCTGCAGAGCGCTCGTGGGCCGACATATTGGCTGCATTACGGGGGGATCCTTTCCCCTCTCGTCAAACAGAGTCGCTGACGCCTGGCGTGTGCACAGCGGCGCACATCTGGCACTTTATTAACAACACCTGCAACCAGCTGTTCGTTTTATCAACTTGAAATTTACGGCGTTTACGGTAAATCCGCAAAAACTGGTTGTTTTCACTTCTAGACGGACATCAAAGAGATCAAAGGCTTTAATTTCTTTGAACCATTTACGATCAAAGGGTCATTTGTGAAAGTGAATTCACAATGTTTACGAAATTCTCGCAAATGTAAGGAAAAACCATAAAAATTGATTATTTCCTTGTCTAAAAGGACATCAAAGAGATGAAAGTGTTTCTATCAAAGAGATCAAAGGGGTTCAGGTGTGAAGATGTTTGAAAACTTTACGGCCTTCACGAAATCTTCCTAAATCTACGGTAAAGCTATAAAAAAGTGTTGTCTTTGCTACAAAAGAGCAATCAAAGAGATCAAAATGGTTTTATTTTTTTGTTGTAACATTTATATCAAAGAGATCATAGGATTTCTGGTGTGACAATGTTTCAAAGTTTGGAAACGTTAAATTGACAGTGTTTACAAAATCCTTGTAAATCTATGAAAATAACATAAACATGTATTATTTTCACATCCAGAAATACGTCAAAGAGATAGAAAGTATTTCACTTATTTCATTAAATATTTTTGTCAAGGAGATCAAAGGAGTTCAGGTGTAAAGATCTTTGAAACTTTATATTTATTTATTTATTTATACTTTATATTTCACATCAAAGTGATAAAAGTATTTCACTTCTTTGATTAAACATTTATGTCAAATTGGTTCAGGTGGGAAGATGCTTGAAAGTTTTGAAACTTTAAATAGACGCTGTTTGCAATATCCATATGAATTTACGGTAAAGCTGTAAAAGGGGTTGTTTTCACTTTTAAGGAGATGGAGGATATCTAAGAGTTTTATTTCTTTGATGAAACTTCAATATCAAAGTGATTGAAGGTGCTATCATGTCTGAGTTTTTTGTAACCTAAAATTGTTGATGTTTATGATATCAGTGTGGATCCACATTTAAAGCCTTAAAAATAGTTCGACAGACATCAAACACTTTCATCTCTTTGGTGAAACTTAAATATATCAAAGGATTAGAGAGGTGTTAAGATGTTTAAAAGTATTAAAACTTGAAGTTTACACAATTGTAAATCTGCGTTTGACACGTAAAAAAATAGGATTGTTTATAAATGGATTTTGAAGAGATCAAAGAGCTTTCTTTGATGAAAGTTTAACATCAAGGAGATTAAAGGGTTTCAGGTGAGAAAGACTTCATGGTATCTGCATGACTTCATGGTAGATTTCATGGTATCCACTTGAATCTCATAAATTCATTAGAAAAGGGTTATTTTTGCTTCTAGGAGGACATCATAGAGGTCAAAGGGTTTCATATTTACCTTGTAACATTTATACCAAAGAGATCAAAGGGTTTTAGGTGAGAAGATATTGAAATAGACTATAAAGTGTTTACAAAATCCGGTTAAATCTACTTAACAGCCTTAAAAACATTTTTGTAAACAGATTTTGAAGAGATCAAATGTTTTTTGGTAAAAACGTGATCAAACCTTTTTTTTTACAGATCAAAGGGTTTTTTCTTCACTTTGATAAAGGCAAAGAGATCAAAGGGTTTCAGATTAAAAAGATGTTTGATAGATTTCAAATTTGACATTTACGGATTTTATTGTATCCGCATGACTTTAAAGCCCTAAAATTTGTTGCTTTCATTTTTAGAGAGATCAAACAGATCAAAGGGTAACATTTATTTTAAGAAAGCTTTACACCAAAGAGATATAAGACATTTGACCTTTCAAAGTTTGAAACTTGAAATTTAGTGTTTGCAAGTAAATCGAAGCCTTGATAAAATGGTTGCTTTCATTTTTAGGGAGACATCAAAGAGATCAGAGGGTTGAATTTCTTTCATGAAAGCCAAACATCAAAGAGATCAAAACGTTTGACCTTCAAAAGTTTCAAACCTTTAAAGAAGTTATATTTCCCCTAATGTGTAGATCAACATCAAGGAGAACAAACCGTATAATCCCTTTGTTTAAACTCTTACATCAAAGAGATCAAAGGGTTTCAGGTTTTTAAGACGTTTGAACATTTTCAAACCAAAATTTGACAATGTTTAAAATGTTTACGTGAATCTACTTTAAAACCTTAAAAAAACTTGTTTTCATGGTTAGAGACATCAAAAATATCAAAATATTTGATCTTTTCAGAGAAAGCAGAGCATCAAATAGATCAAAAGATCACATGTTTTAAAGTTTTAGGAATTTAATTTGTTTTTTTTTTATGATATCCACACAAATCAATGGTAAAATCTTTTTAAAAATGGTGGTTGTTCTGCAGGGATATCAAAAAGATCAAAGGGGTATAATTTATTTGATAAAAGTTCACACCAGAGAGATCAAAGACATTTGACCTTTGAATGTTTGAAGTTAAATATTTAGAGTGTTTACTATATGTTAAAAACCCTTTAAAATAGTTGTTTTTGCTTAAAGAGACATCAAAGAGATCAAAGGGTTTCTGTTGGAGCTCTAAAAGTTTTAAGAACTTTTTTATTTTTTAAGTTTTGCTTTTGAGATTAAAAAAAAAAACAAATGCTACTTGATAAAGGTTTTTTATTTAAGGTGTGCACACCTGTCCTAGCTTCCCCTGAAGTCCATCATCTGAACTCTAAAAGAGTTCCACGATTTGCGATTTCAGATCAGCGGCGGCAGCGTTCGCCCGGTAATGACATTCCTGCAGACGTGTGGATTAGGGCGAGGCAGATGACAGAGGCTTTGGCTGAGATTAGACCGCCCCGCCGTCCATTTAATGACTTTCCTTGCAGGATTTTAGGCCCTCCGCGACTGTAAACGAGCGCATTCGTATGCGCCCGCGCTGACTCATTCCGGAGTCTCCATGAAGGGCAGGAGCATCTTTGGGCATTTCTGAGTCCATATTTTAGGCGGAATTCAAAGCCCTAGATTAGTTTCCTGTCCGTTAAAGTTTCAGGTCGCGTTTTTGGATGAATACTTCCATATATTTAGGAGAATCTTTTTTTAAAAAGTGCCTTTTTATTTGCATTTTGTTGAGTTACAATCGTGAAGAGACGGTCAAAGCATCAAAAGGTCTCACAGAATGTGGTACATGCAGGGGGAGATGGGAAACGGGGGGGGGGTGCATTTTGCGCACAGCGTTGACCAGCCGAGCGTAAAGCGTGATTAATTCAATAGCCGCCATTGAAGAGGAGGAGGAGGAGGAGGCGGCTAGCGGTGCTGCAACTCTGAGCGTGACCCACTTTCTCCATCAGATGTCATGAAATATTCTCTCCCGACTTCCTATCTGAGCGGGGGGGGGGCACAAAAGCAGTAATGGGGGTGAACTTTGAAAAAAAAAAATGAAATCGGTGAAGAAAATGAGAATATTTGGGGGTTTTGGTTGGCTCTCGTGAATCATCTTTGAGGTCCGCCATTTTTTTTTTTTTTTTTTTTTTTTTTAGTACCCAGAAGAGTCTTAATCATGAGATATAAAGAAAAGTAGAAAACAACTGCACGAAGATGTTGAAGATTTACCATCTTTAATCCCAAACTTCTTTTTTTTTTTTGCTGGCCCCCATCGTGCTCCCACTGAGGACCTGCACCGCTGGCTCATCTTTTAAACCCAGATTAAGGCTTTTTATGTAATCTGGTTTTCCTCTGGGAGATTATAGAGACAGCTGGCCGCAGAATCTCCACCAAACCTCTCTTTCTGACCGGCCCGAACCAGAAGACGTGGACTCTAATGTTTTTTTTTTTTTAAAGTGTTCAAATCTGGTACATAAATCCAGAAAATTAGAATAAATTTTAGCAAAAACAATTGGTTTGTCGGGTCTCAGCTGGCCAATCCAAGACGCTTTTGAACGGCGTCAGGTAATAATTAGCCATCGCACACGGGAGGCCAGGCAGAAAAACTGCTCTGCACGCAGCAGCTGCGGCTGCGGCTGCGACTTTGTCTGTCTGCGCATGAAGGTCAGCCTCTTCTGAAGCTTTTGGTGTAAATTTATGCCAAAACAGTTGATAAAATTCTGAATTTCTGAGACAATCTTCTGATTTCTGTCGGTCCAGATGCTCGCTCAGCCTCCCCCTCCTCACCCCCGGAGTCTGTCGGAGGCCTGCGGCGCCCCCTCGTGTCCCTGGCGCCGCTTGTCAGGCAGAATTAGAAGGCGGCCGGCTGAAACGGCCTTGATAAAAATAAATATGGAGCTGGTTGTTCGGCGGCTCATCTCGTGGCTGCAGAGACATATGCTGACCCACATTCCCCGGGTTTTTTTTTTTTCTTTTTTAAATATCCAGAACAATCCTCCATCTGTGGGAAAACAGTTTTATTACTAACTTTATCACGATCGTCTTTGTGTTTTAGCCTTCAGGGTACAAAATAAAGGGTTATTTTTCTGAAGTTTTCAAGTTAATGTGGGATTTTTTAGCATTTTTGATCTGAAAATTGAGGATTAAATAATTAGAAACAACATTTTATTGATTAATTAAGTTTTTTTTGACAGAAAATAACATTTTACAAGCTCACATTTTTTTTTGACGGGAAATTCCAAATATTTAAGAAAATAAAGCTCAAATTTATTCTCGTTTGTAAATTATTTTCCAAAAATGTCTTGTAATTTTTTGAATTTGTTTCTATTTTTATATTAAAAACACATTTACACTGTATACATGTTGTTTTTTTTTTGTTTTTAAAATGATCTAAACAAATAAAATATGTGAAGAAAAACCTTAAAACTAAAACCCCAAAAAGCATTAAAATGTATCTTTTCCTTTAACAAAAGTTTTATTTAAAGACTTTTTAATGTTTCACCTTTTCAAAAAAATTGATATAATTTAAATTTTTTTAGATTACAAAATAAAAGCGCTAAAATCCAGTATTATACAGGAGTCTATTTAATACAGTATTTTAGTGCTTTTATTTTGAAATCTATTTAACAAACTGTTGTTTTAATTTTGAAAGACCAGTTGGTGATCGTGATTTAAAAAATGTTTAAAAAAAATAATTTTAAGTTTGATTTTAAATAAAAATTGTATTTTTCTAATAACAAAAAAAAGTGCAAAAATGTCAGTAAAGTTCTGATAAACTTGTTGGAATGATTCAAAATAACAAAATTAAAAATTAAAAATTGGTTAAAAATATCAAAAAATAGTTCAATGTTTTTTCTTTATTTACCTAATTTCAACATTTGTGTCATTAAAATTAGATAAAAAGTTAATAATACAATTTAAAAAAGCAGCGAAACGTCACGTCTCTGCTTCTGTTTCCTGTCAGGTGACTGATTGGCTGACTCCGCCCATCACACTCACCCTCGACCTCCTCTTTCACGTGACCACGCCCCTTCCTTCACATCCAATCCCGACATGGAGCCCATCAAGGTGCAGTCAGAAGGCGGACTGAATGTGACCCTCACCATCAGGCTGCTGATGCACGGAAAGGTACGAACCCGCCCCTCCCCCGCCCCTCCCATCCCCCGCTCGGTCCACCTGTCCGTCAAAAACTCACTGATCTTTTACTGGTTTACCTGCAGGAGGTGGGAAGCATCATCGGAAAGGTATTTATCGCCAAATAAACATAAAAGATGGCGGGGAAAAAAAAGCAAACCTTACGTGTCATTTTTATCTTCCAGAAAGGGGAGACGGTGAAGAAAATGCGAGAAGACGTGAGACTAATCTTTGATATTTTTAAAAAAAAACATGTCTAATTTTGTTTATCCATAAATGTTGCTTGTTTGTTTGGGTGACAGAGCGGCGCCCGGATCAACATCTCAGAGGGTAACTGTCCCGAGCGGATAGTCACCATCACCGGCCCAACGGACGCCATTTTTAAGGCCTTCGCCATGATAGCCTACAAGTTTGAAGAGGTAGCTATGACATGAAACCCACAATTGGCTTCTCATAATGTTTGGCCTTTTATTGAAGTTTTGCTGTCAGGTGGAGGAAGTAGAAGGGTCAAGTACTGAAGGGAAAGTACCGGTACTCGGTTTTACTGTGCCACTGGCCTGCTTCATCGGCGGCGTGGCTCGCGTCCAGATGGAATTCAAAAGCAGGCTTGGCCACGTTATGTAGGACGGAAATGTGCTGATGTAACCTTGCAGCACCCTCTGAAAGTGGGCCAGTACTGTTTTGTATTTTATTTATTTATTTTTGTTTTGGATGTGGACGCCAGGTCTGGGTTCTTCCAGCTGTTTCCGCGTGACTAAGCAAAAAACAGACTGATGGCTTCGGGGACTTTGTCATTCTGAAGAGATCTCCTTCAACGAAAAGCATCAAAGTACCAAAAGTGATCTTTTGCGTTGGAAAATTCCCCTTAAAATCCACTTTTAAGTTTAATGTTAATTGTGTCTTTGTAGCAGGACACACTCTACCTGCTTTAAAAAGTCTTCTCAAAAAAATTGTTGATACTTTCTTTGTTGAAATTGCTAAAGCGACAGTGTTTGATAGAAAAATCAAGTAGTTCCGGTTCAAACTAGTGGTCTTCAACAACACGATAGACCATAGCAACCATGCAAAATTTTAAATCTCTCTCACTGACAAATTTGTGTAGCAATTTTTGAGTATGAACGTCCAACTAATTTTTTTTATTTTCCTTAGTAACCAGTGTTTACGTGCACCCCCTTTATATTTTTTTTCTTGGTCGATTCTCTCCTTTTTCTTGTAATTATAGCCTATATCCTTGTTGAATGTACCACAAACCTTTTATGTTAATGCTAATCAAAAATTTACTAAAAGTACTCTGTTGGATCGTAGAATCAAAAGGCGAAGTGGGGTTTGGGTGAAACTTGTGGACTTTGAAAATAAGATAGACCATAGTTACCATTCAATTTTTTATATGACTCTGCCTGATAAATTTGTGTAGCAATTTTTGAGTTTGTACGTCAAACTACATTTTCTAATTTTCCTTAGCAACCAGTGTTTATACTCACTATTACCTCATATTTGGCTTTTTTTTATTTGCTGACTGGTCCATAGTTATAGAGTCTAAGAGTATATTTTCTGGTTGAAGGAGTCGCAATTTTTTTACAATGTTAATGCTAATAAAAAATTTACTAAGAATACCGTTGGATGCTAAAAAAAATAGTGGTGAAAAGAGGTGGTGATTTAAAATGGTGACTTTTGACAATAAGATAGACCATAGTAACCATTCAATTTTTTATATGACTTTGCCTGATAAATTTGTGTAGCAATTTTGAGTTTGTTCATCAAACTACATTTTCTAATTTTCCTTAGCAACCAGTGTTTATACTCACTATTACCTCATATTTGGCTTTTTTTTTTTTTGCTGACTGCTCCTCACTTTATAGTTATAGCTTATTTCTTTTTTGAACTAGTTGCAAATCTTTTTCAAGAAAAGTTAACGCTAATGAAAAATTGACTAAAAGTACTGTGCTGGATAGTACAATCACAAGGTGAAGGGAGATGTTGGTTCAAAATGGTGGTCCTTGACAATAGGACAGATCATAGCAACCATACAATTTTTTATATGACTCGGTCTAACAAATATGTGTAGCAATTTTTGAGTTTGTTTGTCAAACAAAATTTTCTAATTTTCCTTAGCAACCAGTGTTTAAAAGCGCTATTACCAAATCTTTTGCATTTAAGGCTATTTATCTGGTTGATTCTCATTTTTTTATTTTTCTTTGTTGAAGGAAGTTCAATTTTTTTTCAAAATAAAGTTAATTCTTTACAAAAATTTGCTGAAACTACTGTTCCTGAAACTCATGAAATCATGTGGTAAAAGGTGTTGTCCTTTGCCTTGAACAATTGACAACAACACAATATTTTTATGTCTCATACCGGTGGCAATTTTTGAGGTCATAAGTCAACCTAAATTTATACAATTTTCATTAGCACCCAGCTGTTCGGTGCACCATTACCATAACTTTAACATTTAAACTCCTATAGATGCATAGATGTATCTAGCTTAGGATGCATTTTCATGCTACACTGTTTTGTATTGACAACATAAAGTATATGTGAGTGAAAAAGGGTGTCCATCTTCATATTTGCTGCTTTGGCAGCTCCTCAGATCCAAAGTGTGTTTGCTGCTTGTTGCCAAAAGTCACATTTTAGTGACAGAAGCTGAAGAAGCTTTCCTGTGCTGTGGTTTGACAAAGTAAAATCCATTTTGCATTAATGGATGTGACCAATTCATTTGAGTATTACATTTATGGGGCTCTTTCAGTGCCTGCAGAAAACCTATTTGTCAATCCAGACCAGGCTGAAACATTAACCTGTCCAAAAAACACATTTTAGCTAAATAAGTAAAAAAAAAAAAAAAAATCATGTAAGATAAAAGCTTTCCCTGTTGAAATTCTGAAATTTAAAAACAGTTGTGTGTTCATGTTTTGTCATAATAATAGTTTACCTTTTAGCTTGTTTTCTATTGATAATTCTTGTTACTTTAATATCTTATATCGTCTTTTGTATAAATACGCAATGCCTTAGTCACGACTGCCTTTACAGGTGGTATGTGGGGCTTATGGGTGAAAAATATGCAAAGTTGTATGACGTGTCCCTGGGTGAGCCACATACTCACTCACTTAAAACTGTCCATGACAAATAAATGAAAAAAAAAACACTTTTTTCAAAATGGTGGCTTTTCTGTTGGTTATATCTCCATAGCAACCATATTAAGTTTGGGTCGCCTAGGGAAGACGAAGAGATCTGTGTAGTTTTTAGAAGAATCGGCAAAAGTAAATTTTTTGATTACCATAGCAACAGAGGTTTTTAGCTAACCATGCCCACATTTTTAATATAGTCATATCATGTGTGGTATCATTTTGTTCGGCTTGAACCAGGGATTCATGCATTCAATTTTTACAATACTCCGGTTAAAAATGTGAGAGTAACAGAGGAAAGCTACTTTTCCTAGCTCGCCGTTCAAAATTTACTATATCTAATTCCAACGTTTTTTCTCAATTAGCTTGCCAATGATGATTTAAGAGTTAGTAGTAGTTCCTAGGAGTAGTTTACATTTGTAGAAAGCACTAGAAGTGTTTTTTTTAATTTAAGATGGCGGCTTCTTCCTGAGACAATGAAAACTTGATAACTAGACCTAACCACGTGTGTGAAACTTTGCTTGAGCAAAACTTTTCTTTTACCATGTTGAACAAAACATCTGAAAATCTGCAAAACTTTACACGTTGCCACAAAATGGCCGCTGAGTTGTAGGTTCTATGGCAATCCCATAATTACTGCAAAAAGTGTGTTTTGGTTGGATTTTGAATATGTTTGCACGCCATAAGAAGATAAGAATTTAGCAGGCTGTGATGTCATCTCTGTTTTGGGGGAGGGGTTGTTCTCTATATCAAAATTTATTTTTACCAGGTGCTGGGATTGTGGTGGTTGAGTTTTTAGTACATGGGGAGGGCACGTTGCTCACACGTGAAGTAAGATAGATTTGCAAAAGATTTTTTTATTGTTGACATCACATATTTATGACATTATTGGATTGCAAACATAAAGTGGTTGAGAAGTGAAAACAGCCCCTCCTCCTTCAGTCACTGTGCTGCCAAAACTCCTCTCAGCAGAGGGTGTGCTCCCACGCTCCTCCTCACTGCTCCTCCCACCTCCTCCTCTCTCCTCCAGTTGCACTTTCAGAATTAAAATACCCTTCAAAACATTTTTTGCTGAGATTGATTTCCGGGTCACAGGCAGGAGGACGGTGCAGAGAGGAGACGAGGAGGCACAAATTAGACAAATGAATGAAGCCTTTTACCTGATGAAACTCTGTCCCCGCCCCCATCTCATCCCCACGCGCCGCAGGATATCATCAACTCCATGAGCAACAGTCCAGCCACCAGTAAACCCCCAGTGACCCTGAGGCTCGTCGTCCCCGCCAGCCAGTGCGGCTCCCTCATTGGGAAAGGGGGCTCTAAAATCAAAGAGATGCGAGAGGTCGGCAGCCATTTTTATCCCCGCCTTTACTCCCTGCGGAGCAGTTTCAAAGTGAATCTTTGTGGTTTACTTCAGTCTACAGGAGCCCAGGTCCAGGTGGCTGGTGACATGCTCCCCAACTCCACTGAGCGGGCGGTGACCATCTCCGGGGCCCCAGAGGCCATTATCCAGTGTGTCAAACAGATATGTGTGGTGATGCTGGAGGTACGATGGGGAAGGGGGCCGGATAGACACCACAAAAATCAAATCTCGGTTTTGTTCAGATGATGATGTCATTAAAATTAAGCTATCAGAAAAAAAAGTGATTTTTCTTTCCGATATTGAGACAATTTAACAACACTTTTAAGACTACTTTAAAACACTTTTGATACTATTTTACGATACTTTTGAGACTATTTTAAGACACTTTTGGAACTATTTTGAGACATTTTGGAGACTATTTTAAGACAATATTGAGATAATTTTAAGACACCTTTGGGACAATTTTAAGATAGTTTTGAGACTATGTTGAGACCATTTTAAGAAACTTGAGACTATTTTTAGGCCATTTTAAGATCCTTTTGAGACTATCTTGGGACAATTTTGTGATACTTTAAAGACTCTTTTGAGACCATTTTAAGATACTTTTGAGACTGTTTGAGACCATTTAAAGACAATTTTCAAACTATCTTAAGAAAAAATTTTGAGACGATTTTAATATTGTTTTGAGACCATTTTGAGACCATTTAAAGACACTTTTGAGACAACTTTGAGACACTTTTCCAAAGCAACCATCAGGTCACCCTCAACGCTCAACAGTTGAGCTTATTACAAATGTTATCTAGATGATTTAACACCTAAATGCCTAAAGGTATTCAGTAACTCTTTTCTAAGTTGATTGTATATATATATTTTCAATTAATTTACAGTAGAAATATTGTAGTATACTTCTATAATAACATGTATTAATGATTGTTCAAGTATGTCAATGTGTACATGATACATTTCCATTTTTCACTTGAAAGTTGTAAATTAATTAGGCCTCAAGGTAAACATCTTTCAACTTTCTAAACACTTAAGATCCCACTGTTGACAGTGAAAAATTAGTGCTTGCTGTTTGTATGGCTTTAAGCATAATTGAATTTTGAAAATGTTAATTTTTTCGTGAAATTTTTTGTATGTAATTAAATTATGTAGCTGTTTTCCTGAAAAGATTTTTTTAATTCTTTAAAAATTCTTTAAATTTAAAACTTTATAGTAATGTGAATAACCCCTTAAAATGTAATAATAATTTCATCAAATGTAAGTTTAATTTTTTATTTATATTTTATTGACATTAAAAATAATTTAAAGTTGTTTTTGTATACTGGTTTACATAAAGGTTAGCTTTATGTGCATCTTGGTTCTGTATTGCTAGCATAGGCTAGCATTAGCAATGGCAATCAACATCTAGCACCTGCTTGAAAACGCTGGTTTTAGCTAACGTTAGCTAACTTTAGAGCCTATTTCTGTGAATTTCAACAATTAGTTGATTAAATTTCATATTTTTAAATGAATACGTTTTTTGAAGACAGAGTTTGGTAAATTCATGAGAAACTTTTCATGATTAGCATATTTTGTTAGCACTGGTTTAGCATAAATTGGCTAAACTGTTTTCTTTTTGATCCAGGGAGATTTCTACTTCCAGTCATTGAGCTTTGCTCCATTTTGGTGTCTTTCTTCTTCTTCTTCTTCCATCATTAATTTCAAATATCTGCACAGCCATTTCTCCATTGGGCCTTCATGATGGCAGCAGCCATGGATGCTAGGACTTTTGTGACATGACTGTAAGTCTCCAGAGAATGGACTCCAAAAAAAAAAAAAAAAAAAAAAAAAAAAGTTAGTAGGAGAGATGGTAAAATATTGTGAGTCATCATTATCCAGTTGAAAGTGGTGTTCCAGGTAAATCCGAGTTCAGTTGTGCACCGAAACCACGATCTGGACATTTTGTGTCAGCATGACCGCACAGTGAAGAGCACTTTTGTCTGAGTGTCACAGGTCGTCCTCCCCAAGGCACCGCCCCCTTCTGGCCTCACTTGATGCGACTTCTTTCTTCTCTTCTTTTCTACTTCTCTAACACTTTCTCCACATCTTACCTCCCCTTTCTCCTCCTCCTCCTCCCCCCCACTCTCTCCTCCTTTGCTCTCCTCAGTCCCCACCGAAAGGTGCCACCATCCCCTACCGCCCCAAGCCTGCCTCCACCCCTGTCATTTTTTCAGGTGGCCAGGTAAGAGCAGACCCACTGGGGGCGTCCACAGCCAACCTCAGCCTCTTACTGCAGCACCAGCCACTGCCTGTTAGTGTCGCACCAGGTTTTACTCACTCTTCCTCCCTTTCCTCACTCCCCCCCTTGCCCCCTCCCTCCCCCTCTGGGCTAGCATGAAACCGTCACGGATGTTTATGGCATCCAACACTCCCAGCCACTCAAACCAGAACTGAGATACAAGCGTTCAACGAGAGGTCTTGGTTTCCACCACTGACAGTATGTGAGGACTGGACTGGAAGTTCCCGCTGGTTCCGAGAAACTAAAATCCCATCGTCTTCAATGGAAAAATAAGCGTCTATTATTTATTGAGACGTTTGATTGACAGCTTTCGAGAGGTAGGGGTGTGGCCTTCCGACGAGCTCACTCCTGATTAGTCAGAGTGGTTACCATAGAAACGTCAATTCAGTGTCTGGTTCCAACATGGCGGCGTCTGTATCACGGAAAAAAATATGGCGACCGATTTCGTCGGATCCGAACTATTTTCTACGGGTGACGTCACAGTCACTCGGTCCAGTTCTCAGATACAGTCAACGGTTCGACTGGAGCCAGCAAGGTCACTAGCCAAAAAGAAAAACGCTAAACATGAGGATTTAAAGAATTCTCAGTCAATAAATCAAGTTGCCGTTATGCTACGTTTACAACAAACACGTGATGCGTGTTCAAGAACATGCAAAATGGGCATTCTGGAACATGCTTTTAGCATATGGTGTTCACACTGGACTGTACCAACCCAACATTAGCGAAAGGTTCCAGGCTGTTCTGCAACACATGAAAGACTGAGAATTTATTACAAAATTGTTTTCATGGAACATTTGAAACAGATTTGCAAGGATTTATTCCCAGATTTAGCTTAGCTAAGTAAACTATTATAAATTATTGTTGCTAACAATTAGCTAGCAATTTCAAATGCAAGAAAACATAAAATTTAGCTGTAAAATTATTGAAAGTCACTTCAAAGATCCAATGTCGAACGTTTTGCTGTAAAAAGTTGTTTTTTTAATTAAAAATGGGTTGAATCTGTGCGGCTAGCAAGCGCAGGTTAGCTAAAATTAGCTAACTTTAGAATATTTCTATTTCTGTGAATTTCTCCGTAATTATTTTAAAAAGACCGCTACCAACACGACGACACTTCCAAATCCGAGTTCAACTTGTTTAACTTTCAGGCGTTCGATGGTTTCACACAAAGAGCCCAAAAACAGATTTAAACTTGCGTAGCGACATGTGAAGAATTTAGAAACTCGAAACGCGCACACGCGTGTGTTTATAGAGGCTTTTTATTGGAATTGCCTGCTTCAACTAGCTTTAGCCTGGTGTGAACGTAGCATAAGGGTTCTACTAACACTGACACGTGTAGATAACTAGCATGTACGGTTTTTATAGAAAATGATTGAAATTTATGGCCACACTGATAATAATGAAACTGTAGAAAGGATATATTATGTCATGGCTAAATTTAAACAAAGAAGTAAAATCCTATGTTAATTTGTGCTACAAAACTGTTTCAATTGCGTGAACCAAATACTAATTTGTGACCAAAAAGTTGTTAAATCGTTGTTATAAAATATTATCATTTGGCCTGAAAATAGTCAAATTATATTAACATAATGCTAATTTGTAGTCAAAAATAATTGATTTATGGCAGAGAAATAGTTAAACTGTATGAATGAAATACATTACATAATCATGTGTGGCCAGAAAATAGTTAAATGCTACATTGATGACACAAAATACCAATTATTTTGGTAAATAAATCAATCAATTGCAGTTTTGTGAAGAGCAACCTGGCTTTCTGTATCCTGTTAAAATTTCTTTCAGAAATTGTTTTTTGCAATTCAGGAATTTTCTGGATACATTTGTATCATGTAACTTTACTTTATACCGATTGTTATCAAACTACAAGCTTAATGTGGTTAATTAGTGGGCTATTTTTTTCTATTTTTAATTTTCTCGTAGCTAAAATATTAGCTTTTTTTACTAGGTTTAAATTTTTTGTAGCAACAGTTTCAATATTTTTGTTTAATTTTATCAGACGGACTCCGTAAATATACACAACTTGACCCAAAACTATATGAAAAATTTGTTAAAAATTTAGCGTATTCACTTGGTAGCTAGCAAACAAGTCCCGCCCCTTTGGAGGCTGATTCCCAAGATCAAATATAATTGAATGACACTTTTTACCTAACAAACTACAAAGAAATCAATGTGATAAATTAGGAGCCTTTTTTGTTAACATTTTTAATTATTTTGTTGTCAAGAATTAGCATTTTTTGCAAGTTTTAATAATTTTGTAGCTTTAATTAATTTATTTTTTGTTTAGTATCATCAGATAAACTAGATAAATGTACACATTTTGACCAAAAACTATTTGAAAATTTAGCAAAAAAAATGAAGCGCATACACTAGGAAGCTAGCAAACAAGTCCCGCCCCTTTGTGAGTCATTCTTACCCTTAAATAAAATTTAATCACACTTTCTTACCCGACAAACTAAGTATAGGTCAATATGATAAATTAGGAGCACCCGATTTTTTTGTTATAATTTTTAATCAGTTGCCACAAACTAGCATTTTGTTTGCAAATGAGATTATTTATTATTTTGTTTACGCATTGATTTATTTTGTAGCCACAAACTAGCATTTTGTTTGCATGTTAAATTATTTCGTAGCCCCAAGCTAGCCTTTTTTTTAAACGTTAAACTATTTCGTAGCTACAAACTAGCATTTTATTTTCACATATATTATTTCTTAGCCACAAAACAGCATTTTGTTTGTAAAATAGATTATTTCATATCAACAAACTAGCATTTTGTTCACTCGATTTATTTTGTAACCACAAACTAGCATTTCGTTTTCACGTTAAATTATTTCGTAGCCACAAATTAGTATTTTATTTGCACGTTAAATTATTTCTTAGCCACATACTAGCATTTTGATTGCATATTAAATTAAATGTAGCATAGCCACCTGGTAGCTAGCAGATAAGCACCGCCCCTTTGCAGGTGACCCAGAACTGACCAATCAGTACAGAGAAGTGAGTTTTAAACAGAAAAAAATACAACAATTTATTTTTATTCTGATTTATATCAGTATTACAAACTGCAGCGTTTTACAAAAATGTATTAGGTTTAAAACTATGTTTTTAATCAAGTAGCCTATAATATTTAATTGTTTTGATGAATTCCAAACTGAAAATAACAGCTTTGTAGAAAGTCATTTAAAAACAAACCTTTAAGATTAAAATAGATCATATCCCAGGTTTTTTTCTGATGCCTTCCGCATGTCTTCTGCTGTCTTTAAATGAAATCTCGCTCAGTTCTGACCTCTGTGGCCTCAATAACCGCACATCCAACAGGACGAATCACATCACTCCTTTCGGGGTCGCTCCTCTGGTTCTCCCCTCACCGTTCCCCGTCACCGTCCCGCTGTTTGAGCTGTCCCTTATTGGTTTAGTTCAACTGGATCTGATTGATGAATAGAGGGAGAACATGACAGTCTGACTCCCATTTTAGAAAACACTTTTGATGATTAAATTAAAGTTCAGAACTTTCTAGAACTATAGAAATCATTTGTTTTTACATTAGTTTTTGCTAATTTGTTAATATAGTCCATTTACATGACCGTACATTTGTTTGGTTGAAGATACTTGATGATAATCAGCTGTTCTTGTGATTTCAGGCTTATACCATACAAGGACAGTACGCCATCCCGCATCCAGATGTGAGTGCTAATCCCATGGGGCAGTCAACAATGCACACTCCTTCAGTCTGTCTCGCTGCATCCAGAGTTTTTTTTTTTTTTTTTCCTTTTTCTCTCTCTTTACATTCACCCTTATTAATATTAACTGTTAATATTAATACCGCTTTTTTTTTTCTCTCTCTGATCTGTATTTTCAATTTTTCTAACTTTTCTGCTTCTTCAGCCTTCCTGTCGCTTCTCATCCAACCTCACAGGGCTTGGCCTGAAGACTTTTTGAGAAAAACAAACCCACTCACATTGAAGTTTCACTAAGAATCACAACTGGGGTTAAATTAAAACTTCTGTCCGGCAGCGTAGCATTAGCTGTTAGCATGTGTTGCTAGCATCACAAATATTAAGATTAAACATGAAAAAATTCTAAAATTAATTTTAAAATATCAAATAAAGCCTGTTTATTCATGTAGCTAAAAAAACGTTAGCATTAGCATGCTAGCAAACCTGTGTCTGAATTCCTTCACTACTCGCTATACAGTGAATTTTTCATTTTGTAGTGCTGTCTGAGTCTACAATTCCAGAATTGAGGGCGCTAGAAATTTCCCAGAAGTCTTTGCAAAAAAACTAGCCTGCATCGATGCTAACTGCATTAGCAGATGTAGTCCACAATGCATTGCAAGATGTGCAATTGCAATATCCACGTTTTCATCATCAGAACAGAGTGGAGTCACAAATAGACGTGGAATCTTCATCTGACTCGATTAAAAAATCTACGGGGCCCCTTTAGGGACATCAAAGTGGAAAAAAAAAAAAAAGAAATTGAAGTTCGAATGTTTATTTTTCTGGTTACTATTTGATTAACACCAGATAGTAACCATAAATACAATTTTAGAATTTTTTTTTTTTTTTTTTACACCAAATCCTTCATTTATCAGAAGTTATAAAAGAGAAACCCTAAAGCAATATTTGAGAAATTTGCACTTTTTAGACATTTCGCGACAAGTCACTTCCAACTGTGAGTACACGTCCTAGACCAGAGGTCTGCAACCTGCGGCTCCAGATCCTCATGTGGCCCTTTTATCTCTCCATGGTGGCTCTCTGGTTGAAGAAAAATAAAATAATAGTAAATTTAAAAAAAATTGGACATTAGCTATTATTTTAGAGACATGCTAACATTATTGGCTAATGAGTTACTTACTGGAGTTTTTAAGCTAATTTAGAATTTTAGCTTCTATTTTAGCAACATGCTAACGTTTTTGGCTAAGTTTTCTGAGAAATTTTATGCTCACTTGGAGTTTAGCTCATATTTTAATAAAATGCTCATGTTTTCAGCTAATTTCTTATCTACTGAATTTTTTCGGATAATTTAGAATTTAGCTTCTATTTTAGCAACATGCTAATATTTTTGGCTAATGTTCTACCTACTGGTGTTTTTAGGCTAATTTAGAATTTTAGCTTCTATTTTAGCAACATGCTAACGTTTTTGGCTAAGTTTTTCTGAGAAATTCTAAGCTAACTTGGAGTTTAGCTAATATTTCAGTAAAATGCTAATGTTTTCAGCTAATTTCTTATCTATTGAAATTTTTTTTGGAAAATTATAATTTAGCTTCTATTTTAGCAACATGCTAACGTTTTTGACTAAGTTAGTTTTCTGAGGAATTTTAGGCTATTTTGGAGTTCAGCTTTTAATTAAGCAACAAGCTAGCTTTTTTTTGGCAGATTTAGCCTCTAATTATTTTTTATGCTAATTTGGAGTTTAGCTAATATTTTAGCAAATGCTAACATTTTTAGCTAATTTGTTATCTACTGGGGGTTTTAGGCTAATTTGGAGTTTAGCTTTTATTTCAGCAACATGTTAATTTACAGAGAAATGTTACGCTCACTTGAAGTTCAGCTAATTAAGCAACAAGCTAGCTTTTTTTGCTACTACAGTTAAAAACGTTTAAAAAATCCCTTTTTTGAGAGATGCTAGTTTGTTTATATATATTTTTTATGCTTTTTTTCGTGCCAAAAATAGACATTATTCACATTTATTTAAAAGAAAAAGAAGGTTATGAATGCAAATCCAAATTTCTTCTAGGCTAACGTAAGTCATTGGTTTGGATCAGTAGAAAACGAGCCCAAAGGTCGCCGACCCCTGGACTGGACGGTCCACTGAGCGTTCAAGAACCCCTACAGTCTCCGATGTGAACGCTTCATCAGAGATGAGTTAGCATCATTCCTAAACGAGGGGCGGGGTCAGGGGACATTTGGGACCCAGCACACGCTCTCGTCAGGCCAAGTCCTCTCTGGATCCCGTCTCTCTCTGTCTCTTGATTTTGTCCTTCACCTCTCTGTGTGGTTGCTTCTCCTCAGATCCTCTCTCTCACTCTTTTCGGACAGACCTCTGTGCGTGCGTGCGTGCGTGTGCGAGCGGCGTGTGTGTTTTTAACGATGACCTCATAGGTTTTGCTGTCCTCCTCCTCCCCCCCTCAGCAGTTGAGCAAGCTTCACCAGTTGGCTATGCAGCAAACCCCCTTTACCCCCCTCGGACAGACCACCCCTGCCTTCCCCGGTACGTACCCACCTTACACGATGACCCTCTTCGCCAAAGATCCTTCTCTCGTTCGTACCTGTAGAGACGAAAACACATTCTCTTCCTCCTCTTTCTTCTGTCCTTTCTCTTCTTCTTCTTCTTCTTCTTCTTCTGGTCTGTGTGGTGCATTGCCATTGACATGGCCTGCTGGTGGTCTGCTCTAGTCGCTGTTTCTATTGTTTTCTGGTGTCCCATAGCATCCATTTTTTTTGTTTCTTTGTTTGTCCTTACGAGTTAAAGAGGTGATTTCGTGTAGATGATGTTTCACTTTTTGTTTTCGGTTTTTCCGAGTTCCTTCAACGTGCCAAACTCTCTCTCTGTCTCCCCCCCTTCCCTTCCCTTCCCTTCCCGTCTCCTTTTTCTTTTGCTCTCTGTGCTCAGCAGCAGGTCTGGATGCCAGTAACCAGGCCAGTACTCATGAACTCACCATTCCCAATGATGTGAGTACATTTGTCAAAAAAAAAAAAATGTCCGACAATGCAGTTTTAGGGATGCAAATCGCTCATTTCAAATGAGGCATTTATCATTTAAAACCTGGCAGTTCCTGTATTATCGTCAGGTTTTTATTTTTTTTTTCCCAGAGGGCTGATGCCGTATAAAAGATTATTGTTGTCGCCAGTTCTGCCAACTCGGCAGTTTGATTTTGCAAGCGTTCCGCTGCAAAAAAAAAGAAAAAAAAGAAAAACCGGCAAAGCTGCTCCTCAAACAAACTTGAATCTGTAATCTGTATTTAACACTTTTTTCTTGAGTTTTATGTCTTTGTTTAGACAGATTTTAATGATTAGTAACTATCATAGATCAAAAGACTATAATTAGTCTTGAATCTCATTAAGCCAAGAAAAGCAGCTTTTCATCGACATGAAAACCACGACAGTAGAAAACGTTGACTCGATCAATGTAAACCAATCGTTTCTGATGTGGAGAAAAGCAGCTTTCCACTT
Source organism: Oryzias javanicus (assembly GCA_003999625.1). NCBI lineage: Eukaryota > Metazoa > Chordata > Actinopteri > Beloniformes > Adrianichthyidae > Oryzias > Oryzias javanicus. Next base: position 2,141,857 of record CM012438.1, read on the forward strand.
TTCTTCAAGTCAGAATCCATTGAAATGTGCAAGGAAAGCAGCTTTATGCTGACATGAAACACAAAACGGAAGTGACTACGGCCCGGGGGCCATATGCGGCCCCTTAAGATACTTAATCTGGCCCTCCAAATTAAAACACATGGAATCAAAAATCCTAATTATTGTTTTATTTTATAATACATTGTATTTCTGGTTTCTTCTCATGAATTGTGTTGTTTCTCTGGCGTTCTAGTGTGTTTTTTTCTGAGTCAGATGGTGAGTTTTCGGATTTCTTTAAGAACATCAACCCACTGGATCACCGAAAACAGAACAAAAATCAAACTTTAGAAATAAATGTTCTGTTTTTAAATTAATATATGTTCATTTTAAAGCATTAAATTAAAGCATGTTTTTTCTCTAAATTCCATATTATTTTTTTAGTTTATGAGGTTCATTACCAAATCACTCCTTCCATCTGCTCCTTGTCCGGCCCTTATGCCAAATTGTAGAACCCTTTGTGGCCCTCAAGTCAAAATGTTTGCCCACCCCGATCTAAACCTTCTGTTTCTGATGTGGAGAAAAGCAGCTTTCCACTTTTCTTCAAGTCAGAATCCGTTGAAATTTGCAAGGAAAACAGCTTTACGCTGTTTTGAAACACAAAACAATAGTGAAGTGTTGAAAAAAGTGTCGGAGAAAAGCTGCTTTCCACTTTTCTCTAAATCCTTTGGAATAAGGTGAATTGTGTAACGAGTGTGTGTTATTTAGACGTCGGCTAACGTGTTAGACTCACTTTTACATTCTTCTGACTGCTGGTTACTTCTCAATAGTTTACACAATTCTCCTAATTCCAACGGATTTAGAGAAAAGTGGAAAGCTAATTTTCTTGGTTAAAGAAGTTTATAACTGTTGAACGGTTACTCAACGAACGTCAACGGGTTCAAGATCAATTACAGTCGTTCAACCGAGACCACGACTGTGATGTTTAGCTTTAACTGTCAAAACAAAGACACAAGATTCAAGAATAACTTGTCAAATGTCACGAAAGGTTTGACACACTTTTACATCATTTCAACTGTTGTGACTCTGCTGGAATTAATCTGATTCCAACGGATTCTGACGTGGAGAAAAGTGGAAAGCTGCTTTTCTCCGCATCAGAAACAGAAACGGTTCAAGATTGTGTGAACGGTTTGATTCATATCGGTGTAAAGCTGCTTTTCTTGGCTAGAGAAGTCATTAGATCTATCGACGGTTGAATAATTACTCAAGGAATGTAAACATTCATGTTTTTTGACCAAGACCATGACTATGATGGTTACTAATCATTCAAATCTGTCCAAATAAAGGCATAAAACTCAAGAATTACTCAAGTGTCATGAAAGGTTTGACCCTTCAACTCACATTATCCAATTAAAGTGATTCATATAAATGTTGCACATTGAATTCTTTGAGCTTCAGAATCCATTAGTTTTATTTCACTGCGTCAAAGAGTCGCGGTAGTTCCAAGAGTTTGTGGCCCCCAGTGTTGACATTGTTTCAACAACTTTTCGACCATTGACGCATGTAACATAATACCTACAAATTCTGTAAATGAGGAAGGTAGTTTGGCGCCGATATGCAACACTTTTCAGCAATGAAGCGGTTGATGTAAACCAACTCCGTCTGATGTGGAAGAAAGCAGATTTTAATTTGAGAATCGGTTGGAAAAGTGAGTATTTTAGTTCGTGTCCGCCAACAACCGCTCAGTGTTAGCGGTTGAGATAATTCCAACCAATCCTGAAGCTTAAAACTAGCTGCTTTGCGCCAACACGCAACACTTCACTGTTACAGAATCAACGCCTATCGGCTGTTTCTGATCCAGGAAAACGGCAACTTCTCCAATCGACTTCTCTCCACTTTAAAATTAGTTTAAATTACGTTAATAGCCCAAGCAATCAAAGACCGACGGTAACTTGAAGTGTGCGCTAGTTCCTGTTTGCCAGCAATAGCTACAATGCTAACGGATTGATGCTCCATTGTTGACTTTTGACTACTGTGACTCTTCAATCGTAACTCCAATGGTTTCTGAGGACTTGTAGTAGTTGGAGGAGGGTGTGCAAGTTCCTGTCCGCTAGCGAGAGCTTAGCATCAGCTACCGTAACTCTTCATCCGTTGATGCTATTAACGCAACTCCAACAGATCCTGGAGCGGAGAAAAGCAGCTTTAGACGCGCAACACTTTCACAGTTGTGAATTGTATTTCGCAACAGTGCAAACCTACCGTTTTTAATGCGTGGGTTCCGCTTCAGAAACCGTCGGAGCAACATTAATCGCATAAACGGTCGAAGAGTTACGGAAGTCAAAAGAATGTAAACAGTGGAGCTAAAGCTAACAATTAACACAAACATTCATGTTTTTTGGACGTGCCGTATTTCTTTGACCCTTTACTAAATTAACACAAACCATGTGATTCGGCCGCGGAGATACGCTAGCTCCGCTCATATCTGCACGCCGGCTAGCAACGAATTATTGCGCAATTAACGGCGCAACACTTTTTTTTTAAATGATAGAATCCATTTATTGACATAGAAGGAATATAAAAACCCTGGAGCTAGGACAGGAACTAGCTTACACTCTTCGAGCTAGCACAACTCTCTAACCGTTTAGCATAAATTGAGTGGCTTCTGAAGCGTAGAAAAGCGGCTTTGCACTGAAATTCAACACTTTACAGTTGTAAAATGTTTACGAAATTTGAGTAAACCAGATGATTCTGTTGTCAGTTAAAGCGGGATTGCGCCGTTACTGGCTAATGAGTTATTTACTGGAGTTTTTGAGCTAATTTAGAATTTAGCTTCTATTTTAGCAACATGCTAATGTTTTTGGCTAATGTTCTACCTACTGGAGCTTTTAAACTAATTTAGAATTTTAGCTTCTATTTTAGCAACATGCTAATGTTTTTGGCTATTTCTGAGAAATTTTATGCAAATTTGGAGTTTAGCTAATATTTTAGTAAAATGCTAATGTTTTCAGCTAATTTGTTATCTACTGAATTTTTTTGGATAATTTAGAATTTAGCTTCTATTTTAGCAACATGCTAACGTTTTTGGCTAATGTTCTACCTACTGGAACTTTTAGATTAATTTAGAATTTTAGCTTCTATTTTAGCAACATGCTAACGTTTTTGACTAATTTAGTTTTCTGAGAAATTTTATGCTAATTTGGAATTTAGCTAATATTTTAGTAAAATGCTAATGTTTTTGGCTAATGTTCTACCTACTGGAACTTTTAGACTAATTTAGAATTTTAGCTTCTATTTTAGCAACATGCTAATGTTTTTGACTAATTTAGTTTTCTGAGAAATGTTATGCTAATTTGGAGTTTAGCTAATATTTTAGTAAAATGCTAATGTTTTCAGCTAATTTGTTATCTACTGAATTTTTTTGGATAATTTAGAATTTAGCTTCTATTTTAGCAACATGCTAATGTTTTTTGGCTAATGTTCTACCTACTGGAGCTTTTAGACTAATTTAGAATTTTCGCTTCTATTTTAGCAACATGCTAACGTTTTTGACTAAGTTAGTTTTCTGAGGAATTTTAGGCTATTTTGCGCTGAAATTCAACACTTTACAGTTATAAAATGTTTACGAATTTTGAGTTAACCGGATGATTAAAGCGGGATTGCACCGTTACGCTACTTTACGCTGATAAATGGGAGCTAAGTGTCTCGTCGTCTTTGTTCGCGTAAACGCTCGAGGAGTTTTGCCGTTGCTGGCGACGTCTCTAGTCTCTTAAAAGAGGAGTTTGGAGAATCTGCCGTTTGACCCAAAGCGAGACTGTTCGGTGTATCTTTCTCACGTGCTCGAGCCATCCTAAGTCCCGCCCCCCGTTTTCTTCCCAGCTAATAGGCTGCATAATCGGACGCCAGGGAACCAAAATCAACGAGATCCGTCAGATGTCTGGGGCGCAGATCAAAATTGCTAACGCCATGGAAGGGTCATCGGAGCGCCAGATTACCATCACAGGGACCCCCGCCAACATCAGCCTGGCTCAGTACCTCATCAACGCAAGGTGGGGTGCCTCGACAGGGGCGTCAAAAGCAGACGTCGGAAGCTGGCGCTGATCTCTCTGTGTTCTCCCCCCGTCAGGTTTAGAGACGTGGCGGCTATGTGGAACGACCCGTCATCCATGACCACATCCTGAGATCCCTGACTGGCTCCTCCGTTTGGCCCTTTTCAATGACTGACCACCGCAGACAACCCTGACGAAGCCTTTCGGACTCTGGCCTCTCCGAAAAACCCTCCTTCACCCCCGGGGTTGGGGTTGGGGGGGGTTCTTGGCGCTCGCTTCCACTTCAGAGAGCCCAAAATTAAAATCCAGAGAAAAAAAAAAAAAAAAAAAACAGGAAGAAAACTCTCTGTTGATTAGATTTTGTTTTCTTAGAGAACTGTTGAAGCATGTTGAATGTTTATTAGGAACGACTTGTGTTCATCTTCTTTTTGTCTGTTGCTTTCTGTCAGTGCTGAGTCATAGAACATTTAAGGTATATATATAAAAAAAAAAACAGAGTTAAGACTGAACATTTTTGTAGATATTTGCGTACATGCGTGGCGGGAGGTAGCCGAGCGACCCCGGACGTTTGTCCTTCTCTGCATGTTCGTCTCCGACCTCTGAGCCGATGGCGTCGCTCCCTCCTGTTTAGACCTCCGTTTGCATTTCCGCTGCATGTTTTTCAGTGTCGTTTTGTGTTTTTTTGAGCAGACGCCGTCTTTCCGCCGACTCTTTCAGGGTTCCTGACCGATCACGTCTAGTCCTGCTCCCTGCCCGGACAGAGAAACTTTCCTCCTTTTCTCGACACCAATATTTAGTATTTAGATGCATGAATGGGAATTAGTGAAAAAAACAGAATCAGTGGCTAAGACACTGATGGGAAAATTTTCACGATTGTTTACTAACTGTATTTGTTTTGTATGAAGGACTAATAGCTCATTAGTCAACTACGCGGCGCTCATGCAATAGACTCAACACTTTACTCTGGACCGACTCGGTTGGACTCGCAAGCCGAGTTTTGCGTTCCAACTTCGGCTTCCTTCTCTGGCGTCTAATTATTTTTTAGCTAAAAGGCTTCACGAGAAGGATGCCGAACTGTAACAGCAAAAAAAAAAAAAAAAAAAAAGCCTAATCGTTTAGCCGAATGGTAATTTTTGGGGAATGTTCAGGGGTTCGTCGGAGGGAACCCACAGGGCCTGGGCGGACGTGACCACTCAGTCTCTTTTCACGATTGTTCATCTCGTCATGTTTTCTTTTCATCGTTTGATTTGACGCTTTAGGTTTGAATGTCTTTTTATTGTCAATAACTATGTCGACGACTTTATTGTTTTAATTAAGAAAAAGTAAAAAAAAAAAAAAGGACAAATGGACGACGGCTGTACTTGCTGATCCATTAAGCTAGCTTGTATTTATGGTATAGTGACGCAGGTATGACTTCTGTTCTGTAATTCTAACACGTAAGCTAAGTTGGTTATGCTGTATTGGTGAGAATATTTGGTGAGCTTCGGTACTTCGGCCGCTTTTACTCGTTTTTTTTGAATGCGCTCTAAATTTTTCGAGGCCGTCTCCTCTCCGAGTCTCGGTCGAGCTCAGTTCAGTGTTGACACATGCAAACAGCTGTTGAATGTTATCGCTGAGTCACGTTAGCTACAACCCGGAACCATTCTGCAGTCGCGCCAAATCCGCTGTTTCTTTACTGACACAACTTTTGTTACATTCTTAGCGGCTTGTTTCTTAGCTTAAAAGTCGAGTTTGACATTTTGTGAAATATTTCTTTGTATTTAAAAAAAACGTAAGAATTTATGTTTGTCTTTGCTATTGCTAGCGCTAAGCTAACCTAGCAAAACCTCGGACAGTAAGGCTAGCCTGTAGGATGTACAAAAACTTTGTTTAACATTGATTAAATCTACAAAACTGTATATGAAAACGTACATTACTGACTAATTAGCTACTTTAGCTAGCTAAGTTTAGCTACCTCCTGTGTTGACATTTGTAGTTTTTGATTTAATATTAGTCTTGTTTATTGTCTTACAAAAACGCATCTAAATTTTACAATTTTTTTGAGTCCGCTAGCTAGCTGCTAAAGCAAAACAATTTATTTATGTTATTATTTATTTAGTTGTTTATCTTTGTTACTTTTATTTGATTCATTCTAATATTTTTTTTTTACATCTTTCAAAATTGCTGCCACTCTCAGATGGCCTAGAAAGTGTTGCTAACTCAGTTAGCTTTCATTATTAAGTTTAGTTTATTCTAGCCAATAGTAATGATATTTTTCAGTAAACATTTTAAGTTTATTTTAGCTTTCAGTAGAACTACATGAGGTAAAAATCCACATATTTCCATTTACTTTCATGAAAAATAGTCTATCTTGCGAGTTTTGTTGTTGCTAGCATGCGTTAGCTAAATTAGCATAGTGCTAATTTGCCACACAGGTTATAAACTGTATGGGAGACTAGTTGCTTTATTTTTAGTTAGCAACACTTGCTAAAGTAGATGAAAACTTACAATGCTAACTACTTACCTTTAGCTATTGTAGTTCTCTTGTGTTGATTTTTTTTCTATTTTTATCAAGTTATTTTATTTTTTTGTTTTTAAATTGGCTCTATTTTCTTAGTTAAAAAAATGTTATTTGGAATTTTTATGGTAATTTCTTTTTTTAAACACCTCTAAATTTCCTCTAATTCTTTAGACTGCTAGCTAGCTGCTAAAAAGCAAAACTATGTTATTAATTAGTTATTTATTTTAAAAAAAAGACACATTTGTTATTTTTTTGGCGAGTATCATTCCTTTTAGTTGACATATTTTTAAATTGCTTCCACCGTTGATTGAACAACATCTAACAAAGTAGATATAAATGTTGTTGCTAACTTAGCTAGCTTTTATTATTTACTTTAATTGTTTCTACCCAATCGTACTGATGTATTTATTTAAACGTTTGACATATATCTTAGTAAAAACTATACAGGGTAAAAAAATTTAAATATTTTTTTTCTCAAGCTCTGTTGTTGCTAGCAGGCGTTCGCTAAATTAGCATGGTGCTAATTTTGGCACATATTATAAACTGTAGGAGAAACTAAATACTTTATTTTGAAATAGTTAGCAACATTTATTAGTTGATACACTTGGTCAATTATTTTTAATACATTTAGCCTCCCTTTCAATCTCCCGTGTTGGCTAACACTTGTTTGCTAGGTTAGCTCGGTTCTAGCGGTGTCGTCGTTTGTTGGCAGACAGACTGTAAACATTTTTCTTTTTTGCGTACTCTAGCTCATTTTGCTAAAACAGTTTCCAAAATGTCTCTTCTTGTGACTTTTAAGCACTTTGATGGCATAAATGTGATAATGTAAATGGACCAAATGCTGTTTCAATATCCTGAAGGATGCATCGTCAGTCATTATTCGCAATAATTCTTACTATTTAGGTGTAAACAGATAGTTGTGTTAGCAGTGAACTAAGCTTTTTTATTATTATTATTATTATTATTATTATTATTTGTCATGGCTTGTACTTCAGTGGGAATGTTTTTCAAATGAAAAAGATTTATTTCGTTGGGCGAACCTGCTTTTACGGTCAGTTAGCTTAAACCCGGGACGGGTTAGTTTCCAGCTAGCCCGCGCGCAGCAGTTTTTTTTTTTTTTTTTTTTTAGTGCATGTGTTCATGGGAAATGTTTGCTTCGAACACGCGTCACGGTTTCCGGCGCGGCTGAAGTCTTCGTTTGTTGTCGAGTGCGATACTGACGCCAAAGCAGGTCTACTGAGTCGTCCGTAATGGCAGTGTGATTTCAATAACATCCATATTTATGTGTTACTCAGTGTTTGAAAACTGTATTTACATTTGTGTATATGCCTGAGTATACTACGACTTTGAAACAAACTGCAAGTAATGCAATAATAGGGTGCGATGTGCAATTATTTATTTCATTTACTTCTGTATTAGCTTATTATTAGGATATTTTGAGCCGTGTAATTAGTTTTTATTTTGTAACGACTACTTTCTAAGTGGCTATGATAGAAGGAAAAAAAAAGGAATGACCACAGTAATTTTTTTTTTTCAGTTTTTGTGAATTGCAGTTTTTTTTTTTTTTTGGAGGGGGAGGGGTTGAATATTTGAATTATTTTGGATTGATTTATTTGCCATGTGCAAATCTACTGTATATTAGTTGTGAGTAATTCCATAGGTTTTAATTTCAAAGTGTCGGTAAGTATAAATATCAAATAAAGTTTAATTTCTTCTTTCAACTTCTTGTTTGTTTTTGTCTGTCGGAGTCGTCACAAAGCGTTAGTTGACATAGAAATATAGGTCAATTGTGTTGGGATTTTCAATTTACAAAAAAAAAAAAAAAAAAAAAGGAAAATAATAATGACATTTTAGGCACTCCGTACAAATTGCTTGTAATTAAACTTTAATTACTTTAAATGAATCTAAATGTATTTTTATTCGACCGTTCAGACTTTCCATGTGAATTCCACGTGCACAAAAGACTAACGGTGGAGAAAGAAAATTAAATTGAACCTGTCCTCCTAAGTTCTCCCGGCTCCACCTGAGAAACCAGAGCGTTTGGTCAAGGTTAGAGCGCGTCGGTGAAAAGATCAGCATTAATGATGCAATTCCTAGAAATCAGAGGGATTGATGGGAGTTCCTGCAGACTCGTGTGTCTTTGACTTAAACGAGAAATGTTTTATTGAAGTAACTGAATCTTTATTTACAGTTCTGAATGCAAGCAATAAAGCTTTTACTTAATTGAAATCAGGAGAGTTTTAATGTTTTAAATGATTCACAAAAATCCATCAGCTCTAAAGAAAAAAGACGATATTAAAAGTGTAAAAAGTTGATCTGATTAATAAGTCGTATTGATCAAAAGACAGAGAACTACAAAAGTAATAGTAATTATCTCTACAAGAGTAATTTAATATTTAATAGTAATTTAACTACAATTAAGTAATTAAATAGAAAACAGTTAAAAAGAAAAAAAAAAACATATCACAGCACAAAATCAAACCTAAAGATTATAGCACAAAGACAACAGGTAGAAATACAAAAAAATAAAAGCAAAAAGCTTAAAGATCAAAGCACAAAGAAAATAGCACAAAAAAAATCAAAGCACAAATATCTAAACTTTAACTAAATAGATCAAAGAAAGGGAAAAGCACAAAAAAATTAAAGCTTAAACCTCAAATATCAAAGCACAAGATCAAAGATTAAAGATCAAAACACAAAAATGAAAGCTTAAAGATCTAAATACAAATATCAAAGCACAAAGATGAAAGCACAAAAAAAATCAAAGCAAAAAGATCAAAACACAATAATTTAAACTTAATGATCAAGACAGAGAAATCAAAGCTTAAAGATCACAATACAAATACAAAAGCACAAAGATCAAAGCTTAAACCTAATAGATCAAAGAAAGACATATGCACAGACAAATCAAAGCAAAAAGTTTAAAACTTAAACCTCAAAGATCAAAGCACAAAATTAAAGCTTAAAGATTAAAATTTGAGCCACAAAGATCAAAGCACAAAGATGAAAGCACAAAAAGCAACACATAAAGTTTAAACGTAAAAGCACAAAGATCAAAGGGTCTTATTTAGTTTTCCACTTTTTTATCAATAAAAATATTCTGTTATGGAAATCAGACCATAATGACTGTTCCATTTAAGAACAAATATTTCTTAATTCCCCAAAAGAAAATCCCCCTGAATTTGTGGGTATTAGATAAAATACATTTTACAATTTTATTACAATGAATAATATTCAGGTAGAGTTTTTCTCAGAGTCATTCTCTTTCAAAAAATATTGTAAAAGTTTGTTTTGGTACAGTCTTGTGATATATATCGCGATACGTATCATGAGTCGGGTATCGTGTACTGTTCCCGATACACACCCCTGTTATACAGTCAATGGGTTTTGTTCCGCGTTCGCCGGTACCTCTGGTTTCTGTCGTCCATTTGGAATAAAACAATGAGGGCGTGTCTGCTTTAGACGCATTTTGATGACGTTAAAAGACGATTAACAAGCTCTGAGACGGAGTTCGGTGACGGGACCAGAAGCTCCAGGCGTCCCGCACAACCTTCACTGTAACGCCGAGGAGTGATGTCAAAGCAATGATGGAGATTTAAACCCCGGATGGAAGGGGAGTGGGGGCGGGGTTGTCCACCTGCAGCCTGGAATCAAACGTGACTTTGAATGAGCAATGACACCGGGACTCTGCAGCGGGGGGGCAGTATCAAACATGCAGGGGGGGTGGGGGGGTGGGGGGTGTTAACGCCAACACACAATGTCATCAGTAACGAGCTGGCGTGGACGCGCTCCGTGCACGGGAACTGTTGCACCGCCTTCATCTCATGAGTCACTACTGCTGACGAAGCTCCCGCCGGATTGGCTCCCGGCCATATCCTTGCGATCCGGCCGGGGGGGGGGACGCTCTGATCAAATGGGAGTTTCGCCAAAAGCTGTCCATGATCCGGCGCTCGGGTCCCAAACACAAACTCCAGCGCGAGAAAAACGCAATCGACCAATCGGGCCCTCAGGAAGATTGATGACGCCATTCAATCACGCCGCCGGCTTTCTGTCGCTGACGTCAACGTTTATGAAGAGTGACGTCCATCACTCTCTCTTAGAGCAACCTGCACAGGTGGAAATCAAATTCACGCACAAACAACAACAACAATGAGGCGGTGGGGGGTGGAGGGGAGGGGGGGTTTGGGCGTCAATCAAAACTGAACATGAGCTTGAAGTTTCAATCTGATGGACGAGTGGCTGCAGGGACGGAAGCGAGCGTTCTTTCATGGTATTCCTGCAGTACTCATCCATGTAATTACTCCAGCTTGTGGAGAGATACACGCCACCCCCCCCCCCCCCCCCCCCCACACACACACACACACACACAACCGTCTGGAGTCACTCCAGTAAAACATGGAAGCAAAGTCTGATTTATGGCAAAAACCCCAAAGAAATGAAAATGAAAACAGTCGTGTGTCGGGAATTTAAAAATGTAACTTTTACTTTAACTTTCCAATTCCTTCTAATACTTTATATCTTTCTCACAGACATTTTCCATTATTAAACACAATTCAACAAAGAACCTTCCAGAAATTGAATTCATAGTACTCTGACTTTAGTTGTATAAGTTGCATTATTTTTTGCAGAGTTCGCGTTAATGTTTAAGAAATAAACAGCAGCAGCCACTAGAGGGCACTGCAGTTGTGCATATCAGAATTTGCTATATCAGTCATTGTTTAGGTCCGAGTCAAGTCCTCAAGTCCGAAGTCAAAAGCACTCAAGTCCGAGTCAAGTCCCAAGTCTTTGTCCTCAAGTGCGAGTCACGTCCCAAGTCTTTGTCCTCAAGTCCGAGTCAAGTCCTTAAGTTCGAGTCAAGTTCAAAGTCAAAAGCACTGAAGTCCGGTTCAAGTCCCGAGTCTTTGTCCTCAAATACAAGTCAAGTCCCAATTCAAAAGCACTCAAGTCCAGGTCAAGTCCCAAGTATTTGTCCTCAAGTCTGAGTCAAGTCCCAAGTCTAAAGCACTCAAGTCCTAAGTTGGGTCACAAGTCAAGTCCAACAAGTCTCAAGTTGAGTCACAAGTCCTACTATTAATGTTTCAAGTCATTTCAAGTCATTTCAAAAACATTGTAGTATTAATTACACGTGTTCATTTATGAATTGTATTTTGCAAACCTTTTAGCTACATTGACATCTCCGCCTCAAAAATCCAAAATGATTTCTCTATAACAAAAACGTTGACCACATTTGAAACGTGGTGAGATGGAGATGGGAGAGAACCAGGCTGGATATTTAAGGGGGTCATACCGTGATTTTCTTCAGCCTTTCAGGATAAACTATATACATATATACGATCATGACCTTTGGGACAATTTAAAAAAAATTATGAAATATTACTAATAGTTATTTTCTTTTGTTTTTGTCCAACCCGGAAGTAAAACAACTCGATTCCCGAGGCTCCGCCCGCCGCTGCCACCCTTTTCAGTATTTCATTTTTCCCTTCAAAAACAAATATCCATTTTTTTTCTAAGATGGATGCACATACCATAAATCTACCTTTAGTAAACACTTGACGTCTGCACGACTGGGCCCAGTGGGGGGTCTTAAAGGAGCCCCGCGTCTAAAGTAACAAACTGAACAAAAGAGTGAGGAATGAACGTTAAAATGTTTTTTTCATGGTATGACCCCTTAAAATCCCCTTATTACAGACCAGTGATGCACTCCGACTCTTTCAGTCTGATTTATAAATCAACTAATGATTCTGTTTCATATCAGAATTGTTTTTTTGTAATCAGAGAAGATACACGTCCTGTGAAGCGAAGACGCCGTTCATTCGCTGGAATGTAGTCTCTGTTCCACTCTAATACATGTACAAGAAAAAAACTCATAAATTTAGGAGATTAAAAATTGTAATTTTACGAGAAAAAAACGATATATTGTGGCCCCATACTCCGTTTAAAAAAAAAAAAAAAAGTTTTTCTTTTTTTTTTTTATTCTATTTTTTTTTTTTTTTAGTTGAGGCACTTCCGGTCTTCCATACATCTTTGATATGAAGTTTGATGCTTTTACTTTTTTTCCCCCAACATTTCTACTTCCGTTTTTTTTATCGAACAAAAAGCGTCTAACGAACACTTTTACTTTGACACGCGCGCACACACACGTAGGTACGCGTGCGCTTGCGCGCCGCTGCTGCTGCAGAGCCGCGCGGCGGCGGCGGCGGCGGCGGGAGGTCGCGGTCAAACAGCTGGATCCGGAGCTCCCGGAGAGACAGCGGCTCCTGCGGCGGAGGAACACCGACGTACCGCCACGCTGCTCCGGAACATCTGCGGTGCCGTCCGGACCAGCGTCCAGGTGGGTTACTAACTTTTAAACATTTCATTTTCACGTTTATATTCATCTGTAATGGGGTTTCTTTAACTATATATGAAAAAAGTAAGTTATTTTATCCAACAAACTGTCATTTCTTGTGCATGAAAAATCAGCAGAATTGTTATTTAGTCACTTTTAATACGATATTCCTGCAGATATTGACATTTTTTTTAAATTATTTCATTTAATATTTAACATATTTTTTCAGTTTATCTGGTTTGTGTTCTGACAGATTTGTTAACTTTGCTCACAAACGCGTGCCGACCTTCACTCTTCATCCTCCAACCACAAATCACGGCTCGCCAAAGTTCATCTGCTGCATATTCATGACCCACCCCTTCCTTAATGGGGTTGTCATTTTCCCGCAGCGTGGAATCTGTACGGAAACATGTTATTATTATGATAATGTTGAACTTTACCTGCCCCCGGCCCCTCCTCTTGGTGGGTGGCGGTGGATAACTTTTCAGGATCAGAGAATCTCACCTTTTGTCTGTTCGGGTTGCAGGTTTCTCAAAGTCGACCACGGATTTACCGACACTCTCCGTCCTGTCGAACTGTTTTGCCCCCGCCAGTGGTGGGGCGCCCCCTCTATTCGTTGAGGAAAGGACGCCCTCTTGTACCGGAGACGTTCTTCTGCGGTTGGAGGTGAAGTGATGCGTTCGCTGTCTGACAGACCGCACGCCAACTGATGGGGGCTTCCCAAAAGCGTGCCCCATCCATGACACACCCCCCTGCCGGCTCTCTACTCCTTTTCGGTTCCGTGCTGCTTCTGTCCGTCGGGGCCCGCGCCTGCCCCAAGTTCTGCCACTGCACGGAGAGGAACGGCATGGTGGTGCAGTGCACCTCGCGCAACCTGGAGAGCATCCCGCGGGAGCTGCCGAGGGACACCGTGGTCCTCCTGCTGTCATCGAACCGCATCAGGCGCGTCCCCAGGGAGGCGCTGGCGGACCTCCGCCGCCTCCGCGAGCTGGACCTGTCGCACAACTCCCTGGAGAGCGTGGAGGACGGCGCCTTCGCCGGCGTGGCCGACAGCCTGAGGAGCCTGGATTTATCCAACAACCAGCTGAGCGGCCTCCCCAGGGACACCTTCACTAAACTCCACGCCCAAGTCCGCCTCTCCCACAACCCCTGGCACTGCGAGTGCTCCCTGCAGGAGGTCCTGCGGGAGCTCAGGCTCGACCCCGAGACCGTCAACGAGGTCAGCTGCTTCACCTCGGTGCGGGAGGAGTACGTGGGCCAGCCGGTGATCCAGGTCCTGGACTCCGGGATCAACTTCTGCAACTTCCACCACAAGACCACGGACGTGGCCATGTTCGTGGCCATGTTCTGCTGGTTCTTCATGGTGACGGCCTACATCGTTTACTACATCAAACACAACCAGGAGGACGCCAGGAGACACATGGAGTACCTCAAGTCCCTCCCCAGCACCTCTCACATCAGCAAGGACTACGACACCGCCAGCAGCGTGTTTTAGCGGACCCCAGTCTTGAATACTAATGGACAAAAACCAAGGAATGCTAAAATCGAGACACGATTGGGAAGTGACAGATGAGCGGAATGATGTATTCCCCCTCTACTCATCCAGGAGGAGGTGGAGAATTCTCACAAGCAGAGGAGAAAAAGAGGCTCTTGCAAGCGTCCTTCCGCCAAACGAGAGTAACAATTTGTGCATTTAATGACCCGGGGAAGCTGAATGAAATCCTCCGACACATTCGAACAAAAAAATAAAAGAAATTTCACACTCTCTTGCTTCACAAAAGAGCGGCCTCTGTCGCTGTGACGGACGACACGTCGAGGCGGCGGCAGAAAACCATCGACTCGGAAGTGATCGCCACATTCAGCGGTTCTTCTAGGCATCGCTAATTGAAGGCGCCGGACTTTTTCCAGCCTCTGGAACATCGAAACGGTTTTAAAAGTCAAGATTCGGGCCTGATGGTTGCACTTTACAGCACCTTAAAGGTTTTTTATACTTTTGGAGGAGAAAAAAGGCGTAAACAAAGTGAGGTGCTTACCGAATTGATGGTCCTTTCAGCTTGTTGAGGACAAGAGATTGAGGAAGTTGGACAGACGGAACAAGTAAGACAAAAGTGTGCGATGGGTTTAAAGTCAAACTAAAGACATTTTTACAAACTGTTGCATCATCCCCTACACTTCAATACTACAAAAGACTCAAGGCACGATCAGCTTCGGTTCTGTGCACTGATTTGATTGTGCTCTGCAGGAA
The DNA here is from genome assembly GCA_003999625.1 of Oryzias javanicus. Classification (NCBI taxonomy): domain Eukaryota; kingdom Metazoa; phylum Chordata; class Actinopteri; order Beloniformes; family Adrianichthyidae; genus Oryzias; species Oryzias javanicus. Next base: position 2,156,952 of record CM012438.1, read on the forward strand.
TTCCAACAGCGTTTTTTAACAAGGTTTCTATTGATCACTTTGGAACAAGGCTAGTCATCCCCGGTCTTCCAGATCTTCTTCTATTTCCGCATTAGCTAATAAGATGGTAGAGAACATCTAGAAAACCACCAGGATGGTTTTGGACAATCCTGCTCTCTGTGTTGCGTCTTAAGCTACGTTCACGCTAACACGTGTTCGTGCGACCACTTTCAAGGAAAAGTCTGTAAATGCTCATTTCGGGATTCCACGTTCTAAAAATCTTGCATCGTTTTTGCGACAGTTTTCATGCCGTACGTATAAAAAAATGGCCGTCCGTTGAATGCGCACTGACAGTTAAACCACGGTGAACGTTGACCAATCAGACAGTTAGATTTGGTAGTATCGTATCGATGGCGTCACTTTAAGTCATGGAGGTTCCAACCGTTTGAAAATTGACCACGAAGGAGAAATTAATACTTGAAATATATGACATCAAGCGTAGGTTAGCACGATATGAGGATAACATGCGATGTGCAATATTAGTGATCAGAAGGGCTGTCATGATTAGTCGACTAATCGATGACTAATCGATTATTAAAATAGTCGACGACTTATTTCATAGTAGAAGTCAGAGTGTAGTAAAGTTGAAAGTTATAATGGCATTTTGCCAGCTTTTTGGACTATTTTGGGATTTATTACGGTTTTTAGGCTATTTTGGAATTTAGCTAATATTTAATCTACATGCTAGCTATTGTGGCTAACTTAAGCTTTTTTAAAAGTTTTTTTAGGCATTTTTTTAGTTTAGCCAATATTTAATCTACATGCTAGCTATTGTGGCTAATTTAAGCTTTTTTTTTTAGATTTTTTGGGCTATTTTTGAGTTTAGCTAATATTTTAGGTACATGCTTGCTGTTTTGACAAATTTAGGATTTTTCAGTTGTTTAGGCTAATTTGAAGTTTAGCTAATATTTAAGCAGCATGCTAGCTATTTTGACTAATTTAGGCTTTTTTGTGGCTATTTTGGAGTTGAGCATATATTTCAGCCACATGCTAGCTGCTTTGACTCTTTTTCTTTTTTAATTTGGTATTTAACTAATATTTTAGCTGGTTATCAACTTTAGCGTCTTTACATCCACTTTGCGCATAACCCAATTAGTCGACTAATCGGAAAAAATAATCTGTGAATAGTCGACTGCCAAAATAATTGTTTGTGGCAGCCCTAATTAGTGATCAGTATTGCAATAACAATATGACTCGCGATACATAAACAAATAGCAAATTTACAAACAATTAATACTTAATTTCCATTTTACTGCAACATTTTTCTTGAATGTAAACTCTACGTAGCTTATCCTTCTTACAAGGGATTTTTAACATAAAAGGACTCCATTTGATTGGTCAAAACGTGAAGGGTAAATCGTGTAAATGGCTCTATTTGTTAAATACTTCTAGCCACCATGAGATTCTTTTAGGATGTGAGTAAACGTTTAAATTTATCGCAGTTTGCGTAATATTTTGCATATCGCACAGGCTGATATCACGATGACGATAAATTTACGATGTATCGATGTGTAGCCTGAAGCAAGATTTACAAGATTTGCACCACTTTGAACTTTCGCCCCATGATTCCTCCAACTGTTTGTGGAGAACTTGTGCAAGCAAACAGTAAAAAAAATGGAGAAGAATCTACTTCCTGTTTGTCCAGTGTCAACTCTAAATGCTAAATGCGCGTTCAGGAACCCACGGTTAGCTTGTTCTTGACTGCGTGTTTCATCCCGTGTCAAGTTTTCTCAAGTTGGCGTTTGGTTAAGGCCTCCTTCGGGGTCACTTCTTGACGTCTTGAGTGTCCCCAACTTATCATCTTTTGACCTGCTGGCTGTTGGTAAAATCAAGGGTCAGCAACACTCGTCAGCGCCAGTTGGTCCGCGGACCACGTCCAGTATCGGTACCCTAAACTTAACCAGGTACTGGTCCGGTGTCGGGTTTGGGTCACGCCACTGGACCAGTTCTGGGTTACAGTCCAGAGTTTGAGGACCCGTGATTTAATGGGAACAGCCAGTACGTCAAACAACGGCGAGTTGGGGACCCCTAAAAACGTCCTTAACCAAACATCAACATGTTGCCCGCATATACGAACGTAGCTTTAGATGTGATCGCAGGATTACCGTTTGTTCCAAACGGGATTTCTACAGAAATAAAAATGCCACAGATGATGTAGAACTGTGCTCATGTGGATGAGTTTCAGCTGGAAAACCTGAAGGGCTTTTCACAATAAAAGCATCATCTGCTTCAACACTATTCAGAAGGGCAAGTTTGAAGACGAAAACATTTGTATCAAAACTAAAAATACTTCTGTACTAAAAAAAATGTATGTGTTTTAAGAAAGTGTTATTATGTTAGGAAGTATCGTTGGGATAAATTGTGCTTTTTATTCCTGATTTTAAACTATTTGCATTAAATCCATTAAAATAGTTTGCTTCATCTCTTGTTTCTATCTGGAAAGGGTATCATTTTCATGTGAGTTATCAACAAACGATCTATTACTATATTATGGAATATGTTGCAAAAAGTAGACGATTAATTTATCAGTCACATCTTTGGCTCAAAAGCTCTAAAAAGAGCACCTTTCCGTTCAAAATTGAACTTTTTCTTGATGTTTTTTGGCTTAAAAGGTTCAATCATGATGTTGTTTTCTTTAAACTTCTTGGAAAATTGCTCCAAGTGTTGGGATTTGATTGGCAGCCAGATAGCCAAAGAAGAGGTCATATTAATTCCCACTGAAGTGAACCATACTGGAGTCCACTTTAGGGCTGCCACGATTAGTTGACTAATTGACGACTAATCGACTATTAAAATAGTCGACGACTAATTTAATTGTCGATTAGTCGTTACTTTATATTATGTAGAGTCAGACTGTAGTAAAGATGAAAGTTATAATGGAATTATGCTAACTTTTTTGGCTAATTTAGAATTTTCAGGGGGTTTTTTTGGTGGCTATTCTGGAGTTTAGCTAATGTTTCAGCTACATGCTAGCTATTTTGGCCAATATAGGATTTTTTCAGTTTTTTAGGCTAATTTGGAGTTTAGTTAATATTTTAGCTACATGCTAGCTAGCTGTTTTGGCTAATTTACATTTTTTTCTGTTTTTTAGTCTATTTTGAAGTTTAGCCAAACATTTCAGCAACATGCTAGCTGTTTTGGCTAATTTAGAATTTTTCATTTTTAAAGCTAATTTGAAATTTAGCTCATATTTCAGCAACATGCTAGCTGTTTTGGCTAATTAACTTTTTTTTCTGTTTTTTTAGGCTATTTTGAAGTTTAGCTAAACCTTTCAGCAACATGCTAGCTGTTTTGGCTAATTAACTTTTTTCTGTTTTTTTAGGCTATTTTGAAGTTTAGCTAAACCTTTCAGCAACATGCTAGCTGTTTTGGCTAATTAACTTTTTTCTGTTTTTTTAGGCTATTTTGGAGTTTAGTTAAACATTTCAGCAACATGCTAGCTGTTTTGGCCATGTTAGGATTTTGTTGGGCTAATTTAACTAACATTTTAGCAGTCTATTAGCTTCAGTCTTTTCAGTTATCAGCTTCAGCGTTTTCAGCTATCAATTTCAACATCTTCAGCTATCAGCACTAGAATCTTTAGTGGCCAAATTCAGCCTACACTATTCACACTAGCATTGTCATAGCTAATGCTATATATCTAGTTTTTAGTTAGTTTAAAGGTAATGATGGTTGAGATGTGTGCTTTACATCCAGTTACTTGACTTATCGGAAAAAATAATCGGTGATTAGTCGACTATTAAAATAACCGTTTTTGGCAGCATTAACCAAGCCCACAATCATCCAGAACAGACGTGCGGACAAAACAAGTCTCAATCATACCAACGTCAACGTGCCCTTAGCTTACCTATGATATTGTCATGTCAAAAAATTAGCATTAGCATCCATGAAGCTAATTCACTAAAGCAGGGAACGAAAGAAGAAACTTGAAAAATCAGTTGGAGAAAAGCAGAGAAAATCAGCCAAATGTCGCTTCTCTCAGATAGGATTAGTTATTTCACTTTAAAAGCGTAAACAGGCAGAGTTACGATACGTCAAAAATTGTGTTGTATAGGTGTCGCTGGCGTTAGCTCCGTTGCTTAAAAGGGCCATAAAACGCCATAAATAGAGGTGAGAGTCGCCCCCTGTTGGTCAAATAATGGAAAACAGCTCTTTATGTTCAAATGTTGACGTTCTTTGAATTACCGTTTCTCTTTAACACAATTAGTGTATTCTGAAAGCGAGATGAGCAGTTCTGCACCAATTTCTACTCTATATCAGTGAAATGTTTTCACGATCAACTTACACTGAAAAAGTGAAACGTTAAATAAGTAACGAAAGTTCCGTAATTTTTTGTTTTCAATAAACAACACTTATTCAATGGGTTACTTAAGTTAAAAATGTAATTTGATAAAAGCTAATACTTTTAAATTTAAATTACAGAGATTTTGTTAATTGATCGTTTCACTTTTTACTGTGGATTTTGAGAAAAGCAGCTTAAAAAAGCAGTTTTTTTTCTTTTAAATGAAGTGTTTTAAAAACTACATTCGTTGCTTCAGAAGTTATTGGAATTTAAATCATTTTAACGATTTCAAGAGTTACTGTTGTTCAAAGAACTAAAAGAAGGAAGAGAAATTACTTGGAGGAATGGTCTGAAAACAAAGTCTAATTCACTTAATATTTAGCCATTGGAATTATCAATTAAAATGTTTCCAAAAATACGTTTAGTTAATTGTTGTTTTTCTTATTTTGGACAGAATTTTGTTAATAACGCCTTTAAAGATAAACATTTAAGTTTGTTAATATCTAGAAATTCTTTAAATGCTAATAAATAACTATTTTTAAAGTATTTGTAGCAAAAAAACAAAATAAATTGTTTTTTAACACAAATAAAACCAAAATTACATCATACAAAACGTTTCTACTTCCTGTTTGAAGCACATTAGAAATGAAATCAGGTCATATCAGCATGTAACCACTAGGTGGCGCAACACGAGCACATTAGTACTTAAACGTAAAAATGTTTTAAAAAGTTTAATACCTGTTAAGTTATTTGTTATTCTTGTATTTTTCATATGTAGCTGAGGTTTCC